>JAQJVL010000056.1:1685087-2091090 GCA_035578905.1 Stictocephala bisonia
TGTAACAAGTATACATAAAATACTCTACAAACAAACAATAAGAATTAATTTTGTCTTTGGTTTATCAATTGCAGCCTCTTACGCAAGTTCCTTGGATTATCGGTATCTTTGTTACCTGGAACATCTTGCCAGATAAGTCCATATATAGAGGGAGTATAATATACTATAATTTATTTAAGAAAATAATATTTAAATACAGGCCTAATTAATTTAATTGTTAATGGTAAACATGGTTGATAGTCTGCAAATAAAGAAAAATAAATATAATATTAGTTAAAATATTAATTTTATTTTTAAATATTGCCTTAGAATGGTCGATTAATTAATATTGATTATATTGGAATATATACAGTTTGTGACTTACAAATATGACAAAGATCATGCAGCAATTAGGTATGTATGTTTTGAAATATTACATATGTTGCAAATATCGTGCTGTAGATCACATTTATAAATATTATGTTACTATGAAAATGTTCTTGGGTGCATATGGAACTTGTTTTCATCACATTTGAGTCAATTCTTGCATCCTCTTGAATCTTGATATATATCCCCTAAAAACAAACTTATGTTAGAATATTACAGTCTTATTTCATAATAATAGGTAGGAGCAATGGTGAAAAATAACAGGAAATAATGTAGTCCAATGAATAAAATAAGTTTATATCGGGAGCAGTAACAGTTTGATTCTACTGACAAAATATTAAAATTTTACAAAACAATGAGTATTTAAAAATCTTTTTAAGCATTTCAAATTAGAAGCGTTTTCTCACAAAACTTTTTTGGCTTTATATAAAATTGTTCTCTGACCTACCTGCCAACCCATAAACGTACGTTGGTCATTTTCCACTCATCTACACATTCACGAACAGTGGAAATGACCCACCTACATACACGTATGGTGGCATTGAACAAGTTACATCAGTTAATTTCAGAATAATGCCGTATAGCTTAACTATATTAAAGAAAACAAGTAAATGATGCGGTTTGATATTCGTACAGTAGACTCTCGATTTAACAGACTAAGTGGGGTAGGCTCTAGTCCATTAGAGCCGATTGTCTATTAAATCAGGATGAATTCACTCCAAGCTGTTATGAGATTACCACACCTTACTCAAAACTGTGATGCTGCAAGCTCATTGTTAACTCAACGGACAATAAAAAGGGTTTTACGATGTACTGAATAATAATAATAACTATATATAAAATATTTGAAGTTGTTTTAGAAAAACTTAACATTTTATAAATTAATGTTGTAACACAAGAGGTCTCCCTCTCTCTGTCTCCCCAGCACACACTGGAAAGACGAATATCTGAGATAATAGTATGCCAAAGAGCCGTACGAGCGTTTAGTTGAAACAAATTACCATTAGCATGCAGCACAAGGGCGCATGTACAGCAAATGCATTGGCTTTGGCAGTCTATTTGTTTCAATAGGCAATGGTTCTAGCCAACTCTAGAGCTCCAGTTTCAAGGCATATAAGATCTTTGAGGAGTTGTCCAAGAATTTAGTGTAGATTTATAGATTTACACAAAACTTCAGTTTAAACCAGCCATATGCATAAAAACTAAAGATCAAGACTACTATGACAAATGTTGTCTTAAAATTATTTATTATTTTTTTTCAATTGAGCTTTTAATACAATTGTTTTAAAAGTTAAAATTATCATTTTAATACTACTTACATTCAACAAATAGTAATACTGACGTCCTGTACTATTGATGAACCAAAAACAGCATAGCGTAGCACAACAAATAGTAATACTGACGTCCTGTACTATTGATGAACCAAAAACAGCATAGCGTAGCACAACAAATAGTAATACTAACGTCCTGTACTATTGATGAACCAAAAACAGCATAGCGTAGCACAACAAATAGTAATACTGACGTCCTGTACTATTGATGAACCAAAAACAGCATAGCGTAGCACAACAAATAGTAATACTGACGTCCTGTACTATTGATGAACCAAAAACAGCATAGCGTAGCACAACAAATAGTAACACTGACGTCCTGTACTATTGATGAACCAAAAACAGCATAGCGTAGCACAACAAATAGTAACACTGACGTCCTGTACTATTGATGAACCAAAAACAGCATAGCGTAGCACAGCAAATAGTAATACTGACGTCCTGTACTATTGATGAACCAAAAACAGCATAGCGTAGCACAACAAATAGTAACACTGACGTCCTGTACTATTGATGAACCAAAAACAGCATAGCGTAGCACAACAAATAGTAATACTGACGTCCTGTACTATTGATGAACCAAAAACAGCATAGCGTAGCACAACAAATAGTAACACTGACGTCCTGTACTATTGATGAACCAAAAACAGCATAGCGTAGCACAACAAATAGTAACACTGACGTCCTGTACTATTGATGAACCAAAAACAGCATAGCGTAGCACAACAAATAGTAATACTGACGTCCTGTACTATTGATGAACCAAAAACAGCATAGCGTAGCACAACCTTATATTCACACCAGTTTGATGTAGGTAACAATCAGCTTATGGTCACACTACTTTCTTGCATACATTATGTTGTTTAAAATAAGCACAAAGTTCTATGAAATAAAAGGAAATGTACATTAGTCATTTTAAAAATAGAGTATTCATATTAAAAATTACAGTAATTAATATTTAACGTAAACAACTAAAATTGCTGTTAACTCAATCTATTCAATACTATGAAACCTATTATATTTTATTACTTTCTTTATTTATGCACAGTAAACTCTCGATTTATGGATTTCAGATATAACGGACAGCTTACATCTATACTACAGTGTCTTAAATTATATACCATGCACTGAAAAAAGTGTTGTAAAAAACTGAATATATAAAATGCATAAATTAATCATTTTTATTCAAAATGTATTTGTAAGTTTATTAATTTTTGAGTTAACAATGAGCTTGCAGCATCAGTTAGTTTATAAAGGTTTGGCAATATCATAACACTTATAATTCACCCTGATTTAACAGACAATCAACTTTAACGGACTAGATCCTGCCCAATATAGTCCCTTAAATCGAGGATTAACTGTACTTTATTTTGCAAAACTTTAATCAAAATATGTTACAGAAAAATTAGTATAATATTGCGCAGCTTCCAATATATCGCTGTATTTGCTACAACTACAACTTCCATTAAATCTTATATAAAAAAGGGTTATATAATCTTAAGACCCTGCCATAAGGTTGATTTAATATTGTTCCATAAATAACGCTATTACACTGCTAAAATTGAACCTACATCTTCAAATTTAGTCTCATTTTAAAGTAGACATTCTAATGAACAAGAATATATACTTTGTTATGTTATTCAAACAACATATGTTTTGAAAACAACAGCGTGATTTAGAAGGCTGTGCAGTCACTTGTTCAAGGCGTGGCGGGGGCTCGACCTTGGCGTCTGGCGGGAATCAGTTGTTTTGCACTAATTTTTTTTACATTATTAGTATTTTTGGTTTTATAATACATGCATTATTATACGATTTATACTAAATATGGTTTTGTAACTTTTCAATCAAGATGTTTATTTGAAAATGTATATATAAATAAATTGTGTACATGATTATTACAATTTGTTGTTTCCATAGTTACGGTAAACTTTCAGTTTTCACTTATAAAAACATGTATGTGTGTGTGTATATATATGTAATAACCTTATATATGTGTATATATTTGAACTCAGCACAAAATTTACAACATGATGGCTATCTCACTTTTTTTATATGGTGTATAGGGTGTATGTCTGATGTATAGGGTCTGATGGTCTGATTGGTCATGTAGTTTTCTTTGAAAAATAAAATGTTTATTTTCAATTTAGTAGTAATATATCATGATAAATATTCTTTTATAAACTTGCATAAGAATAAGAAGAATTAATTTGCATACAAATATTTTATTTCAATACTCTTAAAAATGCATCTTCCAATGCAATATAAATATCTGAACCTAGACATTAATACTAAAATTAACAGTTGCATAGCCCAATAAAATATTATCTTTTTAACGCAAACAGTTGATAGCATTTACATTTAACCCTAAATTCATGCTTCAAGGCATGTACTTGTTTGAACTGCCAATGATTGCACAAATTAACAGACGATCTATTAGTCTTGTTACTCTCTAAAAATAATATTCTCCAGGTGTAGTCTTGGAACATTTAATACAAGATTTTCTTAGTATCAAGACAAATATTAAGAGGTTGAATTTGATTATTTAAATTTAAAACAATACCTTAACTCATAGGGATCATTTCTTAATATTTTGAAGAGAATAGAATACAATTTGGTATGAATTCCAATATCCCCAAATTGAAGTCGATAATAAATATGATGCCTGCAACAAATAAAATTAATAAATTTCAAGTTCTGATTAGTTATAATAAATAGTAAATTATTTTGTCATAATCAGGAGCTTTTTATATTCTTATAGCATTAAATTCTCATGTAATAGAAGCAATATAAAAGGTGGCAATTCTAAATAACCAGTTTTTGTCATAATTGTCAAGAAGGATAATGTTTTTTAACTAATAATTTTGTACATTGATGGTAACCTGCTGCGCCTGCCTAACCTTCAAAACCACTTTTATAAAGCTTCTCAACATTTAGGCCTAGGCCTTTTTCGGATTGTCATGCAATTTACAACTCCCGAAGAACAACTAAGTCATTGCACTTAATTTTCAAAATATTGACTAGCTTCTTTTTAGTGTATTAAATGTTAGTCAAAATTAGAAACAAGTGAACATAACACAGCAAAGTAGAAGTAAAATAAAAGCCTATTACAATAAAAGCACAAAAAGTATATTGCTCCATTTCGACAAACCACACACAAGTTACCATCCTAAAATCAGAGGAACTAACTTCCTTTTTACTGAATATCCTACAATATTCTTCTTAAAGTAAGTTAAAGATTCAATCATAATTATGCCGGTGACAGCAAACAAGAATAAGGGTTTTTTTAGGAGTAAACTACCTAAGTCATAATCTTAATAATCACAATATTTTTCAATTAAGTTAGTATGGCAAGGCATTTTATAAGCTGGTCCGGCAGTCACGATCTTATTTTATTAATGCAACCCTCAAAACTTTGTAAATGTGTCACACTCTTTAAACAATCAATTAAAATTATATAGATATATTTGGTTCTTTGAGACAGCTTGCCATATATTTTTATATGCAGTTGTGTTGTTTTATATATAGTTCGTTGTTTTAGGGGATTACTTTTACATATTTTTTGTCATTTTCAATATTTTGATGAGAAATAATTGACGAAATGGAAAATGTATTTGATCAGTGTTCAACAAAACTTCACCCTTCGCGAGCTAATTTATATTCTTAACGTAACTTGGTTGGGTCACTACTAAATTTTTTACCAAAATATAATATTATGCTTCAAAACCAACTATTATTAAGTTATATGCAAAATAAACTAATATTTGGCCGAAATATTTTTTTTACATTTTTTCCAAAAATAATACTTGCCTATATACACGTCATTAGCTCTAAGGGAAATTGTTGTAAAGGGTACGTTTTTACCCGTCATTAGCTTGTTCTATTAAAATCAGTTGTTAGGTAAGTTTAAATAAAATACTAATTAGTGGTTAATTTCATTTAAATGTAAAATCTAATGACTAAACATGATATTACAAGTGTATTCAAGCATATTTCTCTTTAGTATGATATGCCTCAAAGCAGATTTATGGATGCAAGTGAGGCTTTTTCTGGCAGGTTTTGCAAAAGTAAACAGAACTAAACTACATAAATAAAATAAACAGAACAAATCAAATTCATATGCCTAAATAATTTGTGTCTAAGTAAACAAAGTTTGCAGTGCGGAATGCAGCAGACGAAGCACTGGATGCTGGACTAACGACACAAATTTTAGAGAGAGAGAGAGATAGATTGTCAGAGAGAGTAGGGACGGGGTGGGGAGCGGGAGTCAGCAATAGTATTGGGTGAAGGGTGTAGTATGACTAATAACGAATTGCATGTGACCTTGGGAGGCAGGGTGGGGATCAAATAAACTCAAATTTCATATGACGGATATTCCCGGCAAACGCTCATTTGAGCTAAAAATAGTGTGGGTGTGTGTGTACACACTGCTCACTCGGAGAAAAATGTTTGCGTATATAATAACCCATACGCTCACAAAGGGTTGTTAGTGAACTAATAGGTACTGTAACTATATTACAAATGGTATAAAATCAAATTTATAAAAATATGTATTAATGGTTTTAACCGGTAGATCTAGCAACTCCCTTAGATTTAAGCCAGAGAATAATTTACTACATACTTTTTAAAGATAATAGTTCCAGTACAATAAGTGTCCTCCAACAATTTAGAATGGAATATCAGTTGTCTAAATATTTATGATGGATTGGAAGTATTGTTTCATTGTTATGAATTAACGTTAGAATACCGCTGGCATAGAAAGAACAAGTACAAATAATATTTTTTATACTGATATATTACAGGCCAAAAACAACAATAGTACTGTAACTGAAATAGGGAAGGGTTTTAGCGATCTTTCTACCTAAAACCAAGAAGTAAAACATGAATGGATAGAAGCAAAACTTTTTATTTATTAGGTTACTAGGCAGTAGGCTATTAGTTTACACTAGTTTAATTTTAGGTTATTAGTTTTTCATTGAAAATAGCTCATGTATATACTGTATCAAATTGATATTTAAAACTGAACATATTAAATCTATCAGTTCTGAATGGTTTCGAACACTTACCGTAAGGAACCTATAACTTACAAAGTTTAAGTTTTATTAATTTTTAGACGTTACTGTATAAAACAACGTTTTGAAACACAATGGAGTAATCGTTTTTACATTTTCTTCCCTTGTTTAGTACCACAAAATTTATAGTTATGGACTTTAGTTACAGCCTTTACCAAAAAGTTAAAACTATAAGTATATTTGAAGTTTTAACTCACATTTGTCTCTTTTTAAACGGATGTGTGACTCCTTGACCATTGGAGCATTTTATATTAAATAAATGGCAGTGTGTTGAAAAGACATATACCAACTTGTAAGGGCTGATTCGTGTATATATGGTAGGGTCTGTATGTTACATATTTTAGAAGACAGCCTTATTTTTATATTATGATTACGCTTTTGATACATAAAGAGTTCTCTTTAAAAATTCACTTACCTTTGGCCTACACTAAAAATTTTCATTGCTGAATAAATATGCTTTTCAAATTAAAAAATAAAATAAATCTTTGTGTTCTTTAAATACAAAACTGTAAAATTAAATGTTCTTTATGTTAGGATTAATTCTCACAATGTTCTTTTGAATTTTTTTCTTCCATCGCTACATCAGTGGTGTTTGATTCATCTGAAATAAGACTGCACTTCCCTCTTGAATTGTCCATATCTTCATTTGGATTTGAGTCTAAAAGTTCCTTGTCTGATAAATCACTAACACTACTTGGAGATGAACTTGTACTGTCACTTTCAGAATCCACTGAACTGACAGATGAGGACCGATTTCGCCTTTGTAGCCTCTCATTTTCGATTTGCAATTTCTCGTTTTCCAGCCTCAGCCTTGCTATTTCTAACTGGAATTGTTTGACTTTATCAAATGGTATAGTTACCTTGTCACCATCTTCTGCAAAATTCTCCATTGCATTTTTTAACTCACCAGACTGCTCTTTATCAGATTTGTTTCCAACTAGCTTCTCATAAGTGTCAACTTTTTCTTCTAACTGCAAAACCTGTTGAATTAATTCTGGTTTTGTCATCCCTTGTAAAGTTTCAACATGAAGATCTCTGTAAGTATTAGAAAACTCTTTGGTTAAGAAATCTTCTTCGTCTTCTGGAGAAGAGTAGAAGTGATCTTCGTCTGAATCAACACTTGTGAAACTCGGATCTCTGACTCTTGGAGGTCTTGTATTTACCAAATTTGTCTGAGGATTTGTCGTAGGAGAATTTATTTCAACAAACGCGTTATGATCCTCCATGAGAAATTCATTAGTGTTGTAAGGGGCGTCAGCATGACGATGTGCGAATCTAGGGCGATTTTTAGATCGGTTGACAGCTTTTCTTGTTTCAATCCCTTCCTTATTATATGGGTTTTTGCGCTTGGATTTGCCTCGTCTTGTTTTCTTTTTTCTTTCACAAGGTTCTGTATCGATGTTCTCGTTCCCGCTTGATTTTAAAACGTAAGAGTTGTTCACCGATTCCCCACTAGGTAGCACTGACGCATCGCTAAGTTCGTGATTATTTTTTACAATGCTCTCTTCCATCATAACAAAGCTTTCTGAACTATCGTTAACAATAGCCATATTTGATTATAATTACCAGTCTAAATGTAAGCACAGCACTAAATATTCACTTGACACCATTACACAAAACAAATCACCCAGCTAATATCACTAAACTCACATAATTTGACACCAGCAAGAGGATGGAACTCTACGACGACAGCCATTTTAACGTTAACATTGGGTGAATCGAAGTCGATTTAGTTACGTTTTTAGCCGCACTTCGCTAGCATCAGCTTGAGATGTGATAGTTTCCTAATGATTTTATTTACTAATAAAAACAGCATTGATTTGTTGTCATTTGTGCGAGAAGAGTTGAAATTATTTATTTCAGTTTATACGTATATTATTTGAAAGAATTTACTATCAAGCGTGCGTTTACTAATTTACTTATTCCTCAATCATAATTGTTTCGTTTAATTAGTGATTTATTATTTGCCATAATATAGTATTCATGAATGTTGTATCATACTAATATAGTAATCTAATATACAGGATATTAATTACAACAGACATTAACCAATTATGGATTACTATTAAATTGTATACACGCAATAAAATATACTGGGCATTAAAATGTTTTTATCGAACAGCAATAAGAATTACTTTAATAGTTGTAATAATAATGCAAAACGTGCTTGATTTTATTGTTTAGGAAATTTATATAGATCTAAACATTTGTAGGATATATCGACAACTACCGCACTTAAATTAATATTTAACCGATTTTAAGGTATATTAGATTGTGAAAATATGGTTTCAAGTAGCCTATTTGTTTAACTGTTATCGTTTCATTTCATCCCAAGCAGATATTCAACATTTAAAATCCCAATTATTGGATCAAAGATACAACTCAGTTTAATGGCAAGGCTTGATTTACAAAATTAGATACAATATAAATTTCGTGTTTGATGTAGCCAGTTTATTTATTTTATATATGTATAATCTATTAAATACAAATAATGTTATGTGCCTAGCGTTCTTAGTATATCTATAATTTACTTCCTTATGAATTTATTCCATGTAATAAAATTAAATTGAAGTTATGAGAATATATATAACGTATACATTAAAAATGGATAATTTACCAGTATTCTGTTTATAAATAGTTTACTGTATAATCACCAAAGAAATAAATATTTGAAAAATCCTTATATATTATTAAAATAGTGATAAATAGCAAAATACAGTATTATTAGAATGTACTATGAAGGATAAAACGTCTCTAGTAATTTAGATTAAATTCGCTCATCTAACTTACTATACTCATTTACACTCCATATTTGTACATATCTTGAAGATCGATGTCTTATTAATATTGTATTAAAAATGTAGCTTACAAGTCCTTTCTAACTTTCATAATTTACTAATTAATAAGAGACGATTTTCAATTGATTTGATTAAATACAACTGCAACATAAAGAGTGGCGAATAGTGATGACAAATCCACTTTTGTATTGAAATAATATAAATATGTTTTGTAATTGGAAAATTGAGAACCAATTGCCGAAAACCCCTTTTAAGTTTCAAATTTCTATTGACTTTCCGGTATTTCATGGATATATTTTTTACAAAATAATCTTAACCTCATAATTAAAACAATATTATTTATAATATTGTTATTTATAACAATATTATTTATAATATTGTTATTTATAACAATATTATTTATAACGTTAATTTATTAATTAATTATCTGGGCTTTTTGTAATTAAATAAAAAAGTTTTTAAACATACCAACAGAGACATTAAATATGATCACTGTCTTTAGTTAACTGGCTAAAATATGTAAAAGAAATTAATAAAATAATTTTAACGAACTTAAAATAATGTTTGTAGTAAAACAAATGAAATTGATCTAATAACTGTTATTAAAAATTAATCATGCAAATTGTTACCAAAATACACACCTTAGAAAATTCTTTTTTATCAATAAATCACTCTTTTATTTTAATAAAACTAATTATTATCTGCTTTTAAGAAGAATTTGAGCGACAAGACTTTACGAAACAGATACCGTACTTTTATTTACAAAACTTACCTAATATTATCAGAACAAATATAGAACCTTAATTATTGTTTTACCATTCCATAATAAGTCGAGTTAAATCAGAAAATACATTTTTATAGGCCTAGATAAGATAATGTTATGTATCTATTATTATGCCTAGATGTAAAAGAAAAAATGGCATGCGTTTCATGTGGTTTTTAAATAGTCCGAGTTAGTAATGAATAAAACACATAATTCTGTAGTAGTCATAGATTTATGTGTTTCAATAAGGGGGACTATCTTGTGTTCAGCAAGGGGGGGACTATCTTGCTAACCCTAATATCTCCTAGAATATTTAAGGATAAATATAAACTAAACATCAGAATGACAACTACAAGATACAATACAAGACAAGCACAGAATAACAACAGATCTGATTTATTATCAGTGCCACGCAATAGCTGGATTTTAATATGACTTCAAATTAAAATTCCTGTTTGAAAACAATATACAGTAATAATATATCTAATACATCTTTTCATTATAGTGGCGACAAGCAAATTTTTATTAGAAATAAAAAAAATATTTAAGTGTGTTTTTCTAAGATAGTTCAATTGCTACAAACACGATTTATTTATTTATCAATAAACATTCCATTATTTATTTTTGTTTTTGTTACATAGATATAAACACTTTTTACAATGTTGTAAAAATATTTTTTTTTAAACGTTTAGCTTATTATATTATATTTCTTATTTACAGATCCCTAATGCAACAAATTTATAAGAGTTTTTTTTAAATTATGGATATTTTTTCATTAAGGAAAACTAAAAAAATCATGCACGGTCCGGCGTTGGCCAAGTTAGGTCGGGTATCAGGAGGACAGAACGCACAGAGAGTGTTCTCTACCGGACATGGCTTGAAAATTAAAAGACAGCAGGAAAATTAAATGTGCTCTCTGTCACAATGGAAATAGTGGATTAAATTGTATTTTGTATTTAGGTAATGTCCGTTGGCAGCCGAATGGATTCATTATGGATCTGTAAACTAACTGAAAATCAGATCAATACTTTGTGGTTCGGATTCCATGTAAAACTATATGTCCCTTAGTTGCTCTGGCTTTAGGGCTATTAATAAATTACCCTTTCGGAGTAGTAGTAGTAAAAGTAAAGGTCTGGTCAAAATATAAATAATATAAATATAACTAAGAGACGCCCCTGTATGCTTCGTATGTAACTCGCTTCGCTCATGTGACCTCAGCCCTTTGTTAGTATATCTCCTCATTGCGTTCATGTCACCTCAGCCCTTTGGTAGTGACTCCTCATTGCGCTTGTGACACCTCAGCCCTTTGGTAGTGACTCCTCATTGCGCTTGTGACACCTCAGCCCTTTGGTAGTGACTCCTCATTGCGCTTGTAACACCCACCCATTAACGAACAGTGGTATTGACACATCCGCCTACCCATACACGAACAGAGGTATTGACCCACCCACCCACCCATACACGTACAGTGGTATTGACCCACCCTCCCACCCATACACGAACAGTGTAATTGACCCACCCGCCCACCCATACACTTACAGTGGTATTAACCCACCCGCCCACCCATACACGTACAGTGGTCTTGACCCACCCATACACGTACAGTGGTCTTGACCCACCCATACACGTACAGTGGCGGTGTAGTTACTATCGAGACTACACCGGTTAACACACTCATGTAATAATTATAATTAAAATACGCACAAAGTTGTGTCGGCGTCTCATATCTAAGACTAAAAATAAGAAGGGCATTAGTAAACATGTCATGAAGTATAAGATAATTTTGTGTAACATGTGATAAAAAATAATAAAACAGAATCAATTACTACAGATAAAAATTGTGTAGGCCTACATCTACGACTGGAAAAGTGTTAAGGAATAAATATGAAACAATTTCATCGAAAAATTAGACACGTTCAAAAATGCTTTAAGTACCGGTATGTACGTTTTCTGTTAAAATTAAAAAAAAATATTGAATGATAAAAACAAATGATGACTTTATTTTTGAACATATATAAATTGATTTTTATCTACTTTACGTCCTTCCAATGACATTGAAAATATAAAAAAAAAATATAACAAATGTAGGTCTACTACTGTGGGACCATCGCACGTCTAGAAAAGCCATTTATACCTATTTCTAGCCAATCTGGCAGATACCTCGTATAGAATATTTACTATTTACTGAACACTAAACAACTTCATTTTAGTTCAATCATCAGAATAATGAGAGTCGTGTTGTGCAAGGTCAGAGCTCAATGAGAAACGTACGCACAATTATGACAACGTGTATGGTTGCGGGAGTTGCCTGTAATAATGAGAGTCGTGTTGTGCAAGGTCAGAGCTCAATGAGAAACGTACGCACAATTATGACAACGTGTATGGTTGCGGGAGTTGCCTGTAATAATGAGAGTCGTGTTGTGCAAGGTCAGAGCTCAATGAGAAACGTACGCACAATTATGACAACGTGTATGGTTGCGGGAGTTGCCAGTAAAACAGTTTCACAGCACACCATTTCCATTTTCATGACCACCGTTTAAAAATGAAACTAAATTTGGAAATGAAGTTAGATTTAGGTTTAAGCGCCGGTATATACAATATATATGTACAACATTTCATAATGGTTTTCCGACTCATTTGGCTTTAATCATATGGTAAACAAACAAGCAAATGGATTGCCAAACAATCCAGAACAGAAATCTCCTTTATTCAATATTTTTACTTTGCTCAAAAATTAAAATCTCATCCCAGGTGGTTCTAGACGATTGCGTTCTCTCTCATAAAGATAAATAATACAATTTTACGGTCATAAATAGAGCTGTAATCTTTAGTGAATGTAACAATCGTCTTACGTAGAATAACATCCAATATGGCGGCAGGTGTAGCGACTGTTAAGACATAACATTCATCAGAGTGAAATCCGGCAAGTTTCTAGGTCCAGCCACATCACAAAACTAGGTCGAATGTTACTGAACACTGTCTTATAGTTCTTCATATATCAAATGTCAGCGAGTTTACGCGTCTGGATACGGCTTCCCCCTCCACACTAGATCTACGCACTCAATTTGAAATTGAATTTAACGAACACATACATTAAATTCTTGCTTAAACATGAAAATTAAATACGGTAAATTTACAAATCTAGTGTGAAAATCTTGTTTAGATATTTCTTAATTTTCGTATTGTTTACGTTAATTTGTTATACATCAACACTTACTGTAGTCTCTTCATGTATAGCAATACTCAAAACGTTTGTCTAGAAATGTTAACTACCTATTTATTCGTGATCTCGATTAGATGCAGTCTACAGAATACATCTCAAACCGCTGAGTGCCTGTGGCTGAATTAATTAATAGTCCAATTATGAGGTGTATACTAGGTTCATTTTCGCATGGCACCTAAGGGATTAGCGACCCTTACACACACAAGCTCACAGTCGGAGCGACCCGGGTCCGCCCCCACCCCCTCGGCAGGTAGGCCTGGCCGGCTCTTCTACTGGACCTGTTGTGTGTGATTGCTAATTAGTAAATAAAATAATAATTAATCATTTGTAACTGTGTAGTTGCAAGCTTTGTGAATTTCTAAGAAAAATGAGTCCAAACACGGTCCAATTACGATAATGTGTAATGTTTAAACAAGACTCATAAGAATGGCACAGGCACATCCAATATATTTATATGTCTATATGTAGTAAATGTTTTTTTTAAAACATGTAGTATTAATTAATTGATTCAACCAAAAAGAAAGGAAAACTATTAATGGGACAGCTTAAATTTTGTTGTGTTAATATTTTATAAATGTGAGAAATGAGGGAAGTGAGGGAAAAAGAAAATACCCACGTTACAGCAAAAATATAAACTCAGAAAATTAAAAAATAAATAAATACTTCTAGAGAAATCGTAAAATATTATTACTTGCCCTCCATAAAAATACAATATATGAAACGAATAAGATGTGTAGGCCCGGGGGTGAGCCGGTTCCTCCGATGATTCAACCAAGGAGATATTTTGTGTGCTAGGCTCATTGCGGAATTCCACGAACATCCCTATGACCTATGACTCACTTCCTGTGACTAATGGCGTAGTGTAGTCCGCATAAATGCGGAACTAAAATCAGTGCTACAAGATGCGACCGATGAAGAAGACAGTGAAAGTCAAGAGGCTTCTGCTTCGAAGAAAATAAAAATATGTACGCCAAAGAAAACACCAGGAGGACCAAAACGGACCAAGAAAGTGACGAGCCTCGACGATTTTGGGAAATCGGCGGTCAGACGGCACATTCTACAATATTACGAGCGGAAGGAAATACCAACACTGAAGAAACTGCAAGAGTCATTGAAGTCTGTGGGTCTGTTTAACGGCTGTAAAACATCATTGTACAAGCTTGTGTGTGATATGGGATTCTCCTACAAGAAGTTCGATCACAGGAAAGTTTTAATGGAAAAGCCTACAGTCGCTTTGTTAAGGTGCCAGTTCTTAAGAAAAATAAAAAGCGTAAATCTTGAGAATGTCATATTTCTGGACGAAACGTGGTTGAATGAAAACATTCATCAACCTAAAGGCTGGACCGACGGCTCTATCAAGGGGACGTTGAAAGCTCCCTTGGGTAAGGGCAAAAGGCTTATAATTTGCCACGCTGGAAGCCAAAAAGGATGGATTGGTGCTCCCCCTCTAGTGTTCGAGTCGAAGAAGACAGGCGACTACCAACCTTGTACTAACCTAAGATTTATTTGCTATTGATTTGGGTTTTTGTTTTGGTGCACTATTTTGTTAATTATTTTATGAGTACAACAAACCTTCTTAAACAAACCTTATTTGTTAAACGTTAAAATTACTAGAAACTTTAGCTTATTTGTTGTAAATAATACATATCAAATCACATTTATTGTTATTTTAACATATATTTATATTATTTGTTGTTTATAGTTATACTTATCAACTGAAAATTAATGTATTGTGTATATATCTTTATTCTAAATTAATATTCTTGTCAATACCCTACACAAGAACAAGTCTTAAATTCTATTGAACATATGGTATATATTGTCGATATTTTAAATGGAGTATACATTAGTGTATTCATTATATATTTAGATGTACATAAAATGTAAGTGTCGACTGAACATTAATGAACTATGTAAATATTTTTCTTCTTAATTTCTTCTTAATTTATAGTTTTGTCAATGCCTTGCAAAAGAATAAATCTCAAATTCTATTGAACATATTGCATATATTGTCGATCTATGAAATAAAATATCAAATAGTGTATTGATTATATGTTATTATAGTGTAAAGATGTACATAACATGTTGGTGTTTTTTTACATATTTAATAGCTAAAATAATACTTGTTTAGTAAAGCAGTTTTGGGTTTCATTTTCACCCACCAATATCACTTGAATTTCTAATTAGAACTATGATGTACTGTTTGGACTCATTTTTCTTGGAATCTATCGCTGAATACGAAAATTTATATTCTATTTAAGTCAATGGCTGGTAATAGCATGTTGTCATTTGTAACTGCAGTATGAAGCGGTGTACCTGTACCGGGGACGGGACGATTGGCACACATTTTTGGACCTTCTGCCCATGGCAGTATTGGCACAATCATTAGAGCGGAATAAGTAGGGTCAACTCGCCTGCTTGGAAAAGGCAGGATTGGCACAGTCGCTCGACCAGGTAGACGCCATCGAACGAGGGAAAACGGGAATTTTATTATTCCCATCAACTCTGCGTGGCAGTCATTTGCCCGTGATATAACAAATTTTTAAATTTAAACCTCACGTTAGGTTAGGTTAGGTTGGGTTGGGTTGGGTTGGGTTAGGTTAGGTTAGGTTAGGTTAGGTTAGGTTAGTTGCTTACTTCAATAAGCACCACAGCAGGGAATTTGCGGGGGCAAAAAGGTTCCCATTTTCCCGCATTCTGGCCACCTGGCTGCTACTACCTGGCCGGGCGGTGTGTGCCAATCGTGCCTTTCTGAAACTTACAGGTTGACCCTTCTTAATCCCCTCTAATGACTGTGCCAATCGTGCCATTCCAAATCGGCCAAAAATGTGTGCCAAACGTTCTACGGCCCCTGTACCGGCGGTCAGGGGCGCGGGTGCCCGTGAGTGCGCGTGCGAGAGCGAGGCCTCTCACTAATCCCTTAGGTGCCATGCGAAAATGAACGGAGTGTAGTGCATATTTCAGTCACAGATCCATTTTATAGATAGCTTGAGTCACAGTAAGTAATAACCTAATTGAATAAATGGCAAACAGATAAAACTGCACGTTATTGGCCTAACACATTAGTTTTTCAAATTGATCATTTGTAGTCCAAAGCTGGACGAAGTTTAATTGTTTCCAAAAGTACGGTAGTGTCATTACAATTCGTGGTGTATGTAGTGATGATAAATTGAGTGATAAACTTTTGTTAAGCAAAAAGTGTGGCTTGATTGATCCCATCTCTCAAGTAAGCCCATTCGTGACGAGATTCTCATGTGAAGCAGTCGGAGGCACTCTTTGTTCGTCAGTAGAACATTTTTTAACTTCTTTACAATACATGACAAAAAGGTAACGTCCATAACACGTATATTTTAACAAATATTAAACTACACTGTTTCCCAAATTATTCAAGAAATTGGCTATGAATAAAATGTAAGCATCTTAAATCAAAATAAATGAACTAGTTACTAACCAACGAAATAAAACAATGAAAAAAGAGAGAGGGGGAGGGGGAGGGATGGGGAGATGGAGAGAGAGAGACAGAAAAAGAATGAAAGAGAGAGAGAATGAGAAAGTGAGAGGGAGAGTGGGAGGGAGGGAGGGAGGGAGGGAGAGAGAGAGAGAGAGAGAGAGAGAGAGAGAGGGAGAGAGAGAGAGGGAGAGAGGGAGAGGGGGGGGAGAGAGAGAGAGAGAGAGAGAGAGAGAGAGAGAGAGAGAGAGAGAGAGAGAGAGAGAGAGAGAGAGAGAGAGAGAGAGAGAGAGAGAGAGAGAGAGAGAGAGAGAGAGAGAGAGAGAGAGAGAGAGAGAGAGAGAGAGAGAGAGAGAGAGAGAGAGAGAGAGAGAGAGAGAGAGAGAGAGAGAGAGAGAGAGAGAGAGAGAGAGAGAGAGAGAGAGAGAGAGAGAGAGAGAGAGAGAGAGAGAGAGAGAGAGAGAGAGAGAGAGAGAGAGAGAGAGAGAGAGAGAGAGAGAGAGAGAGAGAGAGAGAGAGAGAGAGAGAGAGAGAGAGAGAGAGAGAGAGAGAGAGAGAGAGAGAGAGAGAGAGAGAGAGAGAGAGAGAGAGAGAGAGAGAGAGAGAGAGAGAGAGAGAGAGAGAGAGAGAGAGAGAGAGAGAGAGAGAGAGAGAGAGAGAGAGAGAGAGAGAGAGAGAGAGAGAGAGAGAGAGAGAGAGAGAGAGAGAGAGAGAGAGAGAGAGAGAGAGAGAGAGAGAGAGAGAGAGAGAGAGAGAGAGAGAGAGAGAGAGAGAGAGAGAGAGAGAGAGAGAGAGAGAGAGAGAGAGAGAGAGAGAGAGAGAGAGAGAGAGAGAGAGAGAGAGAGAGAGAGAAGAGGGATGGATAGGATGGGTGGTTGGGGAAGAGGGATGAGGTAGGAGGGGGTGGGAGAGAGAACTGTTTCAACGTGATCTCACTGATTTTGAAAAACCTACTACAGAATATATTTTTTACTTAAAGGTAAGATATTTGGGAATACAGACATACTTTTTAAGCTACATTTATAAGAAAAGGCGTTGTTGAAAAAGATCTTATGAGGTAACAACATTTGCTGCATGATCAATCTTCTTTTTTCTCCGTCGTTATCACGTTCGTGAAATCAGACATAATGTCCAACCCAGACATTTATCGAAAATCCAAGCAATATTGACAGACGACATTCATTCAATTGAGTTATTACTTAGTGTGATTCAAGCTATCTATAAAATGGATCTGTGACTGAAATATGCACTACACCTCATAATTGGACTATTAATTAATTCAACCACAGGCACTCAGCGGTTTGAGGTGTATTCTGTAGACTGCATCTAATCGGGATCACGAATAAATAGTTAGTTAACATTTCTAGACAAACGTTTTGAATATTGCTATACAGTAGAACCCCGCAAATCCGAACTAATTGGGGGAACAGCTTGTTCGGATTCCGAAAAGTTCGGATTATCCGAAAAATAGCGTATAGAGTTACTGTACTAACATTAGCACACTTGTTCAACGTTAACTGACGTTCATCACACCCTTCAGAAAAAGAACTGACATGTGGTGAAATTAGGGCTGTTTTCTTGCCACCAAATGTCACTCCATTATTGCAGCCAATGGACCAGGGTGTCCTGCAGTTTATAAAACTTTATTATAGAAAACATTTGGTACGGACACTTCTATCAGATGAAGTAAGTTCCATCACTGACATCCTGAAAAGAATCACGATAAAAGATGTAATTTATTGGGTGGCTGAAGCCTAGGACAACTGTCCTGAAACTTTGATTAAAAAGTCGTGGAAGAAGCTGTGTCCAGATTTACAATTTGAAGAAACACAGCATTTTCAAGCTCCACTACAAAATGACCTCCTAGATGTTGTTCAAAAACTTCCAGGATGTGAAGAAGATGGAGAAAATGATGTCATAGAATGGGTTGGTGTTGACGATAATGGCCACCAAGAATACAATGATGAGTAAATCGTAAATTTGGTTCAACCTCAAAGTCCTAATGAAGACGAAGAAAGCGGGAAGAAATTTCCCAACTAGATCGAGTGTCACACGTAGATGCCACTAAAGCCCTGGATGTGGCTCTACTATATGTGGAGCAGAGCCCTGCTGCGTTACCAGCTGACGTAATGTTTATGCGTAGATGGCTTAACATTGCCGCTTCTAGTCGCTACACATCTATGCGTCAGAAGAAAGTTACAGAGTTCTTTAAGAACACACCTTAATTTTTTATATTTTTATACTGTATTTTATCTAACGTTGTATTCATTCTGTACTATACTGTACTTCACTGTATTTCAAGTTCAATTATAAACCATTTTAACGATGTTGAAGGTGTTTTTGTAAATTAAAATTATGTTTTTACGTTTTTGTCTGTTATTTCATTCCCGGTTTTGCGACTCCAAATTTACTAAATACAGTATTTTAACTTGTTAAAAAAAATGTTTCCGATCCCCGTCAGTTCGGATTTGCCGAAAATTCGGATTTGTGGGGTTCGGATTTGTGGGGTTCTACTGTACATGAAGAGACTAAGTTTTGATATATTACAAATTAACATAAACAATACAAAAATGAAGAAATATCTAAATAAGATTTTCATATTAGAACTGTAAATTTACCGTATTTAATTTTCATGTTTAATGTATGTGTTCGTTAAATTCAATTTCAAATTGAGTGCGTAGATCTAGTGTGGAGGGGGAAGCCGTATCCAGACGCGTAAACTCGCTGACATTTGATATATGAAGAACTATAAGACAGTGTTCAGTAACATTTGACCTAGTTTTGTGCTGTGGCTGGACCTAGAAACTTGCCGGATTTCACTCTGATGAATGTTATGTCTTAACAGTCGCTACACCTGCCGCCATATTGGATGTTATTCTACGTAAGACGATTGTTACATTCAATAAAGATTACAGCTCTATTTATGACCGTAAAATTGTATTATTTATCTTTATGAGAGAGAACACAATTGTCTAGAACCCTCTGGGATTTTAATTGTATTCCTTGATTTATTATTATCCTTGCATATTACTATCGTATTCTTGTAATTCAATTTTTTAAATGAAACAAAACCATTAAAAAATTTATGTGGGGGGCACTTGTTGCAGCTATCCTATTAAACGTCTTAAAACTTGAAATGTTCAACTGCAAAACGTGGGCGTCATTTACTGATAAACGCGCTGCCTGGTAGCCATTAGCCAAGCAGGGAAGTGAGAGTCAACTGCCACGACTGTTCAAACTTCAAACCACGCAATGGTTCGGGAAAGGCGGACAGACGACAACCGATCTTCTGATAGTCGACGAGGTTACAAGTACAGAAGTTCCAAAGTCAACACCAGGTTGGAGGGTCAAGTGTGACCAAATTATTCACTGGAGAAAAATGTTAACGAGACAAAATTATTAAGGAGATCTACTAATGTATCAAACAGCGTGTTTGAACTATTTAAGTCTAAAATGTACCAACCAAAATCATTCAAATAACTGGTTCCAAAGAATTGGCACAAACTTATCCTCTTATTAAACACTAAAAAAAAAAAAAAAGAAATACCAGTTTGATTCCCAAATATGTTTTTTTTGCCATAACTAAAAAACTAGTCAAGTTACAGACATGCGGCTTTTATTTCAATATCTTAAATTGTAATTCACATCTTTCCTGAAAATTTAATTAAAATCGTTTGAGCCGTTTTTGAGAAAATTAAATTTTTGTATGTTTTTTAAAAATAAAACAACAAAAACTAAAATTTCATTAAATTTGAAAACCGTCTGTAAATATTGGCTAAATACACCTACATACCAAATTTCTTAAAAATTGATCTATCGGTTTGGTCTCCAGCGAACTGTACATACATAAGTTACAGCCACACATACAGTTTTTTGAAAAATAAACTTTTTTGAATTTAGGGGACCCTAAAATAGATTTTTAGAAAAACTTGTAAAAAATGTTGTTTTACGATCACAATACTTTCTCTATGTTAACGTACATTGGGGAAAGTAAAAACTACAGTTCCTTTGTGGGATTTAAGTTGACCGTTTCACCACGGAAAACGCTAGTACTATGTGGGTTTCTATTTCAACGACTCGGTCCGTAATAATGACTGTATTGTAACCCTTGAAGTATTATTTTAAAAGTGAATAACTGTTCTAGTTGGTTTTTGTAAAATATTTGCAATTTTATAATTTTTCGACGGTTAAATGTGTGAAATTTCACATGTCATTCTCGACGATTTTAATTTAAAAAACTCAAAATATCAACTTATGCTCCACTGGATTGGACTTTTAATAAACATTCAGTGTTCACTATAACTAATTACAATAATAAACACGGACAGTACAGTTAAAATAGAGCAGCATGTTTTCGACCGCTGACGGTAAAATTGCATGTTATAGGGCTTTCTGGGCCTGTCGACTTTTTAGCTGTGGTTGGTTTGTGAACAGGCCGCTTTCTTTTCGTGTACGGATTCTGTCTTTGCAATTCATGATATTTTAATGTACAATTTCATGAACACATGGAATTTATTAACTTTTTTCTGTGTACGTCATTCCGACATAGAAAACTGACGAATGACGTATTATTGATCTATGGAGTAAGGATTAATAATATTTCATTAATGGGGATCTATAGGTAAATAGTATAAGCATACATACTTTATTTATAGTATAAGTTATTAATTTAACAACGTAATAAGTAATTAATTTAACGATAACCACATTTCACAATACAAAGATATAAAAATCAGTGCTGTAATTTAGTATTTAGTAAGTTAGCTTGGTTTTCTAGCTTGGCCCAATATATGTCCACGAGGACATTTTTTTACCGTTGACTCCGGTGTACACTGGCTCATGGTGGTAATGGTAACATACAACACCAGAGGCAGGGACAATTACCAACATCAGCTAGATAGAACCAATGTGTTTGAAAAACTACCATCTCAAGCTGGTGTCAGATTAATTAATCAACCACATTCCTGGGAGCATCAAAGAGTCCGTTATTCCAACACAATTTAAAGCTCGACTAAAACGCCTTTTTACTCTGTTGCCGAGTTCTTATCGCAACACTGGGAATAAAGAAGACAAAATTGATCAGAGCTGACAGTAACTCCAATGTAAGTTTTAGTTGGCTGAACGCTTGTATGAATGCTGTACTGACTTTTATTACGTATATTACGTATAACTGTATATTACGAACGTTTGTAATATAATATTAAACTGTGATAGCGCAATAAAGATTTAGTATTAATGTTATTAGTATGCCTAGTAGTACTATTTTGTATTGTATTAAACGAATTAATGGCTAATATTTTGAAAACAGTGGCTTGAAAATAGACAATTGTCTATTTGGGTACAGATGGCTACAGGAAAATCCATTTAAAAGTACTGTATTGATCAATTTTATATTGCTAATATTGGCAGTTAAAATTTCGGACGGTTTTGCTTGGATTGCCATTTTATTAATTTGTTTTATTTTTGTATTAGGCCTTCATAAAGTGTTGCTGTCTATTTCTAACATTATGCCTTTATCTCTGTACTTATTATTAATTTTTGTATAGTTTCAAACTATTATTTAAGTGTATATTTTATTTATTACACTGTAAACTGTGCTGGGCTTGCGTGATTTATTGCGTGTATTGTTATTTATTAGAGCGTTTTTTAATAGTAAATCTGAACTTTTAAACCATTACCACTTGTTATTTGATTGGCATTAAGCCTATATTATTGGTGTGTATGATAGTATTTATTTCTGAATTTTCCATATTTTATTGTACATTTATTTTCTATAAGTCTATTACTGATTGATATTGCTATGTTATGTCATGTATTGTTATTAATTAGACTAGCTATTTAGGAATAGCCAATTATTGCTAGATGACAATGACCCATATGAATGTATATGTCAATGATCAATGAAGAAATTTATTATTTGTCATTGCTACCAGGATAACGGAAGCTCGCGTGCTGGCGGTGCAATAACAAGCCCCGCCCATTACGTCATTCGCAGGAGTGACCATTGGGTGGTTTGATTAATGCTGACGAATCAAGCTTAGAACGATTAAATTAAATCCATTATTTAGTATTGAAATAGCAATAACACAATTATTAATCATGTAAAAAACAAATAACAACAAAAAAGTGTACAGTTAATTACCATCATTTCTTTAAACGTTTGAAGAAGTTAAACACTTGAAGTTAGTCACTACCGTGAAGTAAGGCAGCTCAGCGGTGGAATGATTCCCCTCTCCAGCTGGAACCCCTACATGCGCTAAATATAACACGCAGGTCACTTACTTTCCGGCATAATATACTTATTATCACTAAATAAACAAACTTGTACAGTTAATTTAAGTTTTTGTATCAACTAAACACTGTTGGGAAGTTCACACACACTTGAAGGTGGAAGTTAGTCACTACCGTGAAGTAAAGCAGCTCAGCGGTGGAATGATTCCCCTCTACAGCCGGAACCCCTACATGCACTAAATATAACACGCAGGTCACTTACTTTCCGGCATAATATACTTATTATCACTAAATAAACAAACTTGTACAGTTCACTAAAGTTTTTGTATTAACTAAACACTGTTGGGGAAGTTCACACACACTTGAAGGTGGAAGTTGGTCACGCCTGTTAAGTATGGCAGCTCAGCGGTGGAACTATTCCCCTCTCCAGCTGGAACCCCTACATGCGCTAAATATGAACACGCAGGTCACTTACTTCCCGGCATAATACACTTATTATCACTAAATAAACAAACTTGTACAGTTCACTAAAGTTTTTGTATCAACTAAACACTGTTGGGAAGTTCACACACACTTGAAGGTGGAAGTTGGTCACGCCTGTTAAGTATGGCAGCTCAGCGGTGGAACTATTCCCCTCTCCAGCTGGAACCCCTACATGCGCTAAATATAACACGCAGGTCACTTACTTTCCGGCATAATACACTTATTATCACTAAATAAACAAACTTGTACAGTTCACTAAAGTTTTTGTATCAACTAAACACTGTTGGGGAAATTCACACACACTTGAAGGTGGAATCACTACCGTGAAGTAAAGCAGCTCAGTGGTGGAACTATTCCCCTCTACAGCTGGAACCCCTACATGCACTAAATATAACACGCAGGTCACTTACTTTCCGGCATAATATACTTATTATCACTAAATAAACAAACTTGTACAGTTCACTAAAGTTTTTGTATCAACTAAACACTGTTGGGGAAGTTCAAAACACACTTGAAGGTGGAAGTTAGTCACTACCGTGAACTAAGGCAGCTCAGCGGTGGAACGATTCCCCTCTGCAGCTGGAACCCCTACATGCACTAAATATAACACGCAGGTCACTTACTTTCCGGCATAATACACTTATTATCACTAAATAAACAAACTTGTACAGTTCACTAAAGTTTTTGTATCAACTAAACACTGTTGGGAAGTTCACACACACTTGAAGGTGGAAGTTAGTCAGGCCTGTGAAGTATGGCAGCTCAGCGGTGGAACGATTTCCCTCTACAGCTGGAACCCCTACATGCGCTAAATATAACACGCAGGTCACTTACTTTCCGGCATAATATACTTATTATCACTAAATAAACAAACTTGTACAGTTAATTAAAGTTTTTGTATCAACTAAACACTGTTGGGAAGTTCACACACACTTGAAGGTGGAAGTTAGTCACGCACGTGAAGTAAGGCAGCTCAGCGGTGGAACGATTCCCCTCTACAGCTGGAACCCCTACATGCACTAAATATAACACGCAGGTCACTTACTTTCCGGCATAATATACTTATTATCACTAAATAAACAAACTTGTACAGTTCACTAAAGTTTTTGTATCAACTAAACACTGTTGGGAAGTTCACACACACTTGAAGGTGGAAGGTAGTCACGCCTGTGAAGTAAGGCAGCTCAGCGGTGGAACGATTCCCCTCTGCCGTTGGAACCCCTACATGCACTAAATATAACACGCAAGTCGCCTACAGTCCGGCCCAATTATAATATTTAACAATATACATTGGATTGTTTACATATATATATATATATATATATATATATATATATATATATATATATATATATATTAATAATATATAATATAGTATAAGTAAGCTTATTTAATTAATGTACTACATCACTGACTGATATTTTAACATCTACAAATCATTTGATACTTATTTATTTACGATTTTACTTTTCATGGGAAACTTAAAACTCTAGTTTTATTTTACCTAGACGAAGGTTGAATTGTTTAATGAAATATAATGGTATAGGAAATGAAATCAACCATCCTAGAATCCCATCGACTTACTTGCGACAAGACAGACTTCTTTTGTCACTTCTGGCGTTTTTTTTTTGGGGGGGGGGGGGAAGTTGAAGTCTCAGTGACCGGCCGGTGGAGTGGACAATGGTCGTTTTCACATTTCCCGTCACAGCACTGACTCAACGCGATGAATTATTTGAGCGGAGTTTTCATTGTCAGGGCAAGTGGAGAGAGCGATCAATGTAGAGTTTGACTGACAATTGTTGTTTTCTACAGGAAAGTCTAAACGTATTAAAAAAGTTGTGTATTTCAACACTTTAAAAATACTATATTTTACCTTCCGTCACCTTTTTTATATCTACAGGGTGAATTTGAAGTAATCTACACCCTAACTTGTTTCTTCACTGTATAAACGATTTGTAAACTTCTTTTTGAAGAATATGCTATTAAATTAATATTAACCCTCGCTACAATTAGAACGTTTCTATGTTATTAGGTAACACTTGGGGTCCAAGATCTAGGAGTTAACTTCAAAATATTAAATGGGAACGTAGTCATGTGATATGTCATTTAACACCGCCATTTAAAGCTGAATACAATACCGCAATCAGAATTAAAACAGGACGTGTTTTTTTTTAGTTAATAACTAATTATTTTTTATTTCATTTAGTTGGTCATCGCCTACGTATTTTCTTAATTAAAACTGATTTTTCGTAGCTAAAACAAAACCATATTTGTGTGTTTATTGTGTTCTCAGGGTATTTTATGTTTTATACATTACAAATCAGTTTTTTTAGGAAAATACATGAACTCTAATTAAATAAAATAGCAAAATAACTAATATCTAAAAACTATACATCCTTTTTAAATTATGATTGCACTATCGTTTGTAAACTGAAATGGCGGTGTTAAATGACGTGTCGCGAGACAACGTTCCTGTTTTAAATGTTGAAGCAGATTACTAGATCTTGGACCCAAAGTGATCCCAAATAACATTGACACGCTCTAAATGTACACGTGTATTCATGGTGTGTAGGTGCAGAGATGGAGGTCAAGTGAGTGTCATGACACACAGATCTAAGGTTAAAGTGCTTATGGAAAAAACAATTAAGCTGACTACTGACATTTATTTTATAACAACAAAGATATATTTTTAATCCAATTTTAAAGTTTGTTTTAACTCAACTTATCAGCTGTTTTGTGGTCCATTGTGGAGCGCTAGTATAGTCCCATGTAAACTTAAAGCAGCTGTTGTGGCAGACCTCTCTAACTAACCAAATTACAGGGACAAATAATCCTAGTAGATGAGATGTCTATTTTAAGTAATAATATAATCAAGTCTTCTACTTTCTGGTTTTACGTACTAAAAAACGCGATTTCATACGCAGGGCTCACTGCCCTGAGTTTAATTATTAATTAATATAAATTCATACAAGTATTTTATGCAAAGGATAGTTCATTTAAAAAAATATTTATATTGTGAAATATTCTGTAAAACGAACGAAGTTTTATTCGATTTCGCAGGTCTACTCAATTACTAGACAAAGTTGTTTTACATTTTTTATGAGAATCATATAGCTATAAGATTAGTCAGTCAAAGAGTTTATAAATGACCTATTATAGTATGCTTATAACTACTTTAGTATCTGGGCGACCGGTCGAGCAATGGGGTGGACATTAGACACTGTTGCCACAGCAGTGAAACCTACCTACAGCAATCAGCTGTGCGTCGCTTATATTACAATTAGTACCAGGAGACCGAGCTTCGCTCAGTTTACATTTGCAAACTGAAAAGGTAGCATTCATATCTCCCAGAGGATCCTGAGAATAGTTTGTTTTGCTCTACCTTGTAGATTTATAATAAGATTTCGTCTCGGAGGTCTTCCGCGTTTAGCCTCTTTGTGGAACTCTATATGCGGCCTCGCCAAAACTAGCGTTACCTACATTGGTACGTGGATGGGTGGGCAGGTGGGTCAATACCAATGTACGTGTATGGGTGGGCAGGTGGGTCAATACCAATGTATGTATTTTTTTGGCCATTGTATGCCAAAACGCTCTGCTACAGGCCCCTTTGTGGAACTCGGCCTACGGCCTCGTGGGGAAAAGTTCGGCCTGCGGCCTCACCGTGGCACTCTGCTACAGTCTCATCTGTGGATATCAGCATGTCGCCTCGTGAGGAAGATCGGCCTACGGCCTCACCAGGTTTCTTAAAAGCAGTATGACCATGAATTTTGGTTTTTGGGGCAGTGAAGCCCATAGTCATAGTTTTTCATAAATCTGATGGAATATTACTAAGTAAGAGAAGAATGCCTTTAATTTGATACCCTACTTGGGTGTATTAGTTTAACATTACTTAATTTTGGGTTTTTGTTAATTTTATCCTACAAAATGCAAAATAAATAACATTATACTGCTAAGTAACTATAGAAACATACACGAAAACTACGGTAACTAGAAAATAAGACGGTAGGCATCTCGCGCATCTCCCTTGACGTCACATGTGCTAAATGGCAAAAATGAACACAAAAATACTATTCTATTTCCCGTAATTACAATTCCAGTGATATATAACTTGCTTACTATTAAGCTGAATGCTTTTGTGCAACTGGTAGATTTAGTTACCAATATTTAATTGAATAAACAAATCAGCTGATTTCGCCCATGTGACGTCAAAGTCTACTGCGTAGACTCGTCGTGATACACGGGAAGTCTAGGAGCCTCTGGGGCAGAAATAAGAATTTTCCCAGAGTTGAGACCGGGGCCAATCGATTTCTCGTGGTCGAAAACCGCTATATGAAATTTAAAAATTAAAAATCGTTGGAGCCAAAAAATAGTTCGTCCGGACGTGGCTTGTTTTAGATAATATAATAATATAAATATAATATGTAAGATTGTAATACTAGGGGATACCCCTGCACGCTTCGCGTGCCAAACCTGACGCTCGTTGCGCTCGATACTCCTCGGCCTTCGGCCTCGGCATGTGACTTTTTAGTGCAAATAAATATATTAACTGTATAAAGTAAAATTACAAATATTGAATTTATTTACAGTATCTCACTCACACTACTTGCGTTTCTGCCTGTTTATATATAGCACCCAATGGTATTACTTAGCCTATTTTAAACGTGTTCATTTCATTAATTTTTTTACAGGTGAACTCATTGTATAGTCACAGTAAAATGCATAATTTTGTGACTAATATTAACAATTAGTATAATAACTTAAAGTTATTTTACAATAAATAATTGGACACTCGTGTATGCACAACTTCAAGCAGAGGAAGTTTATAGTAAGTGATGTCGATGTTACTTGTGTTACAGGCTCACACAAGTTACTTTATGCTGTGTACGTTGATTGAGCAGCTGATCAAGAGATAGTGGCAGAGCATCTCTTGTCAACTTCCTAACGCCGGGGGAAACCATCACCAAACATTTGCCAAGCGAATTAGGTATCCACCTACAAGCGCCCTTCATTAATAACTCAGCTAAAAACAAACTACTGTATACAGTTTCAATATAATCGGGCGAGGAGTTTTTATTGAAGGAATGTTCAAAGTCAACGTTTCGATTAAAGCGTCAGAAATCAGGCTCTTTATCCTACCCACGATTTTTCAAAAGATAAAAATTTCCCTTTACATTAAAAAGTGCAGAAAAAAAACAAGGAAAGTTTTAATGTGATTTTTATTTTTCTAGTGTAATAAGCTTCTTTTCAATTATGTTTCAAATTCGAGTGTTTACAATTTTTCCTCCAACAGTAGACACACAGACGAAGTGAAATTAAAAGATGGCCGAGGAAGGCGTCAGTAAAGCTTGAGTAAGAGATAGCACTGGTTCGAATCCTAGCCTGGATTGTAAATATTTATCAGTAATATTCACCTTGAACTGTACTACTTGTCCCCTTACTCTGTCTGATTAGTCCCCAGCACAGATCAATAGTCCATAGGGAATGGACAGAGTAAGGTTAAAAAAAAGATTAAGGTCCCTTTATATAAAAACATTGTTTGCTTCACGGCTATAGCCATAGAGAAAGAATACATAATCTGTGCTCTGTGCTGTGAACCAATAAATACACATTTATCATACATATGAATACGCATAAACATGCATTCATTGGTTGCGTTAACGTGCCAATATTGACAAGTCGCAACCATCTAACAAGTTGACTAGTTATCCTCGGATATCTTGGCACAAGTTGTCAATTCCATTGAGTAATATTTATAGTACCAGAAATGTGTTTGCAAAAGTTCTTCAATATATAGATAGTTTCGCTACACTATTGGGAATGTTTTTTCACTATAAATTTATATTTGACACATTTTTTTACGATTTAGCGAGCACATAAAATAGGAAATAATTGCCCTTATGAAGCTACGAGTAAGCTACGAAATGCACGAGCGCTGACAGTGACTGGATCCTATATCATAAGAAACATATAGATTTTATAATTCAAATACACTATTTATCAAACCCCCCCCCCCCCCCCCTAGTATACAACTTAGTGGTATTCGACAACATAACCTTCTCCATATTAGTCTTCAAAATAATCTTCCAACAGGTTAATGTAGGGCCTAACAGTAAACACATTAAAATTACTTTAGGAAGATACATGCTTTGTGAGTATAAAACTTTCTCTTTCTTGAATAAATAATGTAATCTGATAGATTATTTTGAGGTATTACTTAAACGAAACACTATTTTTGTATGTTTCATTAATCCTTCGAGCAAAAACGGCTGTACGGACTTTGTGGAAATTTGATAGATTTGTAAAATGGATTATCAAATAAAAAAACGTTATCCTGGTAAATAGCATGGATATAAAGTCTGTAGAGGCTGTCGGCCATGTTGGTTTTAATCCCGTAAGAACAATGTTATTTACGAATCCATATTTTTTCGTTATTTATTTACCAACAGGTGTAATTTTAAACGTTATCATATTGTGCATTGGGCTTGCCATTGATATTTTGAATACATACGCCTAGTTTTGAAAAATAGGTGAAAATAAAAACTTCTCACTAAATATTTTTTATAATTGTTGTATAAAACTAACCAGGAATTCGCAAAGCAATTCCAATGCGCAATTTCATTCTTAATGAAATGCAATTTGTTAAAAAAAATCGTCTAAATATAACTGTTTAGTATTTGAACTGTTTAATTGAAACTGTTGAACGATTTCATATTTTGCATTTCATATTGTGTATTATATTTTGTATAATTATGTTATGTGTGATAGTTTTTTAAGAACGTTGACTTTCAACAGTAATCTTTAGTATCTAAGCATGTAGTATTAAGTCGTTTTTAATTAGTATGGATTAAGAAAAAAAGTAGTTTTAGATGTAGGATAAGTTAGTAAGTACACCTGAAGACGGAAGGAGTTTGTTATACATGTCGAAACGTTGTTTTTGTTTCCTAAACACTCGAAGCATCGGAAATCTCTATACCTATATATCATCAATACGCGTGATCGTATGTCCGGTTAAAAAATAACTCTGCCCTTATGGGATTAAAACCAACATGGCCGACATCCTCTACAGACGCTCTATGAAAAAATAAACAGTTGTATGCATAGTTGGTTGTTTGATACTTAGTAATTCTGATTTTTTAGTATCAATTTAACGCCCGTTTGCACATTTGGAATGGATGTGTGAAACCGCTCACGCTGAAAAGTAGAAACAAACTTTTAAGAAACTATCGATTAATCGAAGTGAACAAAAATTAATGGAAGTCAATATATTGATAAGTAAAATAGGTTATACTTATAATAATGTGAAGTCACAGTATTAGTAATATATGTGAATAATATGTGCAAAAATGTTTATATTCAGCCCTTAATATAATACAATGTGCTTATATTTAACCAAATGAGTACAAAAACTTCCCTGGAAAAATACTATATTCTTTTACAGAAGTGAGACAAAATAATAATGTAACAGTAGTATTTAAGTAAATAAAGCTTGCAAGTCAAAGTAGTTTCAAACATAGCTGTGCAACAGTATAGTTGTGCAGCGGAGTACTTGCAAGTCAGTAGATGTGCAAGTCAAGTAGTAGATGTGCAAGTCAAGTAGTAGATGTGCAAGTCAAGTAGTAGTTGTGCAAGTCAGGCAGTAGCTGTGCAAGTCAAGTAGTAGCTGTGCAAGTCAGGTAGTAGCTGTGCAAGTCAATTAGTAGCTGTGCAAGTCAAGGAGTAGTTGTACAAGTCAAGTAGTAGCTGTGCAAGTCAAGTAGTATCTGTGCAAGTCAATTAGTAGCTGTGCAAGTCAAGGAGTAGTTGTGCAAGTCAAGTAGTAGCTGTGCAAGTCAAGTAGTAGCTGTGCAAGTCAAGTAATATCTGTGCAAGTCAAGTAGTAGTTGTGCCAGTCAGGCAGGAGCTGTGCAAGTCAAGTAGTAGTGGTGCTAGTCAGGTAGTATCTGTGCAAGTCAAGTAGTAGTTGTGCAAGTCAAGTAGTAGCTGTGCAAGTCAAGTAGGAGTTGTGCAAGACAATAGGGATGAATTTTTTTACACCTTAATCGAAAAAAATTATCAAGAAATAAGGTTTTTAATTGACCTGCCACTCCTGAAATAAAATTAAAAAATAAAATTATTTGATATAAGGAAGTAAAGGAAACTGCAGAAAGCTGCTTATTGTAGAATGTTGGCCTTTTCATTAGTAAACCAACCAAACAAATACTAATCCGCTTCACAAAGTTACTGTTTCATAGGCCCGTTTAGTATAAACGGGTTACATACGGGTATACAGCTGCAGGTTTACATTCATATTCAATCACACAAATCGGGTGGAAACGTTTATTGAGAGGTAAATTAACCTGTTTGCGTTAACACGGGTGAGAAAGTGTTAGGTAGCAATCAAGGTAAAAGAGGATTTACCATATTTGTACTATGTTCATTTGTTTAAATTAGATATTGTGAATTACAATTTAAATTATATTGTGATTTAAATTGTCACTAAGCACCGGTGGTTCAGTGGTAGAATGCTCGCCTGTCACGCGGGCGGCCCGGGTTCGATTCCCGGCCGATGCAATGGTTTTTTGTTTCTTGCAAAATATAAATTAATTATACGCAAGTATGCTTACACTATTTTTTTAGTATTTGTATTGTGTTATTTTTCAAAATATATACTTTCTTGAATTATATTCTAGTAGAGAGACGGTCTTGATAATAGCACAAAAGTTATCTAATGTTATATTTCATTGTAATTTACATTAATTATTTTAATGTATAAAATGCTCCGTTTATTTTAATTTTGTTGTTAGTATAAAATACAACATTGTAACTTACGTTATGGTTTATTTGTATAGAATCAGGATATACGTTATTTTTGGACACTAAACATTTCATTATTAATTCAAATCGCTGTATTTTGACTAAATTGATACAAAACATTAATAATTTACTTTTAATGTCAAGTAGATTCCTATTTTATTTCCTTTTTTATTACTATTATAATTTATAGTATCATTATCTATCGGAAAGCTCTACCTATATAATAATCTACCCCATCCTTGCGTGACTGCTGGCTTGGGAAGTTTAATGGGGTTACATTCATCGTTAACAAAATATAAATTCCTGGTGAATATTCTGTAGGAAGCAATCCTTTTAAGTTATGACTAGTACTTCAGACCTGTCACGTCTCCCGATATAACTAGTACTTCAGACCTGTCATGTCTCCCGATATAACTAGTACTTCAGACCTGTCATGTCTCCCGATATAACTAGTACTTCAGACCTGTCATGTCTCCCGATATAACTAGTACTTCAGACCTGTCATGTCTCCCGATATAACTAGTACTTCAGACCTGTCATGTCTCCCGATATAACTAGTACTTCAGACCTGTCATGTCTCCCGATATAACTAGTACTTCAGACCTGTCATGTCTCCCGATATAACTAGTACTTCAGACCTGTCATGTCTCCCGATATAACTAGTACTTCAGACCTGTCATGTCTCCCGATATAACTAGTACTTCAGACCTGTCATGTCTCCCGATATAACTAGTACTTCAGACCTGTCATGTCTCCCGATATGACTAGTACTTCAGACCTGTCACGTCTCCCGATATAACTAGTACTTCAGACCTGTCACGTCTCCCGATATAACTAGTACTTCAGACCTGTCATGTCTCCCGATATAACTAGTACTTCAGACCTGTCACGTCTCCCGATACAGTTTAGCAGAAAAATTATATAAATTCTAATTCTCTTTTGAAAAATAAGAGCTCGTAAATTTTCAGACAACATTACACTTCTCTGTTTCAAGATCGTCTTTGGTTCAGAATAAAGTTTATAATACTTCTATACATTACGAGAAGCCGGTTTTTTGTGAAGCAGCAACTCCTCCCTTATTTCTTGATAAATTTTAACACTTGAGGTGTCAAAAAATTTGCACAACTACTACTTGACTTGTACGACTACTACTTGACGCACGACTACTACTTGAATTTCACGATTACTACTTGACTTGCACGACTACTACTTGACGCACGACTACTACTTGAATTTCACGATTACTACTTGACTTGTACGACTACTACTTGACGCACGACTACTACTTGAATTTCACGATTACTACTTGACTTGCACGACTAATACTTGACGCACGACTACTACTTGACGCAAGACTACTACTTGAATTTCACGATTACTACTTGACTTGTACGACTAATACTTGACGCACGACTACTACTTGAATTTCACGATTACTACTTGACTTGCACGACTAATACTTGACTTGCACGACTACTACTTGACGCACGACTACTACTTGACGCACGACTACTACTTGAATTTCACGATTACTACTTGACTTGCACGACTAATACTTGACTTGCACGACTACTACTTGACGCACGACTACTACTTGAATTTCACGATTACTACTTGACTTGCACGACTAATACTTGATTTGCACACTACTACTTGATTTTTACCCTTAAGGGTATGGGAAGCTCTCAAAGTACATAATACTGCCATAATAATAACATGAAAATAGATTTAAATTAGTCGAAAGTAACAACTGTTCCAAAGTAAATAATAATGTTTATGAATATAGATAATGGATTTTAATTATTTTAAGCAGTTGGAATGGAGTTTACTTCGTCTAGTGGGTTATTCTGTCTCTTGTTCCCCAAAAAGTGTTTTTTTGTAGTCAAAAGTCACATACCGAAGCCGAAGGCCGAGGTGTCACGAGCGCAGCGAGTGACGGATTTGGCATGGAAAGCGTCCAGGGGAGTCCCGTAGTATATTAGAATGTTTAACTAAAAACATAGCTATTTAAAGATTCAAAATCATTCATGGTAATGAGAATCATTAAAATTTGTAAAAAATATTTGTTTGACAATTGTTTACTACTTTTCCATTCAAAGGTATACTTTAGAAAAAGGTAAGGAATTTATAAACGGTTTATATAGTATAATATGTAGCATTGAACTTTGCCTGCTGGTATTTCTGTTAAAAATGCCCTATTTAGGGTAGGGATGCAAATATTTTCAACAAATCGATGTATCAAATTATCGATAAATCGCAAACCAAATATCGATCCAACGATATTATCAAAGGAAAAATATCGATATATCGGGTAAACAATCTATCGAATTGCAAATTATTTATCTGTTTAAAATTATGAACTAACTCGTATGTCATGACCAAAAGCACACTCATATTTTGCTGTTACTATTTAGAATAGCCTACTGAATGTAAGAATTAAATACATTTTATCTATACGAAACAAGTTGTGGTCTGTGGGGTTGAATGAAAAACATTCAAATTAAGATTAATAATTCCTTTAATTATTGTGTTAATTATAAAATAATAATGTTATAACATTGTTAATTATAAAATAATAATGTTATAATATTGTTATTTTTATTTTTCACGTTAAAAATGTCATCAGGCTCATCATAAACACTAACAATTAAATTAAACACATTAATTTACTAAACCTACATGCAACATTTGTCAGATAAACCATTTAAAAATAAAAGTTAGAAAATAGATTTTCCACTTAGAAGTTTCGTTTTTCAGTTACAGTGTTTCTAACTTTAGAAAACAGTCTCTCACGTAAAAAACCTAAATAAAGTAACTTTATTATTCCAATGCATGTTTTGTACGTAGAGGCAATTTGAATGGGGGGTTTTTTTTTTTTGAATTGTGATAATTTTGAGAAGAGAGAATAACGTCAATATTTAGTGCTATGATATATTGCTCCTAAACATCGATATGGCCGATATTATCGAAAAAAGAAATACTAATATATCGATATATCGAAACATAGTTATCGGTATTTACGATACATCGATATATCGTTGCAATCCCTATTAAAAATAACGACGGGCCGTTTTCAAGGTACAAGTGAAAAAAGCCCGATCAGACTTTCTTTGTGCCCCCTCCCTTCTAGGTCTCACCTCCTACTGGATGGGAGGACGTTGACTTTTGAATGTTTACCTGCTAACTACAGTACGACAACGTTCTAGAGTCAACGAACGAGTCAACGTTCTAGAGTTCGATCATCCTTTTTTAAACTATTTCTTTGCCTGGACCGACCAAGCTGGGCTTGGACTAAAAACATAAATAAATAAGACAGTTTTATTTTTAAAGATGAACATTTATTATTTTTCCAACGTTATTTGTATAGGCCAATTCAAAAACTCCATGCAAGGGTTTCCTAGTTAAAAAAGCCTATAGAAAATTTCCATTACAGTGTATCAGGGTTTTATATCGATTGCGGAAGTGTCGATACTATTGAAACATTCATTGGTCAATCAGGAGTTCAGACGAACACAGGATCTCTGGCTTTGTTATTGTTTGTCCCAGTTTGGTGGACCGATGCCGATACTGAAGTTAAATCTTGCCGAGTGTGCAGGGGCAGTCGGCCATGTTGGTTTTAATCCCATAAAAACAATGTTATTTGCGAGTCCATATTTTTTCGTTATTTATTGACCAAAAGTTGTGTATGAAGTGTCATTTTAAATGTTATCATATTGTGCTTTGGGTTAGCTTTTCATATTTTGAATACATACGACTAGTTTTGCAGCAAAATTGGTGAAAATAAAATCTTCAAACTAAATATTTGTTGTGTTTTTATCTATAAAACCAATTAGGAATTCGCAAAGCAATTCCAACAATCAATCAAATGCAATTTGTTTGGTGAAAAATCCGTTTGAAAATAACTGTTTGATTTGGATACGCGTGATCGTATGTCCGTGTCGAAAATAACATTGTTCTTATAGGATTAAAACCAACATAGCCGACAGCCTCTGCAGACTCTTAATTACTACATTTATTTTATCTTCACACAAAAAATCCTCAATATCAGGAACTGCTTGTCACAGAAAACTCAACAAATTACCAAAAGTTTGTATGAAGTATTGGTACAATAGTTATAAATTAACTTGTTTAACAAATATTTAGCTTAAAAATTTTAAATTTTGTCATGTTGAAACCTATAATGGCATTTTTTGTTTAATTTTTAACTGTAATGAGTTTACTTCTTCAATTCCTTGAAGCTCTAATTTAACATATGAAACGATCTGAGATAACAATTATTCTCTTAAAACACACACAGATACATACAAATAAGCAAGATAGGACTAAAAATAACTTTGGAAACCCCTGTAACAAAGTCACAAAGTGTTTTTCTATAAAAAGAACGTTTGGGTTCTGTGTGAAAACACGTGTAGTACAAAATTAAAAATAACGAATTAAACATTTAGTTTATATGTGTAAAAAACAATCGATTGTCCGGTAGAAAAAAAAGGAAAAAAACGAATTTCCGTGGTTCAAAACAACCCTACCCTGCAAATAGAAGCTCAACTGTTGGGCTATCATTTTAAACATTCAATCGTCAATCAATTAAAATATATTTATGTTATTGTGACAGTGAAACACCGTATAATAGTGTCAAAAGAAACAATTATTGTCATAATTTAACTTAGATTAATCTGCCGGACACGACAGTTACTCCACGAGTTTCTTCACGCCATTTTAAAATACTTACAAGTCTCTATCAAGTTTCAAGTGATCCACCGGTGCATTGAAGAGCCTTATTCCTGTATAGCTTGTTTTGTGAGGGGGAGATCTGAACATGATTTAAACAAAGATTGTACTCTTGTAGATTGGGTTTAATTTTGTACAAAGGATCATATTTTTATGAACAAATAAAAATTTGAATTAACTCTATAATGTGACTTTGAAAGAATATAAATTGAAGGAAATGTAAGAATATTATTATCATTGAAATGAGTTCTCTAAGAGCGTCTTCAGGGAGGGTGTGGGGTTAAGTGATAGGGGACAACCCTGCACGCTTCGCGTGCCAATCCTGTCACTGGCACACACACACACACACACACACACACACACACACACACACACACACACACGCACGCACGCACGCACGCACGCACGCACGCACGCACGCACGCACGCACGCACGCACGCACGCACGCACGCACGCACGCACGCACGCACGCACGCACTCACGCACGCACGCACGCACGCACGCACGCACGCACGCACGCACGCACGCACGCACGCACACACGCACGCACGCACGCACGCACGCACACACACACACACACACACACACACACACACACACACACTCGTCACACACACACACTCGTCACACACACACACACACACACACACACACACACACACACACACACACACACACACACACACACACACACACACACACACACACACACACACACACACACACACACACACACACACACACACACACACACACACACACACACACACACACACACACACACACACACACACACACACACACACACACACACACACACACACACACACACACACACACACACACACACACACACACACACACACACACACACACACACACACACACACACACACACACACACACACACACACACACACACACACACACACACACACACACACACACACACACACACACACACACACACACACACACACACACACACACACACACACACACACACACACACACACACACACACACACACACACACACACACACACACACACACACACACACACACACACACACACACACACACACACACACACACACACACACACACACACACACACACACACACACACACACACACACACACACACACACACACACACACACACACACACACACACACACACACACACACACACACACACACACACACACACACACACACACACACACACACACACACACACACACACACACACACACACACACACACACACACACACACACACACACACACACACACACACACACACACACACACACACACACACACACACACACACACACACACACACACACACACACACACACACACACACACACACACACACACACACACACACACACACACACACACACACACACACACACACACACACACACACACACACACACACACACACACACACACACACACACACACACACACACACACACACACACACACACACACACACACACACACACACACACACACACACACACACACACACACACACACACACACACACACACACACACACACACACACACACACACACACACACACACACACACACACACACACACACACACACACACACACACACACACACACACACACACACACACACACACACACACACACACACACACACACACACACACACACACACACACACACACACACACACACACACACACACACACACACACACACACACACACACACACACACACACACACACACACACACACACACACACACACACACACACACACACACACACACACACACACACACACACACACACACACACACACACACACACACACACACACACACACACACACACACACACACACACACACACACACACACACACACACACACACACACACACACACACACACACACACACACACACACACACACACACACACACACACACACACACACACACACACACACACACACACACACACACACACACACACACACACACACACACACACACACACACACACACACACACACACACACACACACACACACACACACACACACACACACACACACACACACACACACACACACACACACACACACACACACACACACACACACACTCGTCACACACAGTCACTCGTGAGACCTCGGCCTGTGACTTTTGACTAAAAATATTAATAGGTAAACTGTATCATGTAAAATCATAATATTAAGTTTGTTAACATTTTCTCACTCACAATACTTGCATTGCTACCTATTTATTAGTATAAACACCCAATGATATTACTTAGCCAATCTCAAACGTGTACATTTCATTTTTTTTTTTAACAGCTGAAGATTAATTAAATAAATAAAAAAACTGCATTAGATTACTATTGAAACTTCAAGTCTAGTAAAGCGGAGCCTTACAATAGAATGTAAATAAAAGTACAGTGTGTTATTGTACTGTGCAGCTCAAGTGAACGTCACACAACACAAATATATTACAATACAAGCACATAATGCACAAATATATTACAATACAAGCACAAAATGCACAAATATATTACGATACAAGTACAAAATGCACAAATATATTACAATACAAGCACAAAATTCACAAATATTACGGTGATCGATTTCGGTGAACCACGCTCACCCTCCTCACTCTTCAGACCAGAGGAATTCACAAAAGAAGAGTGAGGAGGGTGAGCGTGGTTCCCCGAAATCGATCACCTTAATATTTGTGCATTATGTGCTTGTATTGTAATATATTTGTGTTGTGTGACGTTCACTTGTGCTGTATATGTACCAACACGTAGTATCATTATGCTAATTAAAAAACTAATTAAACTGTGATAAATTCATGCTTACAGCCTTCCCTGGTTTTAACATTATGAAATATTTATCTCCCTCAACATAAAACACGCCATTGTTTAGACTCTAACAGCTGTTAAAACTTATCATTTAAATCTTCTTTATTGTTATTCCTATGGCCGAAAAACGTACTTACAGGGCTTCCATACCCTTCAGGGTGAAAATATTGAAGAATCAACGAATCAAAGCCTTATTGCACAACTACGAACAGAGACAAATTTGTTGACACCTCAACTGTTTAAATTGGTCAAGTAATAAGGGAGGAGTTGCGTTGACAAAAAACGGCTTCACGTATTATATAAGAATTGTTCTAATGAAGCGTTTTTTTAAACTATATTTAAAAATTGAAACTGGTATTTATAATCTCGTGTCCCCAGACTGCAACTGCATAAGCACGGCCGTATCAACTAGAGACGACGTGGCGTAAGTCCTAAATTAAAAAATCGTATTTCAGAAAGATCGAGAGCATAGTTACCAAATATTTACATTGACATTTCTTGTCAGTTAAATATATCTTAATCATATCCTAATACCTCAACTGTGATGAAATACAAAGTTCCGGCATGTGGCGTCACCACCCACTAAGGAGGATTACGTCTATCTTGATGACACAATAAAGTCGAGACACTTAATGTAGCGTGAACCATTAGACTAGATAACCACTCATAGTAACTACGGCATTGTTAACTGCTTTATATGTAGTGTAACGCCATATAGAAAAGCATTTGTACGGGTATTTAGATTTAATATTCTTAAAATATTTATTCATTATTATGGTGTCCGTTTCCCAAACTGCAAAGCTACCGCTGGAAAGTCTACTCTCCCATAGCTCTATAAAAGCAAAGCAATTTTAACGTCAGCGGACCAAAACACGCTTTCTGTTTCAACTGTACGGTTCGTGATCATTATTATAATGAGTTATTCTGAACATTTTATGGTTATCAAAGGTCCATTGTAGTAGATTATAAGTTGATATTATGAGTTGTTTTATGTAAAACAATAAAGAATGATATGTAAAGCTTAACATATTTAATTAACCACGAAAAAGTATTAAAATACTACATTTTTTACAAAAATCAACTTATAGTCCACTATATTACCTTTTTGCCTTTCAAAAGACACTTCAAGTATTACGATACGATCGTTATTATGAACCGAATCGTTTAAATAGAAACCCACGTTTTTTTAATGTTTTTCGCGGAGAGAAACGACCTCCTTCGACAATATTTGAGTGAATATGGATTTCGAATGAGTGAAGATGAGCGAATGTAGTTTTGTCACACACTAAGGTCTTCTGTTCTCTAGAAAGAGTAATTGATTAGTACTCCAATGAAAATTTAATTAAGAGGAAGAACTGTTTTGATGCACCTTTTTTTGTAAAAAATTGAGTATTTTTGTAATTTTTACAGTTAAATATTTTAAATGCAGTTAATGATGATTTAAAACTTAAAACCCCATAGCATCAACGTATGGTTCATTATATTGGACATTTAATAACTAAAATGTTCACTATAATTCATTATGATAATAAACACGTACCATGCGTTTTAAAAATAGAACACTTATAAGCCGGCTGACGCTAAGAAGGTCGAACGGCCACCTAACCGATCTCAAATTTACAGGATTGTCAAACTTTAGGGCGTCACTGGACTTATAAAAGTAAACAAAAAAGTTCCTGGGAAAAGCGTTCAGAATGTGTTTTGTGTAATTTAACATATTATCTTACTAACATATTGAGTTATTAACTTCAAACTTAGTTCACGTATAACTAGTTCTATAACTATAGTTAACTAATCGTGTAATTTAACATATTATCTTACTAACATATTGAGTTATTAACTTCAAACTTAGTTCACGTATAACTAGTTCTATAACTATAGTTAACTAATCGTGTAATTTAACATATTATCTTACTAACATATTGAGTTATTAACTTCAAACTTAGTTCACGTATAACTAGTTCTATAACTATAGTTAACTAATCGTGTAATTTAACATATTATCTTACTAACATATTGAGTTATTAACTTCAAACTTAGTTCACGTATAACTAGTTCTATAACTATAGTTAACTAATAGTGTAATTTAACATATTATCTTACTAACATATTGAGTTATTAACTTCAAACTTAGTTCACGTATAACTAGTTCTATAACTATAGTTAACTAATAGTGTAATTTAACATATTATCTTACTAACATATTGAGTTATTAACTTCAAACTTAGTTCACGTATAACTAGTTCTATAACTATAGTTAACTAATCGTGTAATTTAACATATTATCTTACTAACATATTGAGTTATTAACTTCAAACTTAGTTCACGTATAACTAGTTCTATAACTAAAGTTAACTAATAGTGTAATTTAACATATTATCTTACTAACATATTGAGTTATTAACTTCAAACTTAGTTCACGTATAACTAGTTCTATAACTAAAGTTAACTAATAGTGTAATTTAACATATTATCTTACTAACATATTGAGTTATTAACTTCAAACTTAGTTCACGTATAACTAGTTCTATAACTAAAGTTAACTATTGTGTAATTTATCATATTTCTCCCTAGAACCAATTCAAAACAGCAGCCATTTTTATGCTTGGTATAGGCCTAATAAAACTGTATATTTAAAAAAAAACATACAAGACACACGAAAACTGAAGCCGAAGCTGTTAATCCAAGTTTTCCAAGTTATTGTATGGAAAAATAATAATACGTAAATGGTTTTTAATAACGCTCGTTGTAGTTTAAACAGTTGACCGCTATCCCAGTAGTAGGCCGTGTAAGTATTTTGTTGAGGGGCCCAGCTTGGCCCACAGCCGGTGTCTGACGGTCATTTTTAGTAGTTCATGGTTCTGTCATCCATCCATCCATGGTCAACAAGTTACCTAGTTCATGCCTATAAAATAAACATGCAGTGGTTTCATGATAAACCCAATAAGCTTAGAATACGTTAGAGGAATATCATACTGGTTAGATATGACAAACATACTTTTGCAAATAAACAAACCATGTTTATTGACAAATAGACTGAAACTAAAAAAAAAAATAAGGTCAACAATTTTCAAATAATCTTTCATACAAAAGTATAAACTACCTACATAATAAGTGTTTGAATTTTTGTAGAACTTGTAGCCAAAACTTATCTATAAGCCAGTTTTCAAGTTTTTACCTTATTGGAAATCCTAATATATAATACGTGAAGCAACTTTTGTTAATGGAACTCCTCCCTTACGTATTGTTCAATTTTCACGTTCGAGATGTCAAAAAATTTGCTTTTTTATAGTTGTGCAATAAGGACTTAATTTTCCAACATTTTTACCCTGAAAGCAACGGGAAACTCTCAAAGTACGTTTTTCACCTAAAATAACATAGAGAGATATAAAATAACGAATAGCAACAGAGCTGTTGAAATGTAAATATTGATGTCTATGACATTTTTACAGCTGTTGGAATGAATTTTACATACATTTGTAAAATGCATCCCTTAGTTGCATTAGAATTTGAGTCCACAGATGAATTAAACTACAGTCGGCCTACATACGTATATGACATTGCTGTATAAACGAGTCATAGTTCTGAACGCTTTCTTAGTTTTCTGATGTTAATTGATGATATTAAAAGTTAGGTTTATCCCTAATTTTTTATTTATTGGTTTATACCCATAATAAAATTCTTACATTCTAAGGATATTAACACATTTTAGTATTTTCAAGCTTGTGTTTGTTGATAGTTACAAACTTGCTATGGCCGAATCAAGACTATTTAAACATTTAAGTTGCAAAACCACACAGTAGACTATTTTAAGAGTAAAAAAAAAAAAAAAATAAAAATAAAAAAGACGTAACAGCAAAACCAAAACAACACTCTGAAGGACAGAATAACATAGATGATGAATTCTATGCGTGTATGGGTAGGCGGGTGGGTCAATACCACAGTGTGTGTATAGGTGGGCGGGTGGGTCAATACCACAATGCTTGTATGGATGGGCGGGTGGGTCAATACCACAGTGTGTGTATAGGTAGGCGGGTGGATCAATACCACAGTGTGTGTATAGGTGGGCGGGTGGGTCAATACCACAGTGTGTCTATGGGTGGGCGGGTGGATCAATACCACAGTGTGTGTATGGGTGCCTTTTGCGTCATGGTTAAATACTATAAGGTACAATTTGTATCATTATTTGTGTTATGAGACACGTTTTGAATGATAATGCTGAGCTAGAGTAAAGCAATTTCTCATGAAAATAAAGATACTTATGCGTAAATCGTCAATAAAAATGTATATTTCAAAATAGCACAGAAATGGAAAAAATGTATGGAAATAATCTACCACAATTTAAGAGTCTGCAGAGGTTGTGGGAAGTTGTCGGCCATGTTGGTTTTAATCCCATAAGAACAATGTTATTTTCGAGCCGGACACACGATCACGCGTATCCAAATCAAACAGTTGTTTTTAAACGGATTTTTTCAAAATAAATTGCATTTCATAAAGAATGAAATTACGCGTTGGAATTACTTTGCGAATGTATAATTAGGTTTATAGAAAAAATTAAGCTTTTATTTTAACCTATTTTTCAAAACTAGGGGTATATTTTCGAAATATGACAAGCAAACCTAACGCGCATTATGATAACGCTTAAAACGACACCTTATACACAACTGTTGGTCAATAAATAACGAAGAAATATTGATAAGCAAATAACATTGTTCTTGTGGAATTTAAACCAACATGGCCGACAGCTTCTGTAGATCCTTAAGAGTAACCACAGAGAAGAAGGAATCAGGGGTCGCATCCAATAGTGCTCTCTATATGTGTCTAGTATTTATGTCTCCAATTATTCATCATAGCACCTTGTCAGTCCTTTTTTTATTCCCCCAAATCCAAAGGACGAACAAAATAGTAATTTTTATATATATTTAAATATAAACAATGTTGTAATTTATTTATAATTGCCAATGAAGCGTTCGCTGCATTCATCAGGGTGCGACCTCTCCTTATTTCTTCTCTGTGGAATAACTAGTAAGTTCGGATTACGAGGAGTCAATAACCTAATATGGGTTCTGTGAATGCAGTGTTTTAATTACACTGTACTAATAAAAATACATACTATCTACAACTATGTGTTTATATTAGACAGATCTCCTTGTTTAGTAAAATAGAATAACAGGTCATAATTAAATACAGTATTGTTGATGTACTGTAATTATAAATAATTAAATGTTGTAAATTGTTTGCAAATATAATTTTTTTCAAATACATTATATGAACGAAAAGGTTGTAGACCTAATGTACGTTTACATGTGGATCAATACCACTGTACGTATATGGGTGGGCGGGTGGATCAATACCACTGTACGTGTATGGGTGGGCTGGTGGATCAATACCACTGTATATTTATGGGTTGGCTGGTGGATCCATAACACTGTACGTGTATGGGTTGGCTGGTAGATCAATACCACCTGTACGTGTATGGGTTGGCTGGGGGATCAATACCACTGTACATGTATGGGTTAGCGGGTGGATCAATACCACTGTACGAGTATGGGTGGGCGGGTGGATCAATACCACTGTACGTTTATGGGTTGGCTGGTGGATCCATAACACTGTACGTGTATGAGTTGACTGGTGGATCCATACCACTGTACGTGTATGGGTGGGCTGGTGGATCAATCAATACCACTGTACGTGAATGGGTGGGCGGATTAGCAGTACAGTTGGCGGGATGAAATTAGTAGTGGTGGCAAATTAAAAATCAATCGCTATCCCAATATCATTACATCAGTAATAGTTATCAAATGAAATAACATACTTCAGTTTTACTCATCATACATCTAAGAGTGTTTATAAAACTGATTTGTCACAAATATTTCAAACCCTATTTAAAGATCCATGTGACATACTGACTTCTTGCTTATGTGAAAAATAAAGACCATCAGTGTGGATTCGAAATCAGTAATCATAAGTTTACTTTGAAAAGCGAACAAAAACTGTAAATAACAATTTGCTTGAAAAAATGTATTTTATTATAATAATAATATAATCAATAGTTATAATATTATCATAAAAAACGGGGTTTTTATTTATATAGACTATTTGGACATGTTATTACAAAGTTACTAGAAGAAATCCCTGAACCCTCTGCATGCCAACCCTACCAGTCACAACACTTGAGACACCCAATGAGGTCACCTCGGCCTTGGGCCTCGGCAATGCCGGTCATTAGTAAATTAGTTCAAAATTCATGGGAATAGACCTGGATCGAGGATAACCTGGAATTCGCACATGGATTCGATTTGCTCCAAATTGTCCTCAGGCATTTTTGCCTTGAGAACGTCAGCAAAATTCTGCCCAATTCAAGTTCTAATGACGGCGTATTACGGCCTGATTTACCCCCACCTAACCTATGGTCTAGTGTTGTGGGGAGCTTCTGCAACAATCAGTTTAGCAGAGCATTTAAATTGCAAAAACAAGCGGTTAGCTTAGTTGCACAATTGAAGTTCCTGTCCAGTCTGACCCTTCAGCATAGCTAGGCTAGTATGTTTATAAATTTAGCTATTTTATTTGTTTTTTTACTGAGTTGTTAGTATAGAAAAGTATGGAGAATACCACGTGAAGTGAAATGGAGTAGGGACAGAATCTTCTAGGTCTTCTCTGCTTTGCCAAAATAACGCAAGCAACTGCAGTAACATTTTAAAGCGGTACTGAGCTGGGCAGGAAAGATTGCAACGAATTGGTGCAATCTGGGCAGGAAAATGTTGATAACAAAGATATAAAGTCAAAACAGAATGTTCATAACATTTGTTAATAACTTATGTTGATAACAAAACTGAAAGCTCAATGAAAATGTTATTAACTTTTGTTACTAAGATTGTTATCAACTTCTGTTACTAACAAAAAAGTTAGAAACATTTGTTGGTAACTTCGGTGTAAACGCAGCTTAAGTGCCATGACAAGTGGCCGGGACATACATACGTACGACACTATAGGCAGGAATAACTACAGAACTGAGAGCCATAGGACGGTAGTTTACGAACGCTTGTCCTCAAACACAGGTGTTCGTTTTGTCAACAAGTTGCCGAATTCAATTAAGAATGCCCCAACGCTCAAAGCGTTAAAACTAGTCTCATGCATTTTATAGTGTGGTCGAGTTGATGGCACACAACTGGGAGACGGCATAATCAGAAGACTGACAACCGGCGTCGGAAGTGGGGATTTGGTATGAATTAAAATGCAACACATTTTTGACAGAGGCTTCGATGTGGGATGGATATTTTACACTTTACATAGGTATTACAATAATTGCTAACAATTATTGTAATGTCATTACAAAATAAATATTTATTTGACAGCTAGTGAGCTGCGCTAGTAATACCTCGGCCTTCAGCCTTGATCTGTGATTACGTTATTCAGTATTGTTTTTGTTTATTGTCAGTGTGATTAAAAAAAATATACTAAATGTTGTTCTTATAGGCTATACGAGAAAAGGGGTTTTGTTAAAAATTTTTATAATGGCATTTCTAAAAGTATTTTATTTGTAAGTTACACCTATGTGATAAAAAATCTGCATTCTCTCAAAATTTCTTAAACAAATTAAAAATAACGGAACAAATAGTTTGTTTTTTGTAAGAGCTGTTTTATGATGTAATAAATATATCCAAATAATTGACACAAACTTTCCCTCGCATTAAAAACTAAAATATAAAATCTGAAAATTACCAGTTTGATTCCCAAATATATTTTTGCCACATCTAAAAACTAGTCAAGTTAGAGACGTGCGGTTTTTACTAAAATATTTTGAATTGTAATCGAAATCTTTCCTAAACATTTAAACAAAATCGTGAAAGCAGTTTTTGAGAAAATTCCATTTTTGTTTGTTTTTTGTCCATAAAAATAAAAAAACTAAAATTTCAAAAAAGTGAAAAAACAGTCTAGAGATATTGGCTAAATAGAACTTCATACCAAATTTCATAAAAATTGATCTATCCTTTTGGTCTTCAGCGAAGTGCACATACACACACACAGACACACATTGGACAGACGTCCACAATATTTTTTTCAAAAAACTACTTTTTTGGGTTCAGAGGACCGACCCTAAAAAAGATTTTTAAACCAACTTACAAAAATATTTTTTTATGATCACAATACTTTATGCTGACGCATATGGGAGATAGTAAAAAGCCCCAGACTTTTTTATTACACATTATAAATACGACGCAATGTTTACATCTAAATAAATATTTTAAACACAAACAATTGTAATATGAATTACAGTAGTAAAACCACTGTAGTGATATAAAGTCGTTTAATCTTTGAGGGTGTGGTTGAGGCTTTGTTTTTTTTTTTTTTTTTTTTTTTTTTACTTTTTTATACGTTTCCCTTCATTCTTGGCATTTGAGGATTTAATTTTAATTTAATAAAGCTATCTTGTCTTCTTCCTAGCTCGAGAAATTTCGTGAGGACCTACTTCATTTTCGGAGTGGAATATTAGAATATACAGGTAGAGCCAACAAACTAGGAAAAATCATAGTTGATTAATGATTTTTCGTATGCTACAGAGTTGTACATAGAGGCTTCATAATACCTGAACGACATACATTTATATAAAACTGCAACATGTTTATCGTATTTTATATTTTAAAACATTTAGTCATAATAGAAACTCAATAATACTATTTACACTTGTCAGATGATAATTCACTTGAAGTGCAACTGAATATAACTTAGAATAATGGGGATAAAGGTGTAAAACCAAGCACGATTTGGCTGCATGCCAGTGCGACATGACATCCTGCAGTGGGAGGGGGTGCCCCTCACTCCCCTCTCACTCTTCCAACGATGCAGTATGATGTCATTCGCCGTTCCGCTTCCACTTCCACTGCTGTTTTATCAAACCGTTCTCCGATCTCACCTTCCTTCCAAGTTCTGACTCCCTAATACTCATTTCCCATCTCTAACAAACTTCCTCCTTCCTATTTTTATAGTCGGCTGAGTCTTTAAGAGTCTGCAGATGCTGTCGGCCATGTTTGCAATGTTTTAATCCCATAAGAACAATTTTATTTGTGTATCCATATTTTTTCGTATGGATACTCACCAAAATCTGTGTATGAAGTGTCATTTTAAATATTATCATAATACGCATTCGATTTTTCATGTTTTGATTACATTCGCCTAGTTTTGAGAAATAGGTGAAAATAAAAACTTCAAACTAAATATTTGTAATATTTTTTCAATAAAACTAATTAGGAATTCGCAAAGCAATTGCAACGTGCAATTTCATCCTTGATAAAATACAATCTGTTTGGAAAAAATCCGTTTAAAAATAATTGTTTGATTTGGATACGCGTGATCTATGTCAGGTTCGAAAATAACATTGTTCTTATGGGGCTAAAACCAACATGGCCGACATCCTCCGACAGTCTCTAAAGATTTTTAAAAAGTCCTCGATCTCTATTTAATAAAACATTCTGTACTACATCAATATATTTTGATGTATATATATATATATATATATATATATATATATATATATATATATATATCTACTTTATACAGGGTGAATGGTACGTGGTGTTTAAAAATTTAAGGGCTAAAACTAAATGCTTGGGGCTACTTAAAAACGCAAATTTCAGTTTTATATGCCAAATGGTTAGTGTGGTATGTTCAAATTAAATTTTATTTTAAATTGTGGACCTAACCATAAAAAAGCTTTACTCAAAAGATCATAATTTTTAAACTGTGACACCATTTTTCAAATTTACATTAAATTTTCAACAAGAATAATGAGCTAGTAAGATGCGTAAAATTAAGGTTTGTATGTAAAATTATGCGTTAAAGTAAAAAAATCATATTTTTGTAAAATTTTAAACAATGTTTTACGCGTGGTTACTAAATTATGGTAACGGACATAATGTGTCAAACCATACAGAAAACTGCGTAATTTAATGTTCTTTTCAATGGCATAATTGTGATTTTAATTATTTTGTTTCGTCATCGAAAACGTTAGGTGAAATGAAATGAAATGAAAAATGGCTTTATTGGAGGTGAAGTTAGGACTAAAGAGTCCTCTCTACCACAACCTCAAAATTAGTAGGTGAGACTGAATTAAAACACAGTTTGCAGAAAACTTGAAGCTTTGACTATTTATTACAAGAAAGATTATAATACTTTGATTTGACATAATATTAAGACATACTAATTACATTCGTAAAATAATCGAAAAAAAGGTCAACTTAAAAGAATAAGATTTACAAATGTTGTTCAAACTACCTTCCTCCATTTCTGATGCAGGCCCGTGCCCTCTTGCGCATTTGTTGAACTGTCACTTGTAGAGACTTCTTGGCGCACTACTTTAGCAGCCGCAGTTATTCTCTCCCTCAGTTCTTGTTCTGTGTTGATAGGTGCAGAATAGACTTTTTGTTTCATCCATCCCCATACACAGAAATCTATGGGACTAAGGTCCGGCGATCTAGCTGGCCACGGTACGGTCCCACCCCGTCCAATCCATGTAGGATAATTGAGCGTCAACCAGTGACGCACTTCCGCGGTGAAATGCGGTGTAGCTCCATCTTGTTGGAAAATGAGACTGTCTCTTTTTTCTTGGTTGAGATGGTCTAGCAGTAAAGGGAGACTGTGCTGTAAAAAGTCCAAAAAGTCGTTCCCCGTTAAGGTTTCCCTCGAAAAAATGTGGGCCAATAAGCGTTTCACCTACTACCCCAACCCATACTATAATGTGAAATCTCATTTGAAAAGATTATGAAATGAAATGAAATGAAAAGAAAAGAAAAAATCCTATTAAATAACTTCATCTGTCCAAAGGATCTTTTTGAAGAAATAATACTGCTCAATATCGCTATTGAGCAACCATCTACAGAACTGAACACAAGGAGCGAAGTCTTGAGCTTCAAGTGCTTGTACAGGCGTGAAGTGGTATGGATGAAATTTGTTTCTATGAAGAATATCCAACACTTTCCACTGTGAAACATTTAGTTGAGCCGCAATTGCCCTACTACTACTCTCTGGGTTTTCTTGAAAGGTATTTAGAATAAATTCTTCAACACCTACATCATAATTAACTGGACCTACCTCAGAAGACTTTCTTTGAACTTTTGCACTTTCCACTAACCTCTGGTTAAGTGTAGTGAACATCTCTGGGCTGGGAGCTTTTCGATCTGGGTACCTTAAACGTACTCTCTTTGCGCAGCAAGTCCATTGCCGTTGCAACATCCATAAACAAAATGCATTTCTGCATATTCTCTTGTAGTGAACTCCATGATGCTACAGAACTGAATAGCTTATACACAAACCCGGTCTAAAGAGTAAACAGATAATGGATTCCAGTTTTCCTCGTGATAAGGTTGCTTTAAAAGAATCTAACTTTTGTTAAACTAAGCAGGTAGTGGAACTTTCCAGTCATTAAGGACAACAGACAAAACTATTGATAAGGTTGGAGTGTGTGCCGGGTCTAAGAATTGTGATAAAACCCCATTCGTCCCTGATTTACGTGTGTTTTTAATCACATAACGTTATTTGAATGTCCAGTCCTAGTTGCTGGCTAGTAAGATAGTATTACAACTTTTTAACCACTCTGTGTTTCTTTCTGTTCAAATAATAATAAAAAATGGAACATTGTACGATAATACAAACAAAAGCATATCACTGGAAAGAACATTAAATTATGCAGTTTTCTGTATGTCTTGACACATTATATCGGTTACCATAATTTAGTAACTACGCATAAAACATTGTTTAAAATTTTACAAAAGCATGATTTTTTGCTTTAAAGCATAATATTAAGTACCAACCTTAATTTATGCAAGCTACTAGCTCATTATTCTTGTTAACAATTTAATGTAGATTTCAAAAATGGTGTCATAGTTTAAAAAATATGATCTTTTGAGTAAGTAATAAAGCTTTTTTATGGTTAGGTCCACGATTTAAAAAAAATCTTAATTTGAACATACCACACTAACCATTTGTCATATAAAACTGAAATTTGCGTTTTTAAGTAGCCCCAAGTATGTAGTTTAAGCCCTTAAGTTTTTAAACACCACGTACCATTCACCCTGTGTGTATGAATACTTTTATTTATCCACATTTCTTCCAACATTTTTCTCTTTTTAATAAAAAATTAAATTTTATGAATGAATATCTTAAAATGTTCAGTATTAAAGGTTTTCACTCAGCTCGACTAGGATCACTGAATCATTGGGAGGAATTTGTATCCACTTGCCAGCGTTGTACAATTTTGAAATTTGATCTGTAAGTAAATTTAACTATGTAAACCCCAGAAAAATTCCAAATACTTCTAGAGGGTTTAAATCTCTATTTAGGCTACCTATTAAAGTAGCATGGGCATCTCGGTTGTAAGGATTTGTATATTTTGAATGAGTTAAATTAAGGGCGTAGATGTCGTTTGGCCCTTTAGATAAAAAGAGGGGCCCTACCCTCATCATCAGCTCAACCCCCCCCCCCTTCAGTGACTACGACAATATATTCAAGGTTCGCCGTTCGCCACACCCTTTATGTTCGTGTAACTTGTTTGATAAATCAAAAAGCTTTTGGAGTATACTAAATACGTACAGTAAAACATTTCAAGTTGTTTATCACTAGACACCCTTTAAAGTTTTCACGTTCGAAAATTACAAAAAGGAGGACTGTCTAATTTAAATACAATGTTGTACAAAGTAACTAGCTACATTGTAATAAAATGCATTTTAGACAGATTACTATTATAAAAACACTGCAGTTACGTAACTGTTTCCCTTGCTATCTCGTTTGCGAAATAAATATCAACAAGAAGACTCTTGCTATAGTTGCATTACACAATGTATGGTTTTTGCATGTTTCTTTTCTAAATATTTGGTTATACTTTCTTGGTTAGTCGTGGCGTGGAAATGGGATTTAATTCTATTTAAAATACTGAATTAACTCTTTCACCTTTTGCCTCATGCACCTTTTACATACATGCAAAGTAGACATTAAAATGTAGAACAATTCCTTTATTGAGAGTATACCTCGACAGATGACCGCAGTTCCAAAATTTCCTCGAAGAAATCTAAGGTATGTCTGTAGCAAAATACTGCCTAACTGAGTTATTGATTAATTAAGCCATATTACGGGATAATTAACCATATTTCGGGTTAATTAACCATATTACGGGTTAATTAACAACATTACGGGTTAATTAACCATATTTAGGGTTAACTAACCATATTACGAGTTAATTAACCATATTACGGGTTAATTAACAATATTACGAGTTAATTAACCATATTACGGGTTAATTAACCATATTACGGGTTAACTAACCATATTACTGGTTAATTAACTGTATTACGGGTTAATTAACCATATTACGGGTTAATTAATCATATTACGGGTTAACTAACATTTACCCCTAGGAGTGGTAGTTGTAGCCACCAGTAAACAACAAACCTTTCTCAAAAGGTGATCCAAATTATTTTATAACTAAGCAACAAAGAGATATATGAGAAACTGCTTTCAACATTTTGGAACTCGGCCAAGTTTCCAATCTTGAGACAAGTTTACTCTCTTGCAAGTGGCATAGGGTGTTCATTTATCAACAAATGACCACTTTTAATTAATATACCAGAATTCCTAAGATAATAAATGCGCTGCTAAACTGTCAATGATTATTAAGATGTTAACGAATTTTTGATGTTTTGAGTCACACAATTAAAACACTGTCTATCGCCCTTGAAGTGGATGTTAAAGGATAAAAAGAACAATGAAGTAAATGCTGCTTTAAGAGATGTTTTAATTTAGAATGAAGGCTTAAATTGAAGATTATGATGTTTAACTTGTGAAGTACAATATTAAAATTTTAATTGATGCAGTTGAGATGACTGAGTTTTTGATAGTTAAAGAAGCACTAAAATTAATTCTAATGGGGATAACATACTTAAATTTTATTTAAATAGATATGGACGGCTAATTTTTATTTTAAGGATATTATATTAAATTTTTACGTTTTAAACGTGTGGATTCTTCACTAAGATTCACTCATTTGTTTTCATTTTTAAACTGGAAATTTTGAAATTTGTTGACTATTGAAGCAAAACAAATATACATATATGTCTATTTCATTCTCTTGGAGCGGCCGTAGATAAAGGGCTAAGGCGTTGGCTTGCCACGCAGAGGGTCCGGGTTCGATTCCCAATATCAACAATGACGGATTTTGCCCTGCCGCTCCCGTGGTTCGGAAGTTACGCTAAGCCGTTGGTCCCCAGGTTAAATGTTAGAGAAGAGGGCTTCTTAGCCCTAACTTCGCCTGGTAAAATAAGATGATCCTTAACTTTTAACTTTATGCATTAGCATGGAGAAAGTATTGTGATTGTCAAAACCAAATTGTTTTACGAGCTGGTCTAAAATACATTTTAAGCCCCCATGAACCCAAAAAAGGGTAAAAAATGTTAGTGTCTGTCCGTATGTGCACTTCGCTGGAGACCAAACGGATGGATCAATTTTTATAAAATTTATTATGTATGTGTATTTAGCCGACTTGTTAATATCTCCAGACAGTTTTTTCACGCTTTCGGAATTTAATCTTTTTAATTTTTATAGGCAATAAACGTAAAAAATGTTAAGGAATGTACAGATGAAACACTTATTTTATTTAAATAAAAGTGTTGGAAAAATTATCTTCAAAAATAGATTTTCAATTAATCACATAGTTTATATAAACAACATTCAACAACTTGAGTTGTGGTTTTCGGGCTTCTTTCTTCAGCCCCAATTTAGTGGGATGGTAACTAATATATTTTACTTGTATTTTGCATATTTATTGAAAATGTAATCAAAATTGTTAGAATAAAGCTTGACAATTTTGCATTTTTAAATAGTTTTGCCTATAAAATAATGTTATAAACTCAAAAACTATTTAGGTTAGGGGCATGTGGTTTTTACTAAAATATTTTAAATTGTAATTCACATCTTTCCTAATGTAATCAAAATCGTCATTGCCGTTGTTGAGAAAATTAAGAAATGTAATTAATTGACACCTGTTTTTTGACATAACATAGGGTAAGGGAGAAGAAAGTTACCTGGGTACCATTTACTTTTAATTAGTTTCAAATCCAAGTTTCGTAAACCATCAGTTTTGATAACCACCGACTGTTTATTTGTTACACTTTATATCGAATAGCCAGCCTTAGTTAGTAGGTAACAAAGACTACTCACTAATCATACTCATTCGACATTTATATTCGCCTGTATCTCATGATCGGTGTCACATACCAAATGAACAAATAAATAGTATTGTTTGTATACAGCAACTCATGTTTATCATAGGTTACAAGGGGGAAGCTAGTTACTGCACGTCAGATACTGTTTTATCATGCTCGTGTGTGCTGGACAGCTCAGTCACGCTTGACTCCCCCTGTTTGCGCCCCTCCCTGACTCCATTGTACTACAGCACTGAACACCCAGTATAACACCAGGCTTTTGTGCAAAACCAGCTGGTTCAGTCGTTGATTCTTACGGATTGTACATCCTAACTTACCTCTGGCATTTAGAAGTCGTTGGTCATGGTTCCAGAAGATTTCTGACGAGAGGTTGGAAAACTTGGACATTGAAAACTCTAGAGGCTAGTTTACTAGTATTGGTCACACAACGGTTACCATCAACATTCTACCATAAGTCTGAAGTAACCTGATAAACACAGCTGGAGATCGAAGCTTTCACGATCAAGCAACATCGTCAGTCCCTTCCCTTATTCCCTTCCAAATCCTGAAGTACGGTATAAACATAGAATTATTACTTCGAGTTTATAAAAATTTATATTAGTGAATTAATTTAACGATACTAAAAAAATAACTTTTTTCAGAAAAATGGTAATTTAATAAAAATGTTATTCTGAAAAACTACTTGGTCAAAATAGATGATTTTGGTGTTAAATGAAAGGTATTTTTATGCTTAAAAAAGTTATGTATTTTCATTATTGTGTCTACAGAAACATTGTTTTTTTAAATTATTTTTTTCAACTTATAAAAAAACTTTTAAAACATTTTAAAAAAACTTTTTTTACAAAACACCAATGGTCCAATATTGATCAAAATACATAAAAGGTAGCTTGTAGTACTATATTGTTTCACAAAAAAAATCATGGATCTATCTTTAATGGTTTTCAAGTAATATCCAATTTTCCTGCTGAAAACAAAGAAAATATAAACTTTCGGATAATCGCAATTAAAGTTAGACAATATATTGATATCTAAATACTGTGTATTTTGGTACAGTTAGATGTTTTTATGCAATTATATATTGATTTATAGATAGTAAAGACCATTTATACATCAATATAATGAATATTAATGGTTATAAAAATTCATAAAAATTTCTCATAGGCTAATTTACTGGTTAGCTACAAATTTATTTAGCCTAGGCCTATTTAAAAAATAAGACTTTCTCTTAAAACTGTCCTGCACCATATGATGTCCCTTCTCCTTCCAATCTTCTTTCTTCTTCCCTCATTACTTCTAATCTTTTCTTCCTTTTGTAGTCTTGGTATTTAGCAGATTTCCTTTTTGTTGCTATCCTAAGCCTCGAGGCGTCAAAAAATTTGGCGATTTTTGCAGTGTTCGTACCAGGACTGGTTCCAAAGCCAGATGTTTGTTGGATATCAGTTACTGTTTTCAGATACCCTGTGTTGTAAGTAAAGATGCCTTCACTGAGTCTCATAAGTAGGGTACTTTTAAAAACAAATATAGTTTTTGGGCATTTAGACCATAACACACCGTGAAGAGATTCATTTGCGTTTTGAGTTTCCCCATCAACACATCTAGATAGTAATGTTGTAGAACCTAGTCTTTGATAAATTGGCATAATCTTTGCCATCATATCTTGCCTTAGTGGAGTCTTTATTTTATTTTCATGGGATGGCGGGTTTTCTCCTTTTGCAAGGGCTCTCTGGTAGAATTTTTTGTACTTTGAATTTTTGGTAAATTCTGGTATTTTTGAAACAGGTGACTCAAAGACCTCAAAGTAAACAAAGCCAAGTATATAATATAATAAAAATGGAATACTATAACAAGATTCAACTGCATAGGAGTTCAGAGTAGAGTAAACACTGCACTAGTCTACTTTTTGCACTAGCCTACCTTTTGCATCCGCGCGGTGAGGCTTGTAATGCTTTAGAATAACGCCAATTACACATGAAATAAACAAGTATTGGACTTTTTTATTATATTTTTCTTGTTTATAACTAAATAAAGTAACATTATATGAAAAAAAATTTTTTTGTTAAAAAATATTTTTTTTACCATTTCAAGGGTGCTGAATCCCCTTAAGAAAGCAGCCTTTGTTCCTTTTTTCTCTGTGGTCTCAGTCGCCGTTCACAACCATGTAAACCATAATAATTTCAGCTTATATGCATGACCAAGCAGTTGCGTAAGGGCATCAAACGCAATCAAGGTAGTCTATAGAAACCCTTAATGGAATTTTAAACACATTGGTTTTCGATGGATGTTTATTGGATGCCACCAGGTTTTTTCATATTTTGAAAACTCTCGAAGCGTAAAAACCTCCGACAAATCACAAATCATGAACAACCCTACAACAATAAATAATTTTCAAACAAAAAAGTTAAATTTATTTTTTCAACTGAAATATGTTTGTAATTTTATAATGTTCAAGTCATCTGTACTACTTAATTGTTGTATATTTTTTTTTTTTTTTTTTGAAAATTCTCTCAATAAAACTTGTGTCATATTTCAATGCCGAAACAGGCAAACATCGAACTTGCTTGACGTTGCCATCGATATATGGTCATTGCTAGTGTACATGCTGTTGTGAAATTGTGTAACTCTCTAACAGTGTGGGAGCTGGGTAGCCATAAACAGGAACGTATTCCTCACAAGCGCATACCTTATCTAGACTTATCTTGCAGGAACTTGTCTATTTACCTCCTAACCTAATATTGTAGCCATCTGAGAGCAATTTTCTGTTTAGAGAGCGTATTGACATTCATGTAATTGATCTAGCAGTTAGAATCTGTGATCGGCAAAGTAATCGAATTTGGCGCTAAATTCCAGATTAATTCCAGTATGCCTATGACGGTCAATTAATGTAGTGGACAAACTTCGATGTAATAACTAAATGTATTCGATGTAATTAGTTATAGGTGCCTAAGAACACAAATAATCTTTACTGACATAGAACATAAAGTACAATACAAGTTAAAGCCACCACAGAGAAGAAGTAAACAGAGATAGTATCCAATAGTGCGCTAAATGTGTCAAGTTAGTGTGGCGATTGTTTAGTTCTCAACTTTGCCATGTTATGACAGAGCACCTTTTCAGTGCCTCATTTTTTACCCCAAATCCTGAAGGATTAACGTATAGTCATTATTACTACAGCTGTGTAAAGATGTACATTAGTTGTAATTACTGCCAGTGAGAATCTTTTTCTTTGAGACACGGCACAGCACCAATTTAATTAAGATATAAGTCCAAAATATTATGGTGATCGATTTCAGTAAACCACGTTTATCATCCTCAGACCAGATGAATTCACAAAGGAATCCCTTTGATCCTTCCCCGATTATCCTTTGGAAGAGCTCGTGTAGTATATAGAGGTCAATTTACAGAATTCTGTTTTATAACTAGAATTTAACTAGTTTCTAAAATTCCTAGTTACAAACCATACGATCATTATTTTTATTAAAATGTAATTTAGTAGTTTATTTGGAATTGTTGAATATTTAGGAAGGTGCTGGAGTGGCCGGTCCTTTTGAATCTATTCTTCATAAAACCTGTGTTAAGAGACTCCAGAGGCTGTCGGTCATATTGGTTTTAATCCTATAAAAACAATGTTATTTTCGAACCGGACATACGATCCCACGTATCCGAATTAAAAAGTTATTTTCAAATGGATTTTTCCAAACAAATTGCATTTGATCAAGAAAGAGTTTGCCCGTTGGAATTGCATTGCAAATTATTAGTTATTTTGTCGAAAAATATAAAAAAATCTTGAGTCTGTGGTTTTTATTTTCTCCTATTTTGCAAAATTAGGCATATGTATTCATAACATCAAAAGCAACCCCAACGCGCAATATGTCTACGTTTATAATGACACCTCATACACAACTTTTGGTCAAAAAATAAAGAAAGTATATGGGTTCTCAAATAGCACTTTTATCATGGGATTAAAAGCAACATGGCCGACAGCCTCTTTAGACTCTTAAACGGTTAATCCGATCTTCTATAGGCCTATGCTTTTTCTAACAAATTTATAATGATTTATCATTTTGTTGGTATTGAAATGGAAAATGTTGATTGCTTGGTGATTTTATTTTAATATCTATGAATACGTGATTACAGATTTTCTGATTACGAAAAGTAGTTGAAAACACCAGCAAATTGAGATCAAGTTTGAGGTTTGATGCTTTATTTTGGAGAGCATAAATTGTTCGTACGGAAAATATATTTATGCTGGCCGGAACCCGGATCGGAAAACACAAGCATTTTTATCACTCCATCCCCCTTCCCCAAAGAACAAACGGTGTTATCTACTTTGAGCTAACCAGTTCAAGGACACCAAAGATGTTGAGACAGGACATATGGCACAACTCCGGAGAGGTCCTTGTGTCGTAGACCCACTTCAGTTCGGTTTCCCGTCAGTTCAATGACTGGTGGAGAAAGCTTGTTTACGGCAGTCAAGGCTGCGGCTGAGGTCGTATTATAAAGACTGGTTCATTCCAGCACTTGCAAACACCCAAACGTCATAGATTGTGTTCTCAGTTTATAGTAACAGATCTCCTACTTTCGGGATAAACTGTCAAAGTACGTATCTCCTACTTAGTGGTAAACTGTCAATGTAACAGATCTTCTACTTACGGGATAAACTGTCAATGTTACATATCTCCTACTTAGAGGTAAACTGTCAATGTAACAGATCTCCTACTTTTGGGATAAACTGTCAATGTTACATATCTCCTACTTAGTGGTAAACTATCAATGTAACAGATCTTCTACTTTCGGGATAAACTGTCAATGTTACATATCTCCTACTTAGAGGTAAACTGTCAATGTAACAGATCTTCTACTTTCGGGATAAACTGTCAATGTTACATATCTCCTACTTAGTGGTAAACTGTCAATGTTACATATCTCCTACTTAGTGGTAAACTGTCAATGTAACAGATCTTCTACTTTCGGGATAAACTGTCAATGTTACATATCTCCTACTTAGTGGTAAACTGTCAATGTTACATATCTCCTACTTAGTAATAAACTGTCAATGTTACATATCTCCTACTTAGTGGTAAACTGTCAATGTTACATATCTCCTACTTAGTGGTAAACTGTCAATGTTACATATCTCCTACTTAGAGGTAAACTGTCAATGTAACAGATCTCCTACTTTTGGGATAAACTGTCAATGTTACATATCTCCTACTTAGTGGTAAACTGTCAATGTAACAGATCTTCTACTTTCGGGATAAACTGTCAATGTTACATATCTCCTACTTAGTGGTAAACTGTCAATGTAACAGATCTTCTACTTTTGGGATAAACTGTCAATGTTACATATCTCCTACTTAGTGGTAAACTGTCAATGTAACAGATCTTCTACTTTCGGGATAAACTGTCAATGTTACGTATCTCCTACTTTCGGGATAAACTGTCAATGTTACATATCTCCTACTTAGTGGTAAACTGTCAATGTAACAGATCTTCTACTTTCGGGATAAACTGTCAATGTTACGTATCTCCTACTTTCGGGATAAACTGCCAGTGTAACAGATCTCCTACTGTCGGGGTAAACTGTCAGTGTAACAGATCTCCTACTGTCGGGGTAAACTGTCAGTGTAACAAATCTCCTACTGTCGGGGTAAACTGTCAGTGTAACAGATCTCCTACTGTCGGGGTAAACAGTCAATGTAACAGATCTCCTACTGTCGGGGTAAACTGTCAGTGTAACAGATCTCCTACTGTCGGGGTAAACTGTCAGTGTAACAGATCTCCTACTGTCGGGGTAAACTGCCAGTGTAACAGATCTCCTACTGTCGGGGTAAACTGTCAGTGTAACAGATCTCCTACTGTCGGGGTAAACTGTCAGTGTAACAGATCTCCTACTGTCGGGGTAAACTGTCAGTGTAACAGATCTCCTACTGTCGGGGTAAACTGTCAGTGTAACAGATCTCCTACTGTCGGGGTAAACTGTCAGTGTAACAGATCTCCTACTGTCGGGGTAAACTGTCAGTGTAACAGATCTCCTACTGTCGGGGTAAACTGTCAGTGTAACAGATCTCCTACTGTCGGGGTAAACTGTCAGTGTAACAGATCTCCTACTTAGTAGTAAACTGTCAATGTAATAGATCTCCTACTTTCGGGATAAACTGTCAATGTTACATATCTCCTACTTAGTGGTAAACTGTCAATGTTACATATCTCCTACTTAGTGGTAAACTGTCAATGTTACATATCTCCTACTTAGTGGTAAACTGTCAATGTAACAGATCTTCTACTTTCGGGATAAACTGTCAATGTTACATATCTCCTACTTAGTGGTAAACTGTCAATGTTACATATCTCCTACTTAGTGGTAAACTGTCAATGTTACATATCTCCTACTTAGTGGTAAACTGTCAATGTTACATATCTCCTACTTAGTGGTAAACTGTCAATGTTACATATCTCCTACTTAGTGGTAAACTGTCAATGTTACATATCTCCTATTTAGTGGTAAACTGTCAATGTAACAGATCTTCTACTTTCGGGATAAACTGTCAATGTTACATATCTCCTACTTAGTATTAAACTGTCTATGTTACATATCTCCTACTTAGTGGTAAACTGTCAATGTTACATATCTCCTACTTAGTGGTAAACTGTCAATGTTACATATCTCCTACTTAGTGGTAAACTGTCAATGTAACAGATCTTCTACTTTCGGGATAAACTGTCAATGTTACATATCTCCTACTTAGTGGTAAACTGTCAATGTTACATATCTCTTACTTAGTGGTAAACTGTCAATGTTACATATCTCCTACTTAGTGATAAACTGTCAATGTTACATATCTCCTACTTAGTGGTAAACTGTCAATGTAACAGATCTTCTACTTTCGGGATAAACTGTCAATGTTACATATCTCCTACTTAGTGGTAAACTGTCAATGTAACAGATCTTCTACTTTCGGGATAAACTGTCAATGTTACATATCTCCTACGTAGTGGTAAACTGTCAATGTTACATATCTCCTACTTAGTGGTAAACTGTCAATGTAACAGATCTTCTACTTTCGGGATAAACTGCCAGTCTAACAGATCTCCTACTTAGTGGTAAACTGTCAATGTTACATATCTCCTACTTAGTGGTAAACTGTCAATGTAACAGAACTTCTACTTTCGGGATAAACTGCCAGTGTAACAGATCTCCTACTTAGTGGTAAACTGTCAATGTTACATATCTCCTACTTAGTGGTAAACTGTCAATGTTACATATCTCCTACTTAGTGGTAAACTGTCAATGTTACATATCTCCTACTTAGTGGTAAACTGTCAATGTTACATATCTCCTACTTAGTGGTAAACTGTCAATGTAACAGATCTCCTACTTTTGGGATAAACTGTCAATGTTACATATCTCCTACTTAGTGGTAAACTGTCAATGTAACAGATCTCCTACTTTTGGGATAAACTGTCAATGTTACATATCTCCTACTTAGTGGTAAACTGTCAATGTAACAGATCTTCTACTTTCGGGATAAACTGTCAATGTTACGTATCTCCTACTTTCGGGATAAACTGTCAATGTAACAGATCTCCTACTTTGGGGATAAACTGTCAATGTTACATATCTCCTACTTAGTAATAAACTGTCAATGTAACAGATCTTCTACTTTCGGGATAAACTGTCAATGTTACGTATCTTCTACTTTCGGGATAAACTGTCAATGTTACGTATCTCCTACTTTCGGGATAAACTGCCAGTGTAACAGATCTCCTACTGTCGGGGTAAACTGTCAGTGTAACAGATCTCCTACTGTCGGGGTAAACTGTCAGTGTAACAGATCTCCTACTGTCGGGGTAAACTGTCAGTGTAACAGATCTCCTACTGTCGGGGTAAACTGTCAGTGTAACAGATCTCCTACTTAGTAGTAAACTGTCAATGTAATAGATCTCCTACTTTCGGGATAAACTGTCAATGTTACATATCTCCTACTTAGTGGTAAACTGTCAATGTTACATATCTCCTACTTAGTGGTAAACTGTCAATGTTACATATCTCCTACTTAGTGGTAAACTGTCAATGTAACAGATCTTCTACTTTCGGGATAAACTGTCAATGTTACATATCTCCTACTTAGTGGTAAACTGTCAATGTTACATATCTCCTACTTAGTGGTAAACTGTCAATGTTACATATCTCCTACTTAGTGGTAAACTGTCAATGTTACATATCTCCTACTTAGTGGTAAACTGTCAATGTTACATATCTCCTACTTAGTGGTAAACTGTCAATGTTACATATCTCCTACTTAGTGGTAAACTGTCAATGTAACAGATCTTCTACTTTCGGGATAAACTGTCAATGTTACATATCTCCTACTTAGTGGTAAACTGTCAATGTTACATATCTCTTACTTAGTGGTAAACTGTCAATGTTACATATCTCCTACTTAGTGATAAACTGTCAATGTTACATATCTCCTACTTAGTGGTAAACTGTCAATGTAACAGATCTTCTACTTTCGGGATAAACTGTCAATGTTACATATCTCCTACTTAGTGGTAAACTGTCAATGTAACAGATCTTCTACTTTCGGGATAAACTGTCAATGTTACATATCTCCTACGTAGTGGTAAACTGTCAATGTTACATATCTCCTACTTAGTGGTAAACTGTCAATGTAACAGATCTTCTACTTTCGGGATAAACTGCCAGTGTAACAGATCTCCTACTTAGTGGTAAACTGTCAATGTTACATATCTCCTACTTAGTGGTAAACTGTCAATGTAACAGATCTTCTACTTTCGGGATAAACTGCCAGTGTAACAGATCTCCTACTTAGTGGTAAACTGTCAATGTTACATATCTCCTACTTAGTGGTAAACTGTCAATGTTACATATCTCCTACTTAGTGGTAAACTGTCAATGTTACATATCTCCTACTTAGTGGTAAACTGTCAATGTTACATATCTCCTACTTAGTGGTAAACTGTCAATGTAACAGATCTCCTACTTTTGGGATAAACTGTCAATGTTACATATCTCCTAATTAGTGGTAAACTGTCAATGTAACAGATCTCCTACTTTTGGGATAAACTGTCAATGTTACATATCTCCTACTTAGTGGTAAACTGTCAATGTAACAGATCTCCTACTTAGTGGTAAACTGTCAATGTTACATATCTCCTACTTAGTGGTAAACTGTCAGTGTAACAGATCTCCTACTTTTGGGATTAACTGTCAATGTTACATATCTCCTACTTAGTGGTAAACTGTCAATGTAACAGATCTTCTACTTTCGGGATAAACTGTCAATGTTACGTATCTCCTACTTTCGGGATAAACTGTCAGTGTAACAGATCTCCTACTTAGTGGTAAACTGTCAATGTAACAGATATCCTACTGTCGGGGTAAACTCTCAGTATAACAGATCTCCTACTGTCGGGGTAAACTGTCAGTGTAACAGATCTCCTACTGTCGGGGTAAACTGTAAGTGTAACAGATCTCCTACTGTCGGGGTAAACTGTCAGTGTAAGAGATTTCCTACTTTGGGGGTAAACTGTCAGTGTAACAGATCTCCTACTGTCGGGGTAAACTGTCAGTGTAACAGATCTCCTACTGTCGGAGTAAACTGTCAGTGTAACAGATCTCCTACTGTCGGGGTAAACTGTCAGTGTAACATATCTCCTACTTAGTGGTAAACTGTCAGTGTAACAGATCTCCTACTGTCGGGGTAAACTGTCAGTGTAACAGATCTCCTACTGTCGGGGTAAACTGTCAGTGTAACAGATCTCCTACTGTCGGGGTAAACTGTCAGTGTAACAGATCTCCTACTTAGTGGTAAACTGTCAATGTAACAGATCTCCTACTGTCGGGGTAATTTGTCAGTGTAACAGATCTCCTACTGTCGGGGTAAACTGTCAGTGTAACAGATCTCCTACTGTCGGGGTAAACTGTCAGTGTAACAGATCTCCTACTGTCGGGGTAAACTGTCAGTGTAACAGATCTCCTACTGTCGGGGTAAACTGTCAGTGTAACAGATCTCCTACTTAGTAGTAAACTGTCAATGTAATAGATCTCCTACTTTCGGGATAAACTGTCAATGTTACATATCTCCTACTTAGTGGTAAACTGTCAATGTTACATATCTCCTACTTAGTGGTAAACTGTCAATGTTACATATCTCCTACTTAGTGGTAAACTGTCAATGTAACAGATCTTCTACTTTCGGGATAAACTGTCAATGTTACATATCTCCTACTTAGTGGTAAACTGTCAATGTTACATATCTCCTACTTAGTGGTAAACTGTCAATGTTACATATCTCCTACTTAGTGGTAAACTGTCAATGTTACATATCTCCTACTTAGTGGTAAACTGTCAATGTTACATATCTCCTACTTAGTGGTAAACTGTCAATGTTACATATCTCCTACTTAGTGGTAAACTGTCAATGTAACAGATCTTCTACTTTCGGGATAAACTGTCAAAGTTACATATCTCCTACTTAGTATTAAACTGTCAATGTTACATATCTCCTACTTAGTGGTAAACTGTCAATGTTACATATCTCCTACTTAGTGGTAAACTGTCAATGTTACATATCTCCTACTTAGTGGTAAACTGTCAATGTAACAGATCTTCTACTTTCGGGATAAACTGTCAATGTTACATATCTCCTACTTAGTGGTAAACTGTCAATGTTACATATCTCTTACTTAGTGGTAAACTGTCAATGTTACATATCTCCTACTTAGTGATAAACTGTCAATGTTACATATCTCCTACTTAGTGGTAAACTGTCAATGTAACAGATCTTCTACTTTCGGGATAAACTGTCAATGTTACATATCTCCTACTTAGTGGTAAACTGTCAATGTAACACATCTTCTACTTTCGGGATAAACTGTCAATGTTACATATCTCCTACGTAGTGGTAAACTGTCAATGTTACATATCTCCTACTTAGTGGTAAACTGTCAATGTAACAGATCTTCTACTTTCGGGATAAACTGTCAATGTTACGTATCTCCTACTTTCGGGATAAACTGCCAGTGTAACAGATCTCCTACTTAGTAGTAAACTGTCAATGTAACAGATCTCCTACTTTCGGGATAAACTGTCAATGTTACATATCTCCTACTTAGTGGTAAACTGTCAATGTAACAGATCTCCTACTTTTGGGATAAACTGTCAATGTTACATATCTCCTACTTAGTGGTAAACTGTCAATGTAACAGATCTCCTACTTTTGGGATAAACTGTCAATGTTACATATCTCCTACTTAGTGGTAAACTGTCAATGTAACAGATCTCCTACTTAGTGGTAAACTGTCAATGTTACATATCTCCTACTTAGTGGTAAACTGTCAGTGTAACAGATCTCCTACTTTTGGGATAAACTGTCAATGTTACATATCTCCTACTTAGTGGTAAACTGTCAATGTAACAGATCTTCTACTTTCGGGATAAACTGTCAATGTTACGTATCTCCTACTTTCGGGATAAACTGTCAGTGTAACAGATCTCCTACTTAGTGGTAAACTGTCAATGTAACAGATATCCTACTGTCGGGGTAAACTCTCAGTATAACAGATCTCCTACTGTCGGGGTAAACTGTCAGTGTAACAGATCTCCTACTGTCGGGGTAAACTGTAAGTGTAACAGATCTCCTACTGTCGGGGTAAACTGTCAGTGTAAGAGATTTCCTACTTTGGGGGTAAACTGTCAGTGTAACAGATCTCCTACTGTCGGGGTAAACTGTCAGTGTAACAGATCTCCTACTGTCGGAGTAAACTGTCAGTGTAACAGATCTCCTACTGTCGGGGTAAACTGTCAGTGTAACATATCTCCTACTTAGTGGTAAACTGTCAATGTAACAGATCTCCTACTGTCGGGGTAAACTGTCAGTGTAACAGATCTCCTACTGTCGGGGTAAACTGTCAGTGTAACAGATCTCCTACTGTCGGGGTAAACTGTCAATGTAACAGATCTCCTACTTTGGGGTTAAACTGTCAGTGTAACAGATCTCCTACTTAGTGGTAAACTGCCAGTGTAACAGATCTCCTACTGTCGGGGTAAACTGTCAGTGTAACAGATCTCCTACTTTCGGGTTAAACTGTCAATGTAACAGATCTCCTACTTTGGGGGTAAACTGCCAGTGTAACAGATCTCCTACTTAGTGGTAAACTGTCAATGTAACAGATCTCCTACTTTCGGGATAAACTGTCAATGTAACAGATCTCCTACTTTGGGGGTAAACTGCCAGTGTAACAGATCTCCTACTTAGTGGTAAACTGTCAATGTAACATATCTCCTACTTAGTGGTAAACTGTCAATGTAACAGATCTCCTACTGTCGGGGTAAACTGTCAATGTAACAGATCTCCTACTGTCGGGGTAAACTGTCAATGTAACAGATATCCTACTGTCGGGGTAAACTGTCAGTGTAACAGATCTCCTACTGTCGGGGTAAACTGTCAGTGTAACATATCTCCTACTGTCGGGGTAAACTGTCAGTGTAACAGATCTCCTACTGTCGGGGTAAACTGTCAGTGTAACAGATCTTCTACTTAGTGGTAAACTGTCAATGTAACAGTTTTCTCCAATAGGAGTCAACTGTAAATACCTCTTTATATTTTTTATTGTAACGTTTATCGGTAAAGAAAATTAAATTTAAATTGGTTATAATGGCTAGGTAAAGGCACGGTAACTTGATAAACGGTAGGTATCACCAGTTTGTACAGTATGCAGTGACGTCACATGGGCGAAATCAGCTGGTTTGATTATTCTATTAAATAATACCACATAATATGTCTATATTCTCTGAAAATACTGATAAATACATTTATAAATCACATTAAACCTTTCAGGTAAATAGTAAATAGTTTATCACTTTTCAGTTGGAATTGTAACTGTGTTTTTACTTTCTCCCATATGCGTTAGCATAGAGAAACTATTGTTATCTTCTTAAAAAAAATGTTGTTACAAGTTGGTCTAAACATCCATTTCAGGGTCCCCTGAAGACAAAGGTGGGTTTTTCGAAAAAACATTTTGCTGTGTGTGTGTGTGTGTGTGTGTGTGTGTGTGTGTGTGTGTGTGTGTGTGTGTGTGTGTGTGTGTGTGTGTGTGTGTGTGTGTGTGTGTGTGTGTGTGTGTGTGTGTGTGTGTGTGTGTGTGTGTGTGTGTGTGTGTGTGTGTGTGTGTGTGTGTGTGTGTGTGTGTGTGTGTGTGTGTCTGTGTGTATGTGCAGTTCGCTGGAGACCAAACGGCTGAATAAATTTTTATGAGATTTGGTATGTAGGTGTATTTAGCCAATATATCCTGACCATTTTTCAATATTTTGAAATTTTATTATTTTTTATTTTTATGAGCAAAAAACATACAAAAATGGGATTTTCTCCAAAACTGTTCTATTGATTTGGTTACATTTTCAGAAAATTACATTTTAAATATTTTAGTAAAAACTGCATGTCTCTAACTTGACTAGTCTTTGAGTTATGGCAAAAAAACATATTTGGGAATTAAAATGGTAATTTTCAAAGTCTTTTTAGTGTTTAATATGGTGGAAAGTTTGTGCCATTTATTTTTGTTTATCTACCATTTCCCCCAAGTAACGTCATGGAGATGCGCGTGATTCCTACCGTCTTCTCAGTGGGTAAAGGAAGTATAAAATTAATTAAAAGTACATCAGATCTAGACAAAAAAGTTTTTGGGGAATCAATTAAGACCAATGCTTGAATATTTTCTAAAATATGAGGTATAGTCGTACAGTATAAGAAAATAAATATTTTCATTTAATTTTTCTTATTCATTCGAATGAGGAATTATTGTACTTCATACAAAAACTGTACATATGGCTTCAGTCCGGGCTTGAGTTGTTTAGGTCACTTTTGTTAGGAAAATATTTAAACTCTCTCATATTTCTTAGTTTTATATTTGTGGTTTTGTTTATGCAAGTTCCAACACGTTCGTGCAACATGGTATAGTTAGCTTTTAGTAAAAGGCGAGTATAATTTTATCATTCTTTAGATTTTAGTTTTCAGTTCAACAAAAATATTTTTCTCAATAAAAAATTTTTACAAAAAGTTTATGTACTCTAGTATTATATAAGAATACAATAAAACATTATTTCAAAATGTGTATACTTTATATAATAGATGCTCTATATAAAATATTCAATATATTTTTTAATTTAAGTTGAGTCATCTAATTAAAAGTCTTAGTATTTTTATGAATTAAAAATCATTTTGACAGAAAGTTTTATTGTTTGAAATAATTCAGTAATAGAAAATTAATAAATTATAAATTAACTCATTTATTTTGATTTTTCTTAAAATCAGACATAATTTTATAGATTTTATGTGGTGTTTATCAAGCATAAATAAATATTATGAATTCACTTGGGGCTACTTCAACCCCGGACTGGATTTAATTTTAAGGTGAAATATGTCCCACTATCATGTTAAAAACTGGTAATTACAAACCAGTCTTGTAGAAAAGACACAATTTTAAATAAAGAGTAAGCTTTTGGTCGCACTAAATACTTCTGGCCTACAGTGAACAGAATGTTGGCCCATTTTGTAGACAGTGGTAATTCAGATATGTGTTTGAAATTCGAATATTCCAAGCCTATTGCCCTGAGAACTTGTTACCTATATAGGTCAGTAATATATCTGGTACTTCATTATTTAGCAAACTTAAAAGCCTATCCCTGATCAAGAAATATCTAAACCCCAAAACAGTTTTTAAAATGTCTATGATTAATAAAAGAAATTAGTTAAAACGGGGGAACAAATGGAAAAACAATAAATAATAAGTATTAAGCATTTTATTCAGGAATTTGTCAAAAATAAAATCATTTAAATGGCTACTGAACAAACAACTGCAGTTCAGCTGTGTTTTTGATTGGTATGAGAAAATATAACTCGAGTGTTAAATTCTCACATATCCTAAATTTTCCAGCTGATCAGAAATCAGGCCGGAAGATGCAAAAAGTTCTCATCACTTTAGCCTCTCCCTTAAATGGCGTAGTAAAGCTCTTTATAAGATGTCATTGTTGTGTGTTCTGAGATTGAATAGAGTGGAGTCAACGAAGTATACGATCGATGAGACTTTGCCGTCAACACAAAGAAAGAAGATCAAGAGACAATCTTTCAATGCCTTGCCTCCTACTGAGGTTGAACGGAATTGAGTTATCGAAGAATGCGATCGATGAGACTGCCGTCAACGCAAAGAAAGAAGATCAAGAGACAATCTTTCAATGCCTTGCCTCCTACTGAGGTTGAACGGAATTGAGTTATCGAAGAATGCCATCGATGAGACTGCCGTCAACGCAAAGAAAGAAGATCAAGAGACAATCTTTCAATGCCTTGCCTCCTACTGAGGTTGAACGGAATTGAGTTATCGAAGAATGCGATCGATGAGACTGCCGTCAACGCATAGGAAGAAGATCAAGAGACAATCTTTCAATGCCTTGCCTCCTCCTGGAGTTGAACGAAGTTGAGTCAACGAAGTATACGATCGATGAGACTTTGTCGTCAACACAAAGAAAGAAGATCAAGAGACAACACTTTCAATGTCTTGCCTCCTCCTGAGGTTGAACGGAGTTGAGTCAACGAAGTATACGATCGATGAGGCTGCCGTCAATACAAAGAAGGAAAATCAAGAGACAACACTTTCTTTGTTGTGACTCCTGGGGTTGAACGGAATTGAGTCACCGAAGTATGTGATCGATGAGACTTTGTCTTCATCACAAAGGAAAAAGATCTAGAGACGAGACTTTATATTTGGTGAGTAAAAGATACGGAAATGTGATTAATAAGAATACTTTTGACGACTACTTATCATTTGGGCGTTGAGCTTTAATTTTAATTTAGTCTTAGCTTGTTTTAAGTTAGTTTTCGAGTATAGTCGGAGAATACTTAACTAGACGGGTCTTCGAGCCAAGCACGTAAATATTAAGGCTTATCGCCAAGAAATATTGCTGGTGTGTTACCTTTTTCCTACTGATATCAGATTTAAGTTGTAAATTTAATATTTATAAAATCAAACCGAAGAGCAGGTTGAATGAATTGATTCATTGAAATAATACAAAAATATAAAAATGTTTACTGGCCATTATAACAGTATTAACATTAAAAATTTTAAGTGTGTTCTTAAATATCGTATTTTAGCAAAATATTCGCAGTTGAAAATGTTGGTTGATGGTAATATTTATATGGTCTAAAACGAGTTTGGTAATTGTTCAAAGAGTCAGAAACTTGTGACATTTTGATGTTTTTAATGGAAGTGTAGTATGTGTACAAGAAAAACTGAAGTTAACGGTTGTACATTACTGCCACAGAATACTCTGGGTTGGGTGTGCCAATACTACTATACATGTATAGTGGGTCAATACCATTTTCACGTGTATAGGTGGGCGAGTGGGTCAGTACCACTGTGCGTGTATGGGTAGGTGGGACAAAACCCGTGGTAGGGAGGGTCCAAAGCAGATGAAACCTGTTCATGAAAAGGTGAGGACATCTGAAATTTTTTTTGGTTTGGTAGGGTGGGATCAAAGCACATCAGTCCTGTTGATGAAAATGTGAGTATATCTAAAATCTTGTTTAGTTTGGTAGAGTGGGCCCAAGGCAGATGAGTCCTGTTAGAGAGAAGGTGAGTACAACTAACGTCTTGTTTAGATTGGTAGAGAGGTTCCAAGGCAAATGAGTCCTGTTAGAGAGAAGGTGAGTACAACTAACGTCTTGTTTAGATTGGTAGAGAGGTTCCAAGGCAAATGAGTCCTGTTAGAGAGAAGGTGAGTAAAATTAACGTCTTGTTTAGTTTGGTAGGGAGCGTCCAAGGCAGATGAGTCCCGTTAGAGGAAAAGTGAGTACAACTAACGTCTTGTTTAGTTTGGTAGGGAGGGTCCAATTCAGATAAGTCCCGATATAGGAAATGTGAGTACACCTAACGTCTTGTTTAGTTTGGTGAGGGGATTCCAAGGCAGATAAGTCGTGTTAGATGAGAAGGTGAGTACAACTAACTTCTTGTTTAGTTTAGTAGGAAGGGTCTAAGGCAGATGTTCCGATATAGGAAAGGTGAGTGTACATCTAACGTCTTATTTAGTTTGGTAAGGAGGGTCCAAGGCAGATGAGTCCTGTGAGAGAGAAGGTGAGTACAACTAACGTCTTGTTTAGATTGGTAGAGGGTCCAAGGCAAATGAGTCCTGTTAGAGAGAAGGTGAGTACAACTAACGTCTTGTTTGGATTGGTAGAGAGGTTCCAAGGCAAATGAGTCCTGTTAGAGAGAAGGTGAGTACAACTAACGTCTTGTTTAGATTGGTAGAGAGGTTCCAAGGCAAATGAGTCCTGTTAGAGAGAAGGTGAGTAAAATTAACGTCTTGTTTAGTTTGGTAGGGAGCGTCCAAGGCAGATGAGTCCCGTTAGAGGAAAAGTGAGTACAACTAACGTCTTGTTTAGTTTGGTAGGGAGGGTCCAATTCAGATAAGTCCCGATATAGGAAATGTGAGTACACCTAACGTCTTGTTTAGTTTGGTGAGGGGATTCCAAGGCAGATAAGTCGTGTTAGATGAGAAGGTGAGTACAACTAACTTCTTGTTTAGTTTAGTAGGAAGGGTCTAAGGCAGATGTTCCGATATAGGAAAGGTGAGTGTACATCTAACGTCTTATTTAGTTTGGTAAGGAGGGTCCAAGGCAGATGAGTCCTGTGAGAGAGAAGGTGAGTACAACTAACGTCTTGTTTAGATTGGTAGAGGGTCCAAGGCAAATGAGTCCTGTTAGAGAGAAGGTGAGTACAACTAACGTCTTGTTTGGATTGGTAGAGAGGTTCCAAGGCAAATGAGTCCTGTTAGAGAGAAGGTGAGTACAACTAACGTCTTGTTTAGATTGGTAGAGAGAGGTTCCAAGGCAAATGAGTCCTGTTAGAGAGAAGGTGAGTAAAATTAACGTCTTGTTTAGTTTGGTAGGGAGCGTCCAAGGCAGATGAGTCCCGTTAGAGGAAAAGTGAGTACAACTAACGTCTTGTTTAGTTTGGTAGGGAGGGTCCAATTCAGATAAGTCCCGATATAGGAAATGTGAGTACACCTAACGTCTTGTTTAGTTTGGTGAGGGGATTCCAAGGCAGATAAGTCGTGTTAGATGAGAAGGTGAGTACAACTAACTTCTTGTTTAGTTTAGTAGGAAGGGTCTAAGGCAGATGAGTCCCGATATAGGAAATGTGAGTACACCTAACGTCTTATTTAGTTTGGTGGGGATGGTCTAAGGCAGATGAGTCCCGATGTAGGAAAGGTTAGTACACCTAACGTCTTGTTTAGTTTAGTAGGAAGGGTCTAAGGCAGATGTCCCGATATAGGAAATGTGAGTACACCTAACGTCTTATTTAGTTTGGTGGGGATGGTCTAAGGCAGATGAGTCCCGATGTAGGAAAGGTTAGTACACCTAACGTCTTGTTTAGTTTGGTAGGTAGGGTCCAAGGCAGATGATTCCCGATATAGGAAATGTGAGTACACCTAACGTCTTGTTTAGTTTGGTAGGTAGGGTCCAAGGCAGATGAGTCCCGATATAGGAAAGGTGAGTACACCTAACGTCTTGTTTAGTTTGGTAGGTAGGGTCCAAGGCAGATGAGTCCCGATATAGGAAATGTGAGTACACCTAACGTCTTGTTTAGTTTGGTAGGTAGGGTCCAAGGCAGATGAGTCCCGATATAGGAAAGGTTAGTACACCTAACGTCTTGTTTAGTTTGGTAGGTAGGGTCCAAGGCAGATGAGTCCCGATATAGGAAATGTGAGTACACCTAACGTCTTGTTTAGTTTGGTAGGTAGGGTCCAAGGCAGATGAGTCCCGATATAGGAAAGGTTAGTACACCTAACGTCTTGTTTAGTTTGGTGGGGATGTTCCAAGGCAGATAAGTCGTGTTAGATGAGAAGGTGACATCAACTAACGTCTTGTTTAGTTTGGTAGGGAGGTTCCAAGGTAGATGAGTCCCAATATAGGAAATATGAGTACATCTAACGTCTTTTTTAGTTTAGTAGGGTCCTATATCGGGTCCAAGACAGATGAGTTCCGATATAGTAAAGGTGAGTACACCTAACGTTTTGTTTAGTTTGGTGGGGATGGTCCAAGGCAGATGAGTCCCGATGTAGGAAAGGTGAGTATACCTAACGTCTTGTTTAGTTTGGTGGGGATGATCCAAGGCAGATAAGTCCCGATATCGGAAAGGTGAGTATACCTAACGTCTTGTTTAGTTTGGTGGGGATGAACCAAGGCAGATGAGTCCTGGTAAATGAGAAGGTGAATACATCTATCTTGTTTAGAGTTATAGGGTTGGTCTAAGGCAAATGATCTGAAGTGTTGTTTAGTTTGGTAGGGTTGGTATAAGGCAGATAATCTTACGTGATGTTTAGTTTGGTAGGGTTGGTATAAGGCAGATAATCTTACGTGATGTTTAGTTTGGTAGGGTTGGTATAAGGCAGATAATCTTACGTGATGTTTAGTTTGGTAGGGTTGGTCTAAGGCAGGGGAATGAAAATCATCGTGTTCAAGGAGTCCATAGAAGTGTAAATGTTACTCAACTAAAGATGTGTTCCTTCCACACTCATATAGGCCTATGTATTAGTGACGATTGTATGTGGCATACATTACGAGCGTACTTAATAGCTGAAAATAGCCTCTTCTATACAATATTTTTTTATTATAAAGTAGGCTAAATTTATTCATCTATTATCATTAATCTCATAAAAATTTAAATTTCCTTATGAATTACATTATTGCTTTTATATATAACTAATTTGTCAAATTATTTCAAATTATTTGACTAACTCCTGGCTCAAGAAGTAATGTGTTACCGTAAACAGCTGCCCTGAAAATGGCGATTGAACAGATTCCGAAACGTCGATAATTAATGTACATAGTGTACATAAGCAACTAACACGGTCGAATCCAAAAGGCAAAGAACTTTTATTTCATACAATTAACCGTGGAAGTATTCCTGGGAAAAAGTTTGATAAACCGAAACAACGCTTTATTTTTGTTGTTACTTTTGTCGTTACAATAATAATTGATCAAATAATGTTAATTATTGTCGGTAAGAATCATTGACGAAAGCAGAATGCTGAGAAAAAGTGTAAGAGGTTATGTGGTTGGCAGCGGTAGTGACGTCTAGTATTATATAATAATGAATTTGCTAACGTTATTAATGATAAGGACTTCACTAAAGAAAGTTTACAGCTGTTATTTTACATTGTTAATAATCAGGACTATACAAATGAGGACTATAAAATGTAGTGGCCTGTCACTAAGTGAGTTTAATGGATGTTATTCAAATCACAATTTGTGAAATAAAGCTATAACCAAGTCTCAAATCCAATTTATTTTTATTTGTATTCTCGTTATATTTGATATATGTCTAAATAATTATTGTAAACTTGATGAAGTGAAGTTGACATATTCTTGTTTGTTGCGTTATACAGATTACTTTATGTCTATAGTTCGTTCAACGAGTGATGAAGTATGACCTTGAACTTTGAGTCAGGGTTCCCGTCAGTTTGTTGTGGTGGGGGAAGCGAGCTCGTCGACATTCCTTGAACCGTCCTGGTATCCAAACTGAGCACCTTTCAATCATGGCTAGGCCGTACATACACACTGTATTTCCTCCCCTTGTAGCTAACGCCTGTAGGATCACCGGCGTCCTGCCTCTGTCTTGGAGTTGTGACGACGAAGGATTGCCTGTCTTCAGTTCAGGCCTGTTTTCTTACAGTCTTTGCCTGGCATTCATTGGTGGCTTTTTGTGCTTGTTGAAAATTGTAGCAGTTCCCAGCAACGAAGTGCTTATAAAGGTCGTGGATCTCTTCGTTTTAGGAAGTGCACTAATGTTAATAATCCTGCCCAGTATAATTCAATGTAGAAGAGGCCTTACAAAAAGAATTGTTCATTTGTTGAAAAATGTCGATGATGAACTAAAATGCACCCCAACTGCTCACTACACTTTGGCCATTTTACTGTTCTGTCTGCTTCTAATACTTCAGTGCTCGCTAACTATGCCATTTGATGAAAATATTTACGAGGATTTTTTTGCCCCTCTCTGGCTCTTTGTCGTTTATTCCAATTACTTGGCTTTGTATTGTACAGTGAAATCTATCAAAACTCGTCTTGATTTCTTAAATACCCAGATCCAACAAAAGTATATGCTGAGGAGTGCAAATTTCACAACAGGTACTCTTTTTTTAGGCATGCAATGATACTTAAAAAATTTTGAAATCTATTGAAATTAATCGTTAATCTTGAAAAACTAAACATTATACTTAAAAGTGCGACAACTGGATGTTGAGAACACTGTATATTTTCAAAGTGCACAATCTATATTAAGATAGTTGTTACTGCTTCGTATCCACAATCTGTTTTGTATTAAACAAAGAATGGCAGACTGGAAACGTAGCAGTTTACCGTACATGACCGTTTTATTTCTTTATGTTCGTTTTTAAAGAGAAATGCTTTAAGAAAATGTATTGTAACCCTGCCATGTAAGTGGAAAATGTATTTTCTTCAACTCATATTACAGTACAAGTGAACGTCACACAACATAAATATACAGTATTACAATATCAGCACAAAATGCACAAATATACTACAATAACAGTACAAAATGCACTAATATACTACAATAAGAGTACAAAATGCACAGATAACACGGTGTTCGACCTCGACAAACCACGTTCACCTTCCTAAGACCAGAGAGATTCACAACAGAATGGGATCACCACCGTACGTATTGAGTGGGTGGGAGGGCCATAACCACCGTACCTATATGTGTGTTTGGAAGGGTCATCATCTCTGTACATGATTGGGTGGGAGGGCCATAACCACCGTACCTGTATGTGTGGGTGGAAGGGCTATCACTTCTGTACATATACGTGTGGGTGGGAAGACCATAACCACCGTACGTGTATGTGTGGGTGGAAGGACTATCACTATTGTACATATACGAGTGGGTTGGAGGGCCATAATAACCGTACCTGTATGTGTGGGTGGAAGGGCCATCAATACTGTACATATGTGAGTGGGTGGGAGGGCCATAACCATCGTACCTGTATGTGTGGGTGGAAGGGCTATCACTAATTTACATATATGAGTGTGTGTGTGAAGGCTATAACGAACGAACGTGTATGAGTGGGTGGATGGGCCATTACCACTGTACATATATGAGTGGGTGGGAGGGACATAATTAACGAACGTTATGAGTGGTAGGGATGGCTATCTTGTATCACTATTTTGTGAATCCCTCGGGTGTTGAGAAGGTGAATGTGGTTTGCTGAAATATAAGTATATAAGTAGTCTACATTTGAGCATTTTGTACTTATATTGTAGGCTCGTATATTTGTACATTTTGTGCGTAATATTGTAATATATTTATGCATTTTGTACTTCTACTGTAGTATAATTGTGCATTTTACGCTTATATTGTAATATATTTGTGTTGTATGATGTTCACTTGTACTGTTTATGGAACTACACGTATTATGCTAATTAAAAAACTACTTTACTTATATCAAGCCGTTATGGTACTTGTAAGGATGTTCTGTAAAGTTGAAAGCATTCTGCCAAATTACTTAGAGATCAAATTAATAAAAAGTCAGAATTAGTAATTTCTGAAACCAAAGGAAAGCGAGTGGAAACTTATGGGTTTGTTGCTGTAATAAAATCCTAGACTTATATTTGAATAGTTTTGTGTTGCCTGGAGCTAAGTGACTTAGTCCTTCGACTGAACTCTGTCAATGGGTAAAGTTCTGAGAGTTTGTTAACAATGTAACAGAGAACATATCTTGTTATACTACTTTAGAACGTCTTTATTAATATGTTGTATTAATTGAAACAGGAAAATCAAACATCTTTTAATCAGAATAGTTAAAAATCTATTATCTACCACTGAATATTATTATAGCATTAATTTGTGGAACTGTCCATCATTAATTTAATTATTATTTTTTCAGATAATGAATTCTCAATACCACTTCTGGGAAAGGCACACTATCTTTTGGGTGAAGCAATATTCTTGGTGAACTGTCAATCAGGACTACAATTTCTGGCATGTTTTTTGTATACATTGATATTCAATATCTACGGAGATGTGTTTCAAGCTGTAGAGGCGTATCAGATGAAAAAAGAATTAGCCATTTCAGCGTATTTCCAAGCGACGTTTGTCTATCATTGTAATACATTGGCCCAAGTGTTACCTTTCATAACTATCTCTTGGATATGCTCAGCCACAACCGCCCAGGTATTTACTGTGCATTTATTAGTCATAACACACAACATTTATGTAAACTATAAATATATGTTATACAAAATCAAATTTACAAAATCTATATTAAATGGTGCATGGTTTAGTACGTGACCGTACCTTGCAGCTCACTGCCACTGGATGGGAACTGTGGTGGGAGAAGTAATCATTCTCTCCCCTTTACGCGCCATTTAGTTTGATTTTATGAATATTGTAAATTGTTAGTGCCCGATAATTTGTATCTAGGTGATAATTTGTATCTAATGTGACATAAGAGAATCTAGTATACATGTTACAACAATAATGATTTACTCAATTACTGTACATTTAAACTTTTTTACAGGCAAGAAAATTGTTTTATGACTTGATAAGTATGAAGAAGAAGACATTCAATCCTGTAATTAGGAAACAGGTAACATTATATATTAAACAAATATTTACCACTTATTTCACTGCCATAGGAATATAATAATTTATTAAACTTAAATCACCAATCACTTAAAAGTTGTATTTACAGCACAATTATATTTAAGTCGTGTTAACGTGTTGTCTGTTCGGTATTGTGGCCAGTAGTTTTGGGAGAACGTCTTGGCAACCATAACTCTGATATAATGTACGGTATCTAAATATACTAAGTGATTCAGTTTTAAACTTCAGTCAGAACTATCCGACTGTTGTTTGTGACAAGTAAAAGGAAATCAATTTGTATACTAGAGACATATTTACCTACACAGATTAACTATACAGGGTGTCCCAAAAGTAAAGTGCCAAACTTCGGGAAATGGTTATACAGGCAAAAATAAAGAGAAACCAGTTCGTTTATCAGATATCCGCTATTTTGTTTTTTTCACAAAAGAATTTGTATCTCCAAGTTGGCTTAACCGATAATTATGAAACTAGCTATGCATGTTAAGATAATATATATACATATTCTAGAAAAATAGAACCTATTCTAGAAAAAAAATAACATTGATACAATGTTAAATTTCAAAATAGCATTACTTATTGTATATAACAATGACAGATCTCTCTTCTGATAATTTTATGAGGCAGTATTATCTTAGAACAAAAAACAAGTACAGGAAAGCAATACATCAGGCCAAGGCTGAGAATATTAAAACAAGGATTGTAAGGTCAGATCAGAAATCGAAAGCTTTATTCAAAGAAAACAAATACAAGTGAGTTTTGCATTGAAAAAATGATGGTGAGCTAGTTTACGACCCTGGTGACATTGCCATCATACTCAATAGTTTTTTCAATAATGTTGGAAAAATAAGAAAACACCTCAGATATGTTCACCAGACAGAATACTACAGAATGGCTCATCAATAAGCAGAGAATCTCTTTTTTTATTCCCAACGTCAGAGGAAGAAATAAGCTGTGCAATACAATAATTAAAAAGTAAGAAATCAGCTGGTAATTACGAAATACCTGACGTTTTGATAAAATAAACGAACGAGTACTTAGCTGGGCATATAAGTTACTCGATAAACGAGTCTTTTGTAAGTGGTCTGTTTCCTGACGCATTGAAGCTCGCCATTGCAAAACCTATCTTGAAGAACTGCAACAAGTTAAAGTGTGATAACTGCAGGCCAGTTTCCATTCTCCCCACCATGTCGAAAATCTTTGAAAAATCAACTCTAAACAGATTGAGCAGTTTTTTTTAGAGAAACGCAGTTTATTGAAAACTAATTTGGCTTTGTGAGCAAAAAATCAACTACCAATGCTATATTCTCTCTACTAGATAATGTAGTTAAAGGATTAGATAGGAAAAACCACTGTGCCGCTCTATTTTTTAATCTGAGCAATGCCTTCGATACAGTCAACCATACCTTGTTGCTAAATGAAATGGTTCACATCGGAATACAAGACCATGATCTAGAATGGTTTTCGTTTTATCTTCAGGGTCGGAGGCAGTTTGTGGAATATCCGCAGTGTGGGTTATCAACTGTGTCATTCCTCTGCTGTGACCACAGTAACTAGTGGCGTCCCCAAGGGGTCTATACTCGGCCCAATTCTATTTTTAATTTTTATTAATAATCTTCCACTGACAGTAAAAACTGCCCAAGTTTGCCTTTTTGCTGATGACACTTCCCTCTCACTGTCCGCTCCTTCTCGAGAACAATTAGAAGTCAATGATCTTCTGGAATCTAATAACCTTCTTCAGTGGTTTAAGGATCATTCACTTAAAGTATATTCATTAAAATCACACCTCATTAAATTTCACCTTAGTCAAAATTCGTCTGATTTTGACTTTGAGTTCAGTGTTTTCCTTGGAGACATAGAACTAGAATCATCGGAGACTGTGAAATTCTTGGGTCTAACTCTAGACGATAAATTGAGTTTTTATCCCCATATTATGAATGTAACCAATAAAATGAGCAGTGGAATCTTCATATTGAGGAATCTGGCAGGGACGGTGGGCCCTGAGGTCCTTCTCACTGCCTACTACGGATTGCTATATCCATACCTTGTTTATGCAGTCCCCGTGTGGGGTTGGAAGTCTCGGAGGACGCTATTCTTATTTAGATTGCAAAAAAGCTATAAGGGTGATATTTTCATTAAAAAGGCGTGACTCTTGCCGTGAATACTTCCTAGCGTTTAACATTCTTACCTTCCCTTCAATTTTTATTCTAGAAACCCTGAGCTTTGTTAAACAAAATTTCCAACATTTTCCAACAGCTTCTAATAATATTTACAACCTCCGCAATAACCACATGATTAACATGCCTTCTTATTCTACTTTTTTTTTAACGTAACCTTCTATACAGTGGAGTCACAATCTGCAATAGCTTACCGACTGCACTGAGGATGGAGTCCGATAGCACTAAATTCCGACGTCAGGTAAAAACATACCTAAATGCCAATTACAGCGTCAAAGAATATGTGGCTGGCGGTAATGTAAAATAATTCCGACATTCTTGATTTAAAGGTAAATACGTTTGATGTATTTTTAGTTTTCTTATTTTGTAAATATTTGTATTTAATTGTATATAGTTAATACTGACTTTGTAAAACTTATTTAGCTATATACTCAATGTATGATATTGACTAAGTAAATGCAAGATATATTGTCAATTGTGCCCCACAAATGATTGATTGATTGATTAGCGGCCATTTTAAACAAAAATTGCAGTAAAACGGCAACAAACACAAACAATTTATTAAGAACATGTCAATGTGTCTCAGTTATTTTTTGCCCGGCTCTAATTTTTGTGATACTGACAGATTGGTAATAAAATTGTCTTAAAAAAATGTGTTCTTAATGTTTTGAATTTTTTACTGTTTTCCCGTAATATTTATTTAAAAAGGCCGCTATTTTGAAATTTAACATTGGATGCCAAATTAATTTTTGTCTAGCATAGGTATTTATTTACATATATGTAGGTTTTAACATACATAGCGAATTTCAAAAAGATCAGTTAAGCCAACTCGGAGACAAACATTCTTGTGAAAAAACAAAATCACGGATATCTGGTAAACGAAGTGTTTTTCGAAAAATATGTACTGTAGATTTTCTCTTAATTTTTTCTCTATATAACCATCTCCCGAAGGTTGGCACTTTATTTTTGGGACACCCTGTATACAGAGTGCTCATCTTCGTGATAAACAATGTTACATGGGCTTCTAATTCACAAACTCAACAATTATGGGATACGAGGCGTGCCACTCAAGTGGATACAATCCTATCTCATGGATAGAACTCAATTTGTGGGGATCTCAAATATAAGATCTGAGGAGAGGCGACTGAGATACGGTGTCCCGCAGGGATCCATACTCAGCCCGCTGCTCTTTCTAATCTACGTTAACGATGTTGGTTCATCAGTACATCAAGGGCGTCTCGTCCAATATGCTGATGACACAACTCTCTGTTTTAACTCAAACTCAAGTGAAGAACTGGAACAGGTAACGTTCATTGAGCTTAACAATTCAATTCAATATTTTAACAAGCTCAATCTCAAAACAAATGCGACAAAAACGTCATTCATGCAGTTCCTTCTGCGCCAAAGCGACTCAGATCATAGTCCAACAGTAATGGTGGGCGAGACTGAGATCGAAGAAGTCTACTCGGCAAAATTCCTCGGAATACACCTTGATCAGGGGTTGACTTGGGATTGCCATGTAGACAGTATATGCTCCAAAGTATCCTCAGGCATTTATGTTTTGAGGCAGCTTTCTAAATATTGCCCGATCCAGATACTGTTGATGGCATATTATGGAGTAATCTACCCTCACTTGTCATACGGACTGGCACTGTGGGGTGGTTGCGCAAATGTTATCTTTTCCAGACTTTTCATTCTGCAAAAAAAAGCAGTCCGTATAGCTGCCAAACTGCAGTGGAGAGAGTCGTGCAAGCCATCATTTAAAAACCTAAAAATGTTGACATTACCCTGCCTGTATATTTTAGAAACGTGCGTATTCATTAAATCAAAATGCGATCCCATAAGAGGTAGAGAAATACACTCTTATGAAACTAGAGGCAGGGACAACTACCGAACTGGAAGACACAGGACGGTAGCTTACGAGCGCTTGCCCTCACACGCGGGTGCTCGTTTTGTCAACAAATTACCGAACGCAATTAAAAGTGCCCCGACGCTGAAGGCGTTCAAAACTCGTCTGAAAGCTGCCTTGATATCGGAAGCGTTTTACAGCACAGATGAGTTTTTGGCACACCAATGGGAGACCTAGTGATTGGCTGACTGACGTAGGTGCTGGAGTGGATTAGTTCAAACGAATGAATGATTTGACTATTGTAAGTATGAATGTGACTATGTATTGAGTGAATGTTTTTTTATATATAACTTAATGAAATTGTTTACAAACTTGATGATTTCTATGCAATATTTGTATATTGTTTCATGAAATAAAACATTTATTTATTTACACTACTTACTGTTGTATGTGGACTGTCCACTATCCAGCACGCTGAGGTTTGTGGACTGAGCGTGGTTGTTAGACTGTGATACTCCACAGTTCATTATAAACAAAAATCACGTCCTATCCTCTTTCTCTCTATAAATCCCCTGTCCAATGTGGCAACGCCACAGTACGGGCTTGCAAACGTACTGCCAAGTGAATAATATATTACAGTTCTCCCTATACCATGGGTAATCTGTATTTTTAGTCCTGTGGTACTTATATTATGAAATCTCTGTGATTATATAGGAACACTGTGGTTTAATGTATTTACAATAGTGTCTATACAATCTTTTAAATTTAAATCAATTAATACTGATGATATACAAAACTTATTGGCGTTTAGGCATGTCATAACCATATAAATAATTTGCCCCAACATAAATGTCATAGTGTCTTTTAGCGAGCAAAAACTCCAAGGATTAACAAAAGGTTGCTATACACCAATACATAATAATATATTGTAATGAACATACTCGTACATAAAAATAATTATTAGTATGTTAATTGTTATTTGTGATTATTTTTATGTATTTATACAATTATTTTCTCGATGTTATAGTTTTAACACGTTCAAGAATTTAAGCTGTTGGATTATGTTTAGAATCTTAATACCAATGTTTTAGATGTGTTGTTGTTTACAACTTATTATTTAAGTATTGTGGTGGTGTAAAGTTGTCATGAACTTTTAAAATAAATTCCACATTGATTGTTTAGAATATGAACTGCTTCAGTGTAATTGGTTTAAATAACTGCATTGAAGTATGTAAATTGAATAAATAAATAAAAATAAGATATCTTTTCAAAAAACCATTTTATTTCGGTTTATTTTAGATTATTTTAGTGATTTTTTTCATAATATACAGTTTTTCGTCTAAACAGTGTCTCGTAAAATTTACCAAGCACATTTACCAAGCACCTTTTAAGTGAACTTGAAGTTATTTGAACTTGTGAAGTGCGTCCAATAGTCTGTGAGGAGTGCTGGAGTTGTCCAAGTGCCCTAAAAGGACGGGATAAGTGTACATATAATGAAATTATGTAATCATTTTCTCATGTTTTAACACACTCCATTGATTAGTGTTGTTACTTTAAGACTTTCGTGAGTGTGGACAACCTTGTTGGGTACATTTCAGTATTTAATATTTTTGGAAATATAAAGTACATGGATATCAATAATAATCATATTTGGTAAATTCGAACGTTTTCTGTTACTGTTTATTTTATGTAACTCTACGTTTTTTAGCCTTTCTTTACATTTTATCATGATATTTGAAGTATTAAAACACTATAGCTTCCACATAGTAGTAGGAACATAGTTTGATCTATTTATTGAGTATTACTTATATAATCGAAGTTTTCTTTACATTACTCATACTTATTGCTCTTAATTAATGTTTTAAATTGCTTTGCTGCTCTAAAATATATGAATATATTCACCGGGATATATTTATACAATTATAACGCTTTATGTAGTTTCAGCAGCAGAATTTTTTACTCTGTATTTGACCTCAGTCAGTAAATTTAATACACTGTATTGATGGTTTACATGTTCATAGATCCATACCTTACAACTGCAACTGCCTTACCACTGCACGGAGTTTTCAGCAGCAGGCCTCTTCACTATGAAACTGTCATATGCTTTCAGTGTAAGTAGTGTGTGTGTGTGTGTTCATAGTAAATAAATTGTAATTTTACAGTAGCTTACATTGAGAATTTTTAATATTATTAACAAAATTATCATTAGGTAGATCTATAACCTTCTCAGTGTTATAAATATCATTATTTACATTCCAACAGCTGTAAAAATTTCACAAACATCATTATTTATATTTAAGTTACTTTTTGATTAATTTAAATGTCTCTTCATTTTATTCTTATGGCCGTAAAACGTACTTTGAGGACTCCCTGTTGTCCTATTGAACAACCTTATTGCACAACTACGAACGAGGACAAATGTTTTGACAGGTAAATTATTAAAATTGATCATGAAATATGTAAGAAGTTGGTTTGATAAATAACGATTTCACGTGTTATACAGGGTGTTCATAAACACTCTTTGAGGCTTCGGAATATGATTATTTACATTAAAATAACAAAAAAGTTCATATAAACATATGCCATAAAACACTTAGTTTTTTGCCTGTCTGTCTATTTGTGTTTTTTTTACATAATTTATCATATCTTAATAATTCATCAAGATATTATCTGCAAACCCGGTACATGTATGAGGGATAATAAGACTTAATTCAGTATAGAGTGTCAAGTTCCTACTTTGTACTATTTCAAAATGGCGGGTAATTTTAGTTTTCAAAGCTTATATCATAAAAAGTATACATCTTTTTTAAAAGTACAAAATACTAGAAAAATTGCAAAAATTTAATGTGTTTGATAAAAGACGGTTTAAAAATTTTAAGATCGAATCATTAGTAACTAATGAGTTGTAATTTTTGTAATATAGTATATGCTGTTGGGATAAAATTACCACAAATTTAATAAATTTAAATATTAATAATTTAATAATAAAAAAAATAACGTATCAGTTATTAATGATCCAATATTAACAATATTTGTACCGTCTTTTAGAAAATAAAATTTTACAATTTTTGTGTATTTTGAATTGATACATTCATGCTTTATAACATATTAAGCTTTGAAAACTAAAAATATTTGCCACTGTGAACTGATTCAAAGTAGGAACTTGACACTATACTGAATTAGTTCTTATTATTTCTCGTACACGTACCGGGTTTCAAGATAATATTTAAAAATCACATTCAATCAGAGACACGAAACGTTTTAGAAAATACTTGTATATGATACTTTTTCTTAGTTTTCGTATTCGTAATTTACGAACACCTTGTATATAAGGACGTAGGAAGAAAATTTATTCTTCATTTATTCAGTAAACTTGTAAAAAGATGTTTGTTGTTTCTTTACAAAAATTGCATCTAATAACATTTAGATATTATGGATGTTTTATATTTTAAATTAAAGCACTTTTAATGAAGCCCTCTTTCCTCTAGCGAGTTATGGAGAGTTACGTTCGTCAGGCTGTTCTGACGACTTTTCTGATGGTACAAATTGTACCAGACTGACACGAAAATCAACTTTATTCATAATGCTAAAGATATAGAAGTTATTGATAAGGAGATATTTGTTAAATATAACAAGTTAATTACATTTCAGACGTTCGGTGTGATGCTGTTAAATATCGTTCTTACCTTTCTTCAGGATTGAAGTGGAACCATATGACGTCTTTGTCCAGGATAACGTCAAAATAGCATTTATAAATAACTGCTAGAGAATTGGACAAAACATGACTTGTTTTTTGTGATGTATGTTTAAAATAGTGACTTAAGTGTTATATATCTGTTAGAGAATTGGACAAAACATAACTTGTTGTTTGTGATGTATGTTTAAAATAGTGACTTAAGTGTTATATAACTGTTAGAGAATTGGACAAAACATAACTTGTTGTTTATGATGTATGTTTAAAATAGTGACTTAAGTATTATATAACTGTTAGAGAATTGGACAAAACATAACTTGTTGTTTATGATGTATGTTTAAAATAGTGACTTAAGTGTTATATAACTGTTAGAGAATTGGACAAAACATAACTTGTTGTTTGTGATGTATGTTTAAAATAGTGACTTAAGTGTTATATATCTGTTAGAGAATTGGACAAAACATACATTGTTGTTTGTGATGTATGTTTAAAATAGTGACTTAAGTGTTATATAACTGTTAGAGAATTGGACAAAACATAACTTGTTGTTTGTGATGTATGTTTAAAATAGTGACTTAAGTGTTATATAACTGTTAGAGAATTGGACAAAACATAACTTGTTGTTTGTGATGTATGTTTAAAATAGTGACTTAAGTGTTATATAACTGTTAGAGAATTGGACAACACATACATTGTTGTTTGTGATGTATGTTTAAAATAGTGACTTAAGTGTTATATATCTGTTAGAGAATTGGACAAAACATACATTGTTGTTTGTGATATATGTTTAAAATAGTGACTTAAGTGTTATATAACTGTTAGAGAATTGGACAAAACATAACTTGTTGTTTGTGATGTATGTTTAAAATAGTGACTTAAGTGTTATATATCTGTTAGAGAATTGGACAAAACATACATTGTTGTTTGTGATGTATGTTTAAAATAGTGACTTAAGTGTTATATAACTGTTAGAGAATTGGACAAAACATAACTTGTTGTTTGTGATGTATGTTTAAAATAGTGACTTAAGTGTTATATATCTGTTAGAGAATTGGACAAAACATACATTGTTGTTTGTGATGTATGTTTAAAATAGTGACTTAAGTGTTATATAACTGTTAGAGAATTGGACAAAACATAACTTGTTGTTTGTGATGTATGTTTAAAATAGTGACTTAAGTGTTATATATCTGTTAGAGAATTGGACAAAACATAACTTGTTGTTTGTGATGTATGTTTAAAATAGTGACTTAAGTGTTATATATCTGTTAGAGAATTGGACAAGACATAACTTGTTGTTTGTGATGTATGTTTAAAATAGTGACTTGTGTTATATATCTGTTAGAGAATTGGACAAAACATAACTTGTTGTTTGTGATGTATGTTTAAAATAGTGACTTAAGTGTTATATAACTGTTAGAGAATTGGACAAAACATAACTTGTTGTTTATGATGTATGTTTAAAATAGTGACTTAAGTGTTATATAACTGTTAGAGAGATGGACAAAACATAACTTGTTGTTTGTGATGTATGTTTAAAATAGTGACTTAAGTGTTATATATCTGTTAGAGAATTGGACAAAACATACATTGTTGTTTGTGATGTATGTTTAAAATAGTGACTTAAGTGTTATATAACTGTTAGAGAATTGGACAAAACATAACTTGTTGTTTGTGATGTATGTTTAAAATAGTGACTTAAGTGTTATATATCTGTTAGAGAATTGGACAAAACATACATTGTTGTTTGTGATGTATGTTTAAAATAGTGACTTAAGTGTTATATAACTGTTAGAGAATTGGACAAAACATAACTTGTTGTTTGTGATGTATGTTTAAAATAGTGACTTAAGTGTTATATATCTGTTAGAGAATTGGACAAAACATAACTTGTTGTTTGTGATGTATGTTTAAAATAGTGACTTAAGTGTTATATATCTGTTAGAGAATTGGACAAGACATAACTTGTTGTTTGTGATGTATGTTTAAAATAGTGACTTGTGTTATATATCTGTTAGAGAATTGGACAAAACATAACTTGTTGTTTGTGATGTATGTTTAAAATAGTGACTTAAGTGTTATATATCTGTTAGAGAATTGGACAAAACATAACTTGTTGTTTGTGATGTATGTTTAAAATAGTGACTTAAGTGTTATATAACTGTTAGAGAAATGTTTAAAAGAAAGAGTTGTCATGTCATAAAATAATTTTTAAAAACATCACTTATTATAAATTAATTAATTGTAAACAAAAATCATATTCAACATTGTATTTATTTTAACATAAGTGTAATGATTTGAGATTGTCTTTAGTACATAATAAAAGTTGTATTATGTAATCGATTTTTATTTTCTCCCATATGCGTTCGCATAGAGAAAGTATTTTGATCGTAAAAAAAGTTTTTTTACAAATCCATTTTAGGGTTCCCTTAACCCAAAAAAGTGGGTTTTGAAAAAAATTTGATGTCTATCCGTATGTGTGTCTGTCTGTGTATACGTGCAGTTCGCTGGAGACCAATCGAATGGATACATTTTTATAAAATTTAGTATGTAGGTGTATTTTTCCAATATCTTCGGACTATTTCTTAACTTTTTTGAAGTTTTTCTTTATTTTTATGTCCAAAAAATATGCAAAAATGGAATTTTCTTAAAATCTGCTCTAGCGGTTTTGATTTAATTATTATAAAATACGTGAATTACGATTTAAAATATTTTAGTAAAATCTGCATGTCTCTAACTAGACTAGTTTTTGAGTTATGGCAAAAAACATATTTGGGAATCAAACTGGTAAGTTTTGATTTTTTAGTGTTTAATATGGGGGAAAGTTTGTGCCAATTCTTTGGAACCATTTACTAAAATTGAGGCCATTCGCCGAGTATTTGCCAATCTTATTTTAATTTGTTTGTAATTTGACATTCTACTATAACATAACCCAATAGGGCAGTTTATATTAATATTACCTTTTTGTTTTCGGATTTTGTTTTGTTTTGGGGGCATATGCCCCTTTTTAACTGCCCTTTTCGAAATCTGATGGTATATTTGGATTCAGGAGAAAAATAGCTTTAATTTGATACCCCACCTGAGTAGATAATATCAGTATTAAAAAGTTTACATTAAAAAAAATAAGTTTTTGGTCCCCCGATACTCAGAATTTTAAAGTTTTTAGGCTGACATTCATGTTAAGGTGCGCGTTTGTTACGAGTGTGAAGGTTTGAAACTTTTACTCCAGATTAAAGGTGGCTTGAAGAGGGCTACCGTCGTGCGTGAGGTGTAGTAGGGTCTATAGTCCGCTAACGGCCACAGTTGAAGGATCCGATTGTAGGCTGACACAAACTGGACATTTACATGTGTTAGTTCAACCCAATTAAAGGTGGCCTGAAGAGGGCTACCGTCGTGCGTGAGGTGTAGTAGGGTCTATAGTCCGCTAACGGCCACAGTTGAAGGATCCGATTGTAGGCTGACACAAACTGGACATTTACATGTGTTAGTTCAACCCAATTCTGTCAAATAGTTACACGTTTTATATACATAGGCTATATTTCATATCATATGAATATGGACGGGAGTCAACAAGTAAATATATGGATAAAGGTCAGTAAACTTATAGTGAAATGTTCACAGACAAAATTTAATTTACTTTTAAACTAAATATTTTTAAAGGCAACCATGGTTTCTTCCCATCCCTTACTCCACTTCTACTATCATCAAAATCAATGTTATACATTGATTTGTTTAGCTACGATGACTCCGTTATTAAAGGAATCTTTTTTGCATTTTACATATTATAATGTAAAACATTTAGAGTTTTTTTTATGGATGATTTCTTTATAATAACGATTTTTGTTTTAGTAAATAGAATGATTGATAACCATAAGTAGCCTACTTTTACAGCATCCTTTTTAAAAATCTCAAAATATTTACTGAGAAACTACCGATCATGTTTGCATGATAAGTCTGTGTAAGGCCAAGGCAGTTTATACAATATGGTTTCGTTTTATCAATAGCCCTGCGATACGATTGCGGGAAACATCACTACAGTATTTATCTTTCCCTGGCGCACAAGGCTGGTTAATTCCATGTTTGCATGTTTAAAATCAGCTGTTTGTTAACGTGTTTTGCCATCTTTATGTGATAGTATTTAGGGAGAAACTTTATTTTTAAGGATTGTTTGACTAATCAAAAAGTATTTTATATTTGATTTCAGTAGTATTTTATATTTGGAAACGGAAATGGTCTTAATTGAGAATTACATAAATTTTGCTATATAAATAAGAAGATCAGTATATCACAATTAAAACAATAATTAAAATAAGACGTTGATCGTGAAGACATGGGGAATGAATGTTATGAGTGTACCTGAACGAGGGTAGTTATTGTAAATAAAGGCTACTTACTTAATTTAATGAGTGGCCCGACTTGACATGAGCGCGCTTAGTGGCATTTGAGTGTAGCTCTGACGCGCGGTGTTGCCAAGAGAAGGAGTGTGACGTACGACAAACAACAATAGTAAGAAGTAGAATTCCCCTTGAAGAGGCATTTATAATTAGTTCAAACAAAAATAAATAGAACAATTTAAAATAATGCGATTCGAATAATCTATAAACAATAGGAAATAAGACGTACATGCAGGCGTTGCTATGATTGCAGCTGACTTACATCGTCACGCTTTTGGTCCCAAGCATTCTCAACTCTCCGTAGTTCAAGAATTTGCTGGAAGAATGCTCTGATGTCAAGACTGGACATTCGTTGTTCATTATTAAGACGCAGATCGTCAAGTTATGGGCAAATATGAGGGGCGAATGAGCGTGATGAGTGTGGATGAACGAGTGTAGTCATTGTTACTAACTAAGGTCGACTATTCCTCAGAAATTTAAATAAAGAATAACTTAACTAGAATCTACAATTTCCGGTGACAACCGCGTCAAGGTACTATCTACAATATTTACAAGATGACCAGACGTTTCGCCCATACTGTGATGTGGCATCCTCAGTGGTTTCTCTGAGACTGAAATCGGCAAGTGACCTTCCAGCTTTATAACAGGTGCTGGGGGCTTTATAACAGCTTCTATGAACAAACTGAGGGGGCAGCTATGGGATCACCTCTATCACCAGTTGCAGCTAATCTTTATATGGAAATATTTGAAAAGAAGGCACTTGAAACGTCTGATTTGAAACCAAAGGCATGGTATCGATATGTAGACGATGTTTGGGCTGTGTGGCCACATGGTAGAGAGAGATTGGATGATTTTCTGCACCATATAAATTCTATTCACTCTAATATCAAGTTCACAATGGAAATCGAGAATAATGGAAGTCTGCCTTTCCTTGACGTTTTAACTGTGACAAAAAGAGATGGACAAATAGGCCACTCGGTATACCGGAAACCTACACATACCAATAGATATTTAAATACTGCTTCCCATCATCATCCGGCACAGAAGAATGCAGTTTTAAACACTTTAATCAATCGAGCCATTCACATTTCAGACCAAAATAGTTGGAAGAAAGAAAGACAAATATTACATTCAACATTAAAACAGAATGGATATTCAATTAGAGAAATCAATAATACTATTGGAAAACAGTTGAAGAGGAAAGATTAAGACAATAGAGTAGATACAAGACAAGATAAGGATACCTCAAAAAAGGCGTATATACCTTACATAAAGGGAACAACGGAAAAGATTGGCAGGCTATTAAGTAAAGAAAATATAAAAACCATTTACAAGCCACCGAATAGATTAAAGAATTTTCTGAGGCCAGTCAAAGATAAAATTCCACTAGCTATGCCTGGAGTATATGAAATACCTTGTAGTTGCGGGTCAGTCTACATAGGGGAAACCAAGAGGTTAATTTCCACAAGAATTAAGGAACATATAAGGCATACTAAGAATGAAGATACGGAAAAGTCTGCTGTTGCTGAACATAGCACAAAAAGTAATCATGGAATTTTATTTGACAAAACTAAAGTCCTTGCCAACATCCCACATTACTACCCGAGAATCGTAAGGGAAGCCATAGAAATATATAAAAGAAGAAATAATTTTAATAAGGATGATAGTATACGGCTGCCAAAGACATGGGAACCCATTTTAAGTAAATTGAAATAAAATGGAAGAGTCAGCCATATTGATTTTTCGGCCAATGACCGTTGGTCACGTGGGTCGTGCCTCCGCCCCCCTCTCCAGCATACCTGCCAACCAGTCCCCACCCCACCACCTGTTATAAAGCTGGAAGGTCACTTGCCGATTTCAGTCTCAGAGAAACCACTGAGGATGCCACATCACAGTATGGGCGAAACGTCTGGTCATCTTGTAAATATTGTAGATAGTACCTTGACGCGGTTGTCACCGGAAATTGTAGATTCTAGTTATGACACCGGCCGCTTAAGCCTAAGTTCTAAGATTAAAGAATAACTTAGGTTGACTCTTTAAAAAGGGTTATTTATTAATAGCCTAATAGAAAGAGCAACTGAGAGACCTACGGATTAGCGTGGAATTCGAACCACTTAGCATGGATTAACCACTTAGACTTGATTATAGGCAAAACGTCAATCTGATACTAAGTTATCTCCCCTGCACAACACTTAAATTCTGACAACCATCTAAAAAAGCACCCTAGAATTCTCTAGTCTTGTCAACGTCGATGGCAACCATTGTTGTCAGTATTAAGCAATGCCAAAACTGACGCGGTACGCGGTAAGGGTAAACCGCTAGGTATTTTAGTGCAACGGATTAGAATGGGAGGCATTCACTGACGCGGTATACCACTTTCGGTGCGTTCACGTTTACTCTCATACCGCTGAAATGCTGCATGCTCTATTTTACCGCGCGATATTTCTACCACAGTCAGCCTGAAAATGTATTGAAGGGATAGAAACACAAACCAATAATGTTGCAACAAGTAAAACAATAGTTGTTCAATACCAACAATGAAGAGGAAACGTGACAGAAAATGTAATAAATTACTTTAACAATAAACAAAAATCATCAGGCAAAGTAATGGCCGATATAGATCACCTAATATTGGGATATGCCAAAACCATTAAAAAGTTTACTCGCAAAAGGCAAATTATTGCTACGTTTCTCGTCTCTCCTAAGATCATACGTGAGTGTATGGTATTCGCTTAGCTCCGACTCATTATCTCGAACTTCTATCCTCATCTTCAGCGGTTAATAGCAAAAACAAATTCTCTTCATCATCGTGCGTTGAAGTCATGTTGATTGACGAACAACAACTGAACCTCTTGCCAAGTACTGAGGTAAGCACCCGTCCCGTATCGCGCGAATGTGGTCGCCTTTCAGTACCGCCTCTGTTGTAGAGTAGGAAGCGGTATAAACATACCGACTACTGCGTATCGAATACCGCGCAACGCGTCAGTTTAGGCATGGCTTTAAAAGGACTGAGATATGGACTTATCACCTACAGTCACCACATTATTTCGTCTACTAGTTTTTAGTAGCTGGATTACAGCACTGCCCCTCAGAGCCGGCTAGTGTATATTTGAAATACCGTGCTTTTGTGTACACATACGAGCACCGCACGAGTCTTCACAGCACTGTGCTTCGTATGTCTACACAATTCTGTTATTTTCACAAATTAAAAATATTGTTAACAAAAACAACATTTCGACTTTCTTGTTAACCAAAAAAGGGGTTTTCAGGTGGACAATCAACTGTCGGAACTTGGTACAGTTCTAAAGAACACATTGCCACCTGTATTTAGAAACAAGAGCTCGCTCTGTTGGAGTCTATTAAAAAACAGATGTGAATTAAAAGTGACAACAGTCAGTGGGTGGTGGGTGTGGGAAGGAGAGTGGTGGAAGGGGGGAAGAGGGGAAGGCCCACGCAAAGAAACATCTCATGTCGGTTTAGACGAGCGTGTTTTTCTTAAAATTATGAGGTATTTGTAGGTTTTATGTAATAAAACAAGATTTATAATTAGTAAATATATGTATGTATCTTATTGAATTGTGGTAAGTTTAATTCAGACAAAATTCATCAACCCTCTTCAACATCGCTTTTTGTCATTGTTTATAACAATATCAACATAAAAAAAAACATACTGTTCTTACATATGAAAAACATTGTGAATGCATATAATTGATAACATTTATTTGGATTCTGTAATCTGTTTCTTAAAATTTAACACGATCCTGACACAACTGTATGTTAATGAAAGTGAAATGAAAACGAAGGTTTATTAATCAAATGTACAAATGAAGTCCTTTCTTATATGTAACCAACAACATTTGAGCGAGCCGGTGGCCGAGCGGTCTAAGGCGTCAAGACTTTGAGCTTGGGTTAGAGATAGCGCTGGTTCGAATCCGGCCTGGACTGCAAGATTTATCAGTAATATTCACCGTTTACTGTACTGGCTCGCCTCCTTACTCTGTCTGAATAAGTTCCTCGCACAGACAATAGTCTATGAGGAATGGGCAGGGTAAGGTTAAGAAGGAGATCGGCCTCTCATATAATAATAAAAAATAAAAAACCAACAAAAATTATGTCAAAATACAACAAACTGAACAAACTAACTTTACTTAGCAGACTCACTAGTAAAATAAAAATTAAACTTTTAATGTATTATTAAAAACTCTAAAATGTGTTAGTTTCAGTTATATGTTTCTTGGTTAAAAATAGCACTTATCGTGTTATATATTGCTGTTTAACGTTCGCAAAGCTTACTCTCTTATATTAACGAGGAAAGGTACTCTTTCATTGTTCAATAATTGTAATGTCTATCCAACATACTCAAAAAATATTTGTAAATATTCCATCGTAAAGTAAAAACACAATCTGAAATCTCATTTTGAAAATCTTTTGCAAATAATGAAACTGTTAAAATATGAAGTTTAAAAACCCACATTATGAAATAAAATTTAAATACAGTATTGATCCCTTTCGAAAGCAGGTTTTCATTACCAAAAGCCTTACAATCGGTTAACGTGTGTATAAATCTTTGGACTATACAATATTCAATAAGCGAAATTCTTAATCACGATGAAGTTTTTGTTCGAAATGAAGTTGGAATAAGGCAATAATTTCAAAAGAAGGTGGTATTCTTGTGATAAAAATTAAAATATTGTTTCTAGTCGAATGTTGAAAAATTAACATATTGCAAACATTTATGGCCATGAAAAATCAATACTAGAAATATCAAAAAGGGTCAAATGTTAAATAAATAGTAACTCTAAAATGATTCACTATAGAAGTATTCTTAAATTTTTTCAGAGCCTCATATTTGACGTAAAAGCCATAATCGAGAGAAAGTTTTTGCTCAGGCTTCAGAGGAACCCATTCCTCTGAAGTAACAGCTAGAACCAGTGACATATCGCGCAGTTGAAAGTCTTTGCTCAGAGTAACAGTAACCCATTCCTCTGAAGTAACAGCTAGAACCAGTGACATATCGCGCAGTTGAAAGTCTTTGCTCAGTGCAATAGTAACCCATTCCTCTGAAGTAACAGTTAGAACCAGTGACATATCGCGCTGATGAAAGTCTTTGCTCAGAGTAACAGTAACCCATTCCTCTGAAGTAACAGTTAGAACCAGTGACATATCGCGCAGTTGAAAGTCTTAGTTTGGACTGTTAGTAAGTAGTAATCTACGCCAAGTTTGGCAAAGTGGGACATTAAGTTTGTAGTTCTGCAATTAACTAAAAGTTCTTTCTTATCAAAGACACCAAGATATCACTTACCTTGTTCAACGAATAATTCGTCTATTTTATATTCAAACGACAAGATCGTGCAAAGTCACGATTTAAAATTTACTTCTGACATGCAATTCTAGTTTAAACGCTTACCTGACGTGGTATAAATAACAATGCATTTACATAACAAATAACATTTGGAGTTGTTCTATAAAGCGTCAGTTGTTCATGGAGTTTTTTGGTAATGATTTAAGAAATTACTATTAGTTATATAAGGCAAATTAATATAATAATTTGGTTGAAGGCCCTGGCAGCTCGTATTTACTCCACCTCCTTTCGGGGGGTGGGGGGCATATTGAGACGTTTGGAAAAATCGAAAACATGGTTTGGCACATCTTCCGGAAAATGGAATATATGAGTGTATTTTACATTTTTTATCATTTTGTAAGCGTTTTTGAACTAAGAATTTTCACACGTTTCAGTCAGTAGTGCCTACGATTTACACCGCTCATATACAATTGTTGTTATTTAAGAAGAAACTACGCAGTACTATCAACGTTATGTATTTTATATTTGTTGAAAATACACTTTTACACCTATTTTTTAAACAATTTAGATCTCATAGCCTAAAGTTCATTATAAAAGTACATGATCATACATGATAATAATCGAAATTTGTAAAAGGTAACATCATAAATATGCATGGAATATTAAAAAGTATTCCTATAAAAATAGTTTTCAGATTTCGGGGTGACGATCGTCCCTACTGACCCCCCTCCCCGAGCCATCTATAGTGGAAGAACTTTTAACAAAAATGTACTAATAATTTAGGAGACAAAATAACATGTATGCTACAATATGTTTATCTTATATTATCTTTAAAATTATTACTGTCAGAAATGACATTTTGTGTATGAAAACAAAATATTTTTATTTACAAATAACACCAGCTTGAAGCACTCCAGGTTAGATCGCGATTGTATCCAGATACGGATACGGCTAGAGTTGCACGAGGAATAGCCATGACCATGGTACAGACAGAATCAGTCATAATCAAAGAGTGCAGTAGAAGTAAAGTGGAAAGAGCGCGCAGTCGCGTCCGACCACCGGCGGGAAAACCCGAATCCTGCAAACCTATTTGTGGATAATATTGCTGAAAATTGCTTTGTGGTGGTGATAAATGGGGCATTGCAGCTTTTAACTAAGGCCAAGGTTATTGAAGCTTAACTGAAATTTTTTTAGTGTTCTATGTAATATTAAATAAGCCACTTATGATATGAATTATGTATTAGATAATATACGTGGTTTTTGTCTTAGTACTTTAACATGGTTTTGATGTAACGGCTAATTATGTACTTTAAATACTACAAGAGATACAAATTAACAGATTGATATCTGTAATAAGCTGTGTTGGAAAAGACCTCGTTCCTCAGAAGAGTTCATAGTGTCCCGCTTATTTAGGGAAAAGTTATCGTTGTTCAAATTTCACATAAAGTTAAAAAATGTTTTTATTAACTTTGTAGCAGTAAGAGTGTAAATTGGGAAGGCGATTTGAAATTGCGGTTATGGAGAGAAGTATTAGCCGGCTCGGTTAAGCAGTGATGTAATCCAGCTACTTTAGGTCAAGTGTTGTATTATGTATACGTGGTTCTCAGTCCTACTAACAATAACATGGCGTCCGCTCAATGGTTACCGTCCACATGGACACTACTAGAGAATTTTGGAGTGATCATGATAGGTGGTTGCCAGGAAGTCGTGCAAGGGATAAAATTAGTCTTAGACGTGTCAGATTGCTGAAAATCAAACCAACACTTAGTGGTTCGGATCCCACGCTAAGCTGTAGGTTTCTTAGTTGTCTTCATTATTAGGCTATGATTGGTCCTTTTTCAGAAACAGTACACTCGTTTATGATCAATCATCACTCTCATTCTCCACCCACATCATAACGATCAGCGTTTTATAATTACATCACACAACAAATAAAAGATTACTATTATTCAGATTTTAGATGCCTACACAATTCTTGAGTTCTTTGAGGCAAACATGAATAATTTATAACAACAGCATTTATTTGGAATCCGAACCACGCAGTATTTCCAGCTAATTGACAAGTTTGATACACAGTTTTCCTGCATAATATCCGGCACAGACTACAACCCAATACGGCCACCCTAGACTTCTCTCGTAGTGTTCACGCCGATATACCATTGAGCAGACACTATATAGATTATAGATCCTATCACCTACAATCTCCACAACACTTTGTCCCCCAAGTAGCTGGGTTACCACGTAACTAGTGTGAGCGTTAGGGTTGCCATAAATTGCCTTAGTAAAATACGGATACCAGAAAAGCTTTAGTGTCTGGGGGGGGAAGAGTGTTAAACTGACTTTTATGATTTGTAATTTCGGTTGTTATAAATTGGGAGAATTATTTTATGGCATTGTGATATTAATATTGCAACTATATTTTATTTTAAGATTTCAGAGGAAGACAATACTAACAAACATATTTTAATACCACTTAGGTTTGAGTGACCTGGAATTCCAATGTACTTGCAGATGCTTGTAATTAGATAATATATTACATCGTACAAACACTTATTTATTACGTAAACTTGCCCTTTTGTCATGGTTATTTGTGATAATCTATTGCTTTCGCTAAGGGTACTTTTACTGGGAAATATTTTAGAGATACTAATAAATATCTAGTAAATGTAGTATTTTTCATAAAATTGTAATAATAACGTCAAAGTGTCTTTGAATATTTATTGTCATCTGACTCCACAACTGTTTTAATTTCCCCCTCATAAGCCCACTCAGGCGTTCCTTATCTATTTCATTACAAAGCTGGGGCATAATCACTTTATTCAAAGTTTGATTTACTGTACTTTTAGCGACGGTTGAAAGGGTACTGCTAGTTATATTATTAACTTTAGACCTTCCTGTACTAGAATAAGTTGGTGTACTTTTTGGAGTTGTGTTAAATGACGTTGATGGGAACCGTTCCGTAGTACTAATTCTTGATAAGGGAGAACATTTATTAAATAGGTCGATTTTCGAGCTATGACTTGTGTTTGGCAGCTCCGGGAAATAATTAGCATACAGATCAGAGCTACTTGCTTGGGCATAACTTGGTGTCTGGTACCTATTGTTTCTCTGATTATTTTGTATAAAACAGGAAACAATTTACTAGCTGTATTATAATCTTCTCTGTTAAGGCTCATTCTATTCTTAATGTTTTTTTTTGCCTTATGTACTCTGGGCAAAAATTGCTATTTATGCGAACCTGAACAGCGAATACATTTGATTGGATATTTGACATTCACCTGTATTAAATAAGATTTCAGTGCCACAGTGCGTGTAGGTTGGATGGGTGGGTCAATGCTATAGTACGTGTATGGGTGGGTGAGTGGGTCAATGTCACAGTACGTGTAGGGTAGGTGGGCGGGCCAATGACACAATACGTGTATGGGTAAGTAAGTGGATCAATGTCTAGGGTGGGTGGGCAGGTTAATGCCAAAGTACTTGTATGGGTGTGCGGTGGATCAATGTCACAGTACGTGTAGGGCGGGTGGGTGGGTTGAGAAATCTAAACCGCAAGATCTACACATTCTCATCTTATTGCAAGGAGTACTTCCCACGTGACCGTATGCAAAGCATTGATAACATTGCTTAACTGAAATAAAATATGTGTCTACTTTAATTCTTACATAATTAATTAACGTAATATATTCGGGTAAAAAGTCTGATTCAAAAGTTAATTTTACAAAATGAGTTGATACAAGTTCGGTATTGATCCGTTTTTTAATACGTTGTGCCTGAATGATAGGCCCATTGGGAGATCGTTTCCTCTAGTATATCTTGTTCCGTTATATCTGGTTCCATATAAACAACCCCTGTTGAATGAATTCTTCCTGTAGGGACAAACACATTGTATTGGGAGAGATGCTGTGAATCTATAAGATTATTTGCCGCCTTATAGTTTGTACAAATAACAGACAAGTTTTTCCGGCACGTTCAACATATTCAATGTCACTATTGTGATGTTGGATAACTTTTACAATAAAAACGGGTTAAGTTTCCGTTTTTCTTTGTCTTGGATAATTATTTTATATGGACCTTTGTTATTCTCATTATAATACCTTTTAAAAACATTTTTGTAGTGATGGAGACTGAAACCTATCATTATCAGGTTTGCAAATATCATGAATTGATTCATTTAGATCACGTTTGCATTTAGTCATTTCATCGTTCTGTTGATCTAAATTACAATATTTTTTTGCTCCAAGAGAATATTAACTGGAATGCTTGTTTCTCTAACGCGTTCTTCCTCATTTGTATCCATAAGGCAACCTTTACCATTCGTACTGACAGGATCCGCCAAGACGGATCCTACCTGGACGCACAAAAGCTTGAACTAACTCTTATCTAACCTGAAAAACTATATGAATAAGCAACAAAACAGTACAAGATACACAAAAAATGTTAAGGCAAAACGATATATGCCAAGAGAATAGTTACACAAAACACAGGTCACGATAAAGTCTTGACAGCCACAGCGCAATGTTTCTGCAACGATTCCACAATTCGAAATGAAAATAAGAACTTTTAATCGTGGCTTTACTTGATTTTAAATAATCAAAGCACAAAATTTTACAATAAAATCGCAAAATATGACGAGCAAAATCAAAGTGTCAGTGTTATTCTCATCGAATTATTTAATTTATTAATTAATCATCAGCTGTTTGAAAAGAAATTTTAATGAAAACTTTTGAAGCACACCCAAGTGGGTTATCAGGTTAAAGGTATTTTCCTCTCGATTCCCAATATACAATCATATTTGAGAAAACACTATGTTTCTGGGCTCAACTACCCAAAAACAAATATTCATTGTGATACAATCCAAGTGTCCCGGCGAGGCCGTAGGCCGAGCTTTCTCACGGGGCCGCAGGCCGAGATCCTCAAATGGGACTGTACACTTCACAGTGTCTTGGCGAGGCTGTGGGCCGAACTTTTCCAAATGGCCAAAGGCCAAATTCCACAATAGGGCTTGTAGCGAATTGTCCTGGTGAAGCCGCAGGTCGAGCTTCCCTCACGAGCATAGCAAGTGACGGAGTTGGCACACGAAGCTACCATAAATAAAGTAATAAACATTACTGTTCGTATGTTAATCCCGAAGCAAGGCACCGGTAAACAGCTAGTGTGCTATAACTGCGACTGATCTGGCCATCAACGTGATAATGTTAATCCCGAAGCAAGGCACCGGTAAACAGCTAGTGTGTTATAACTGCGACTGATCTGGCCATCAACGTGTTAATGTTAATCCCGAAGCAAGGCAACCGGTAAACAGCTAGTGTGTTATAACTGCGACTGATCTGGCCATCAACGTGTTAATGTTAATCCCGAAGCAAGGCACCGGTAAACAACTAGTGTGTTTTAATACTGCGACTGATCTGGCCATCAACGTGTTAATGTTAAAACCGAAGCAAGACACCGGTAAACAACTAGTATGTTTTAATACTGCGACTGATCTGGCCATCCACGTGTTAATGTTAATCCCGAAGCAAGGCACGGGTAACAAGTTAGTATGTTTTAATACTGCGACTGATCTGGCCATCAACGTGTTAATGTTAATCCCGAAGCAAGGCACCGGTAAACAGCTAGTGTGTTATAATACTGCGACTGATCTGGCCATCAACGTGTCAATGTTAATCCCGAAGCAAGGCACCGGTAAACAGCTAGTGTGTTATAATACTGCGACTGATCTGGCCATCAACGTGTTAATGTTAATCCCGAAGCAAGACACCGGTAAACAACTAGAATGTTTTAATACTGCGACTGATCTGGCCATCAACGTGTTAATGTTAATCCCGAAGCAAGGCACCGGTAAACAACTAGTGTGTTTTAATACTGCGACTGATCTGGCCATCAACTTGTTAAAGTTAATCCTGAAGCAAGACACCGGTAAACAACTAGTATGTTTTATTACTGCGACTGATCTGGCCATCAACGTGTTAATGTTAATCCCGAAGCAAGGCACGGGTAACAAGTTAGTATGTTTTAATAATGCGACTGATCTGGCCATCAACGTGTTAATGTTAATCCCGAAGCAAGGCACCGGTAAACAGCTAGTGTGTTATAATACTGCGACTGATCTGGCCATCAACGTGTCAATGTTAATCCCGAAGCAAGGCACCGGTAAACAGCTAGTGTGTTATAATACTGCGACTGATCTGGCCATCAACGTGTCAATGTTAATCCCGAAGCAAGACAAGGGTAAACAACTAGTGTGTTATAATACTGCGACTGATCTGGCCATCAACGTGTCAATGTTAATCCCGAAGCAAGGCACGGGTAACAAGCTAGTATGTTTTAATACTGCGACTGATCTGGCCATCAACGTGTCAATGTTAATCCCGATGCAAGGCACGGGTAACAAGCTAGTATGTTTTAATACTGCGACTGATCTGGCCATCAACGTGTCAATGTTAATCCCGAAGCAAGGCACCGGTAAACAACTAGTATGTTTTAATACTGCGACTGATCTGGCCATCAACGTGTCAATGTTAATCCCGAAGCAAGGCACGGGTAACAAGCTAGTATGTTTTAATACTGCGACTGATCTGGCCATCAACGTGTCAATGTTAATCCCGATGCAAGGCACGGGTAACAAGCTAGTATGTTTTAATACTGCGACTGATCTGGCCATCAACGTGTCAATGTTAATCCCGAAGCAAGGCACCGGTAAACAACTAGAATGTTTTAATACTGCGACTGATCTGGCCATCAACGTGTTAATGTTAATCCCGAAGCAAGGCACCGGTAAACAACTAGTGTGTTTTAATACTGCGACTGATCTGGCCATCAACGTGTTAATGTTAATCCTGAAGCAAGACACCGGTAAACAACTAGTATGTTTTAATACTGCGACTGATCAGGCCATCAACGTGTCAATGTTAATCCCGAAGCAAGGCACGGATAACAAGCTAGTATGTTTTAATACTGCGACTGATCTGGCCATCAACGTGTCAATGTTAATCCCGAAGCAAGGCACCGGTAAACAGCTAGTGTGTTATAACTGCGACTGATCTGGCCATCAACGTGTCAATGTTAATCCCGAAGCAAGGCACCGGTTAACAGCTAGTGTGTATAATACTGCGACTGATCTGGCCATCAACGTGTCAATGTTAATCCCGAAGCAAGGCACCGGTAAACAGCTAGTGTGTTATAATACTGCGACTGATCTGGCCATCAACGTGTCAATGTTAATCCCGAAGCAAGGCACGGGTATCAAGCTAGTATGTTTTAATACTGCGACTGATCTGGCCATCAACGTGTCAATGTTAATCCCGAAGCAAGGCACCGGTAAATAGCTAGTGTGTTATAATACTGCGACTGATCTGGCCATCAACGTGACAATGTTAATCCCGAAGCAAGGCACCGGTAAACAGCTAGTGTGTTATAATACTGCGACTGATCTGGCCATCAACGTGTCAATGTTAATCCCGAAGCAAGGCACCGGTAAACAGCTAGTGTGTTATAATACTGCGACTGATCTGGCCATCAACGTGTCAATGTTAATCCCGAAGCAAGGCACCGGTTAACAGCTAGTGTGTATAATACTGCGACTGATCTGGCCATCAACGTGTCAATGTTAATCCCGAAGCAAGGCACCGGTAAACAGCTAGTGTGTTATAATACTGCGACTGATCTGGCTATCAACGTGTCAATGTTAATCCCGAAGCAAGGCACCGGTAAACAGCTAGTGTGTTATAATACTGCGACTGATTTGGCCATCAACGTGTCAATGTTAATACCGATGCAAGGCACCGGTAAACAGCTGGTATGTTATAAGTTATAATACTGTGACTGATCTGGCCATCAACGTGTCAATGTTAATCCCGAAGCAAGGCACCGGTAAACAGCTAGTGTGTTATAATACTGCGACTGATCTGGCCATCAACGTGTCAATGTTAATCTCGAAGCAAGGCACCGGTAAACAGCTAGTGTGTTATAATACTGCGACTGATCTGGCCATCAACGTGTCAATGTTAATCTCGAAGCAAGGCACCAGTAAACAGCTAGTGTGTTATAATACTGCGACTGATCTGGCCATCAACGTGTCACTGTTAATCCCGAAGCAAGGCACCGGTAAACAGCTAGTGTGTTATAATACTGCGACTGATCTGGCCATCAACGTGTCAATGTAATCCCGAAGCATTGTCAGAGGTGGCAGTAGCACGTTGAATTACTGTGTCAGCAATCGAGAGATGAACAGTTTGAATGTTATCAACGAAAGTTTAGGTGGTTCATGGTAGTTCGTGTCCTCCGTGACAGCCCTTCTGATTTCTTATCACTACTGATAATGGCGCTTTCTATCCACATGTTGGACATCAGTCCTATAAGCCCAACTACCACTACCCCCACTACGCTCTCCAGTTACGATTTAATGAGACAATTTTCTAAAAAAAAAACTTATTTTAAAATGATTTATGTATGATTAAAAATGTTCCCTCTTTCATAAAATAAGTTCTTCTAGGAGTTTCTATATGTGCATATACGCTCAAACAGTCGTACAAACTACAGTCACAGCCCCCCCCCCCATGTTTACGAACAGAGGTGATCACCCCCCTACCCACTCACACATGTACAGTGGTGATGATTTAAATCCCACTAGAGTTAAACTAAATAATTAGACATGTATACTTTAATTTAATTAATAGTAGTAAAATGGCATGATACAGAAGTAAAAATATTAAATTGCAAAATACAGCTTTGCTCGAGTATAAACAGTATATCTTGACTTTGCAGTTATATAGTCGAGCTAAACGATTCTTTCGATATTTATTGACAATCGATGATATTCTTTTACGTATATACATAGCCGATTATTTCTATCGTATTTCTATCTCTAGTGTTTTCGGAACCTTAATGCGTATTTGGAACGACTTGACAAATTCGAATTGTTAACATTAATGCTATTACTTTTTTGTCATTAAATTTATAAATATTTTAGTTTCTTGTAAATTTTATATTCGTGTATTTTGATCAATTCTACATATTGTATTTAACTCATCGTTTTATGTTTAATTATTGGGAATAAACTTTTATTCGATTCGAAATAATGCCTCCATTCCTGTATAACGTAATAAAAAAAAAAAAAAAAAAAAAAAAAAAAAATACATATATAAACTCATTGGCGATGCCATTCAGTCCTGGACATGCCCACAACCACTTTAGAACTACACCGCTACTAAACATGAAAAGAAAAAGTGACAAATCAGTCATTATTCTAACTCATTTTTGACGCCCATCGGGCCGAGTTCAGCCGAACGTAATCGAAATTACCCGAGAACGCTCGAGTTGTTGACCCATTTCCACATCCTCTCTCTCGCTCTCTCAGATTCATCATCTTATATTCAAGCCGTAACCAAACAAGTGATAGCAGCTGATATTTTACGAATGTTGTCATGTTTCAAGCCACGGATACACGTGACATTTTTTTACTGCTATAAGTTAATGTAGTTTGTTAATTTCAAGTGTTTAACAAATGACAATTTTCTGTTAATACAGTATGCCTAGTTTATATCTAGTAGTTTCCGTGGTATGAAACAATGAAAATAAATTACGAAAGCGTTTATAGCAACTCAAATGGGGAGGCTGCAAAATCACCCTCTAGGAGTTAGCAAAAATATGGTCTTAAATATTGTTATTATAAAAGAATAACGAACTACCGGTACAGCTGCTTTCTCGTTCATTTCATCGGTAATAAAAAACTGTACGGGGATGTTCTTGTTGGATATGGGCCTGGATTACGATGAGAGATGAATAGCCTATGTTGAATTAGATTTAGTGACCTGCTGCCTAGAAGTAGGGACTGCTACATACAAGAAGTGGTGACTGACTGCTGCCTAGAAGTGGTGACTGCTGCTTATAGGTGGTGACTGCTGCCATAAAGTGGTGACTGCTGGCTAGAAGTGGTGACTGCTGCTTAGAAGTGGTGACTGCTGCCTATAGGTGGTGACTGCTGGCTAGAAGTGGTGACTGCTGGCTAGAAGTGGTGACTGCCGCCTAGAAGTGGTGACTGCTGCCTAGAAGTGGTGACTGCTGCCTAGAAGTGGTTACTGCAGCCTAAAAGTGGTGACTGCTGGCTAGAAGTGGTGACTGCTGCCTAGAATTGGTGACTGCCGCCTAGAAGTGGTGACTGCTGCCTGGAAATTGGTGACTGCTGCCTAGAAGTGGTGACTGCTGCCTGGAAGTTGGTGATTGCTGCTTAGAAGTGGTGACTGCTGCCTGTAATTTGGTGACTGCTGCCTAGAAGTGGTGACTGCTGCCTGGCAGTGGTGACTGCTGTGTAGAGTTTAACTGCTGTCTAAAAGTGGGGAATATCTCTATAAATTGTGACTACTATCTAGTAGTGGTGAATTCTGTTGAAGTGGTGCTTACTGCTTGTTATGTAGTTTTATGACTGCTGCTTAAAAGTGGTGACTGCTGTATAAGTGGGAGCTGCTGTATATTTTACCTGCTGTCTGCAAGTGGGGAATATCTCTATAAATTGTGACTGCTGTCTAGTAGTGAGTAGTGCTTGTTGTATAGTAGTGATGACTGATGTCTAGACGTAGTGACTGTTGCCTCGTTGACACCACCTACCCACCCACCCACCCTGTATATATAAGTTAATACCACCTGCTCACCCACCAAGCACATAAGAGTTGACACCACCTCTTCACCCACACTATACACACGAGGAAATACACTTCACTCATTCACCCTGTACACACGAGTTAATACCATCTGCTCACCAACCCTGCACAAAGTAGTTGACACTGCCCACACAAGTGGACACCACTCGCTCACTTGTACATTCGAGGTAATAAGGCCCTCTCATTCACCCTGTATGAACGTGGCAACACCACCCACCCTACACACAAGAGTTGATACCACCACATCATCCATTCTCTGCCCTGTAGCTACTTAAGAGTCAACACCACCCTCTTGCCCACCTTTCGTACAAGAGTTAACACCGCCCACTCACCCTATCTATACGCATGAGTTGACACTGGCCAATCACCATTTTATATACTAGTTGAGTTGACAGTCCGCTCGACATCCCTCTTCTGTAAATATGACTCATTCATGAATGATAAGTGTGAGGGTGGGTAGTGAAGTGATACGTTTGTAAAAGGTGGACCATCAAATCTTCAGAGAAGAGTCCGTAAGGTCGTTATGAATGTTCGTCGAGACTTTGGTGTGAAGGTTAGACCATCACCGCTTCAAAGTCATATGCTCATTCCTTCTTTGCAATGATCAATATATTAGATAATCCTGTACATATATATCGAAGCAAATTTTAGATATAACAGAGATACGTGTAGAATAGTAGAAATTATTTCCTTTTTCCTTAGGAACTTTACATTAGCTAACCTAACTTATTCAGGCCTAGTGCTACTAGGTCTGTCTATTTCCCACCAGACTTGTGTTAGGCAATAGTTAATATAATCAGTGTTGTTATTGTACACACACTAATTTATTATGAATAAATATAATTAAATTATTAGTATACATTTGTTACACAACACTAAGTTTCTATCCATAACACATCATTAATCTTTTACCCCCTTCCCATTACAACTACAGTATACCGTGTGCCTCCTCTCCTTAGAGAAATGCATTTTTAATAGCGCCTGTTACGTTCTGCGTTGTCAGCAAGCAACACACCTTTGTTCTATCACTGCAGCTTTTGTTTTGAAGGCGCTAATTCCTGTTACTATTAGCAAAGATTATAATCTTTGATATTAGCATTGATTATATAAGTTATAATCAGAGCTATGCTAGCTTATGTACGGATTTGGAAAAAAATAACAGCAATTCAGTAAACAGTTGGAGTTGGAGTATATTTGATTTGAATCAAAATCAATCTAAGATAGAATTCCAGCGCAAGTAATTTAGAAGTTAATTGTTCGATTTTTCTGAACAAATTTGTTTCAAGCGAGCAAGGAATGTTGTTAAAAAAAGCACATAAAACCTTATATTTTTTAACTGTACTTTGATTTTTTTTTTAATTAATTATTATTGAGTTAAAACAATGGTGGATGAGTTTGTTTAGGAACATAAACCATGTACTTTATGGACCTTATGTTTCTCAGGAATACATTCCATGGTTTTGGCACATTTTTGTTTTTTTAAATTATTATAAGATTATATCCAACTTTTGCCATTTTTAGATTTTTTAAACCTGAGATTGTTGATAACACACCTTAGAATTATACTATATGTATAGTATGACGTTAAAAAATATATCAGGGTTACAGTTAGTATTAGAGCAAGAAATCATGATCTGAATAAATAATAATATAAATTTATAGTGTGTTGACTAACAATATTCAACCAATTAATTGTGAGTGTGTATTTAACACATTGTTTGTTACAAACTATGGATGGCTGCACCTGGAAAGTGTCATTAATTAATGGACCTATAACAAATATAGCATGACTAGGGGACACCCCTGCACGCTTCGCGTGCCAACCCCGAAGCTCGCTACGCTCGATACACCTCGGCCTTCGGCCTCGGCATGTAACTATTCAATACAAAAATCGGTATATTAACTATATAACGTAAAATTACAATATTACATTTTGGTACAGTATCTCACTTACACTAATTGCTTTGCCACCTATTTAGCCTATTTCAAGAGTGTTCATTTCATTTATTTTTGTTTAACAGCTGAAGATTAAACTCATAGTAAAATATTAAATAGTATAATGTCAAACATTCAAAATAGACATGTTTATTTATTTACAAAACAGCTGTTATTAATTTACTAAAATCAACCCAATGTTATCCTTATGGACCAATCTTTTAAGGGTGCTTTATACCCCTTAGGAGTACTTTATCAAGATGAAAATACTTTAGTTGTCCTATTTAAGTTCTAAAGAAACAGTGTACAAAATTTCAGCTCTCTACCTACATGGGAAGTTGGAGAATTAGTGATGAGTGAGTGAGTCAATCAGTGAGGGTTTGCCTTTTATATATATAGATGACTCCAGCTGATCTGTTTAGCTCTGATTATGATCAAATAAGTAATATCTTGAATACAAATCTGGCTTAAACCTATTACAAAATCAAGAGATTCTGGTCTGCATTAACTAGTTTTTTGTTTCCGAAGGACCGAAATTCTTGAGTCAAAGTAAGATATAGTAAAAAAGGATTTTAGATACCATGAATTGTAATACCATAGAAAAAAATAATAAAAGATCATTACTATTTAATTTCACATGTTTATAAAATGGCATTATCATGTACAGTTTAAATATTTTAAACTGTTTTAAATAACCTGTTTTAAATTTTTAATGTAGCTTTCATTTTAGTTCACCTATAATTTTAATTAAAATATTTTACTACTTGACATGTATGAAATATTAGCAGGATTATTGATAGCTAATACAATTTGTTAATATAATATTTGTATTCAATTTTCGTATAGCTTAAGCTCATAATTTAGAATTAAGTTTATAAACACCTAATAGTGATTTAAATATATAATATAACTTTCTCAGAATTCTTTTTTTCTTGTTATAAAGAAAAAAATAACAGTATAGTAATAAATAAGCAATATTTTTTAAAGAAATCAAGATTTTATGAACAAATCCCTTGGATTATCTTCTCATAAATTGAATGTAATCTTTGCATAAGAGTGTGATGGTTCAGTCTGAATACTTTTGATGGTTATATGGGAGGTGTTAGCTTTAAAAAAATATAATTTACATTTAGTTTTTAGCTTTAAAGGGAAACAAGCTTTGCTCGTTAGGGAATAAATGCCTAAAACTCCAGGCGGTGAGTGAGAAATTCAAATCGAGCCATTAAGCTCAGCCTACAACTTTCTGAAGGGACTCAGTCTCTGTCCTCAAAATGGATTTTGTTTGAATGTCTTACCTAACAGTCTTGAATAGGAAATTCACTATATTCACACTTGTAGGATCTTGGCCTTTGGCTTAGTAATAGAACTCAGCCTATGACTTTACCAGGACACTTTATCCATGACCCCATTTGTGATCTTGACCTTCAGCCATTTCCAACTACATTGTACACTAAGTTTTTATTATTTCTGTACAAGCTTTTTTGAAAGACATATATTAAAAACAGTCCACAACACCAACTTGAATACCTACCTTACCTACAGTTGCCTTCAGCCTTACAAGGGGACCTTTTACTTTCCCACATTTGATATCTCACTAAAGTGGTTTCATATAAAATGAAATGTATTTTGTTTTTTGGAGCTGGGGTGTCCATTTAGTTTCAAGTTTCCAAAATCTGAAAGAATAAGATTCTAAAAAAAAAAAAACATTTAACATGATATGCCACACAGCCAATGTGAAAACTATAACAGAACTAAATGAGACAAAAAAAAAATAATAAAACAACTAAACTAAAACCTAATTAACAAAAACATAATAACTACAACAATAAAAAATAACTGTACACATATAATATTTATAAATGTCATAACAATTAACAGCAACAAAAAATAAAAATTAAAAAAATGAACTAAACTAAAAAAAATCTAACAATAAATTATGTAGATTATGTAGACCTAATACAAATTTTATGACAAAGATAATTAGACTATTAAACAACCAACAACAAGGCAACATAAGAGATAAGTTTATTCAACCACGGTGATTAAGTTCTTTTGAAGACAGCAACAATAGCATTGAAAAATCAACACGCAGCTTCACTTCCACTTGAGAGGCCACTCTGACAGATGTCGTTTGATGTTGAGAAATGCTGACGAAATAGACATAGAGAGAGTACCCTTCAGAATACAGAGATCAATGTCCAACAGGAGACTAGGGCAGTCTAGTAGGTCGTTAACAAACTTGAAGAGTGCCACTAAATCAGCATGACGAGTCTCAACTGGAGTGAAGGAGACCAATTCCAAATGAGTAGGTAGTAAGTAGTAACCTCATTAATTGGAGTAGTTTTGTTGGTAAATCCAAGCCTGGTTCTAAGTAATCTAATGAAGCGTTAATTTATTGTAGATTCTGAAGTTCCGTCATATGGTTAAGTTGATGGGGAGACCATACACAAGAGCCATATTACAGAATAGGGTGTGCCAAGGACAACCATGGTAAAAGGTGAGTTGAAACCCTTGTAAGATCTAAAAATGAAGCCCAGTAACGAGTTAACTGTGGCAGTAACATGCTCAATGTGTTCAAGGGGACTAAGAGTGGAAGTCATGACGCTCAAATCCTTCACCATATCAGCTAGTTTCTAGGAAGTGTTATTGAGGTGGTAGATGTGCCTTAAGATCCTGTGTCCACGTTTGTAAAATATCACCATACACTTACAGACATTCAGATCCATGGAATTCTCACTACACCATCAACCAACTCCAACAAGTGAACGTTGCAGTCTGCAGATATTGAAAAACTTCAATTCTATATCAAAACAGACTCGACCAACCTTCATATCATCAGCAAATAGAAGTATCTGGGAAGATATTTTAGCTAATGTCATTTATGGTAGGCCGGGATAAGAGCCCTGTGGCACACCAGATAACACTCTGAAGGGAAGCGAGAAAGTGATTTTGCACTTGACAATAATCAGAAGTCTATCTTTTAAATAGCTACCCAGCCAGTCAAGTAAGGAACTCCTATAACACCATATACGCGTACCTTAAGTTTGGCAATCAGTAAAGAGAGGATAATTTTGTCAAATGCCTTAGAGATGTCAAGGTAAATACAATCAACAATCAAGCTGACATAAGTCGATAAAGGCAGATATGACACATTTTTGGAATTGAAGAAAACTCGTAATTTGGACCGACAACGCACTTACGAAGGTGAAAGTACTTATGGTCAAAAATTATAATCTGAAACACTTTGGCAATGGCAGACTGGGGTAGATCATTTCTGACATTATTGCTATCATCTGACTTGACAACAGGCTCAACGAACTCAAGGCTCCTCTATATAACCCTCGCAACGATCCCACTTTTCAACAATGAGGGAACAATTCTGGCAGCAAGAAGTGAAGAGGCGCATATATTACGAAAGATTAAAATTGACTTAAGAACTAATATTACGTCAAATCTAATAATCAGTTAATGTTAACAATTATGGTATAAACTTACATGAAATAATGTTCCAAATTTCAAGGATCATTCATTATGTTTGTTTTGATTTCTTATGAATAAATCCCAAACATAATTTCCCAACACGTAAAATATTGTTACGCCTTTCACAGGTAACTACCTCGCTTCGCTGTGAGGGGGGGTTTAGGAAGGACACGACACTCGCCAAGAAAAAGAAATGCACCAGACTTTATTTGGCAAAACCTTTTACTATAGGTAAAACATCTATAATCATTTTTGTACATTGCTTTTAGTTTCATAATACAATTATTATTAGTTTTATTATGGCTATGGCTACTCATAAATACCACTGAAAAGTTAAAAGTTAAAGTTAAAGATTGTCTTGTTTTACCAGGCGAAGTTAGGGCCACTTATGAGTCTTAAGTAAATAGAGTAATAAGTTTGTGTTAGATTAACTTTAAAGAATTTTCTTTGTGTTAGACATAGTAATAGATTATAAGGAAATTGACAATTTTAAAGCATGTAAAAGCCATGTTCCGAGCAATAAAGAATTTTATTTTATGACTTTTTTCTTGACAAAACACTGCAGGTGCAAACATTATTTGCTATTATTTTTGTTATAATAGGAGTTATTAAAAATATCTGTTCGTTAATAACTTTATATCATAAGAACCACGCAGTACAATTAATACATTTTTAATATAATGTAGCATATTCATATATTCTTTGGAACAGCTGACATGATATCGATATCTGTCAGTTGCCTCCCCCCCTCCCGGTGCAGTGCAGTCATTTCAAAAAATCCAATCCAATTATAAAAAAATAATATAAAATAGAAACAAACAAAGATAAGCGTTGTTGAAGTTGTGCAAGTCAGTGAATGTTAGTAAATAGTAGAATCCAGAAAGAAAAGTTTGAACATTATTTCATATTGACTACAATTTTTAACTTTAACTGATAGTTATGTTTGATGTAGTGTTAGATAATTTGTAAATTTTTATCTTTCGTTATATGTGCAGTATTTGAGTTGAGGTTATAAATTTGCATAATTAACTGTATACATGACTGACAATTTACTAGTAAATTTAGCTTGACTTATATTCAGGAAGTGTGAATACTAGGCCTTAATTATTTCTTTAACACTTTGTCATAGTACACACCTAACCAGGACTATTCAGGCCATAACTTACAATGGCCGGAAAAAGAAAATTAGATGACATGCTTGAAGATGACTGGAGAGACAAGCCATTGAAGACTAGTGCTACTAAACATTCTTTAGATTCTGATGAAGAAGATGATGGTGATGATGGTAAACAATATGATATATTGGATGAAGAAGAAATAGAAGGCCAGGAAGAAGGTAATGCAGGTATGGAAGGTGGTATTCAAATAACACCATTCAATATGAAAGAAGAAATGGAAGAAGGACATTTTGATGTTAATGGCATGTACCACTGGAAAAAAGATGGAAAAATGATTAAAGATAGTTGGTTGGAAAACATTGATTGGGTCAAGATACATAACAAGAGCGGGAACACTAGTGAAGCTATAGATGATGATGACAGCAATGATCTACCATCCCTCAGTAATTCAGACTTTGATGACATAACTGTATATAAAGAGATATTACAATTCATGAAACCGAAAGAAACAATAGCCAAAGCACTTCGTAGACTTGCAGGGAACCAAAAAATATCTTCTGCGGAAAGATGGAAACGTAAAAAAGCTGGAATTGATTCAACCAAAGAGGAAAATGAATCAAAGCAGAATGTCGCAAAATTAACTGAATTAGCAAATAAAATTCTCCAAAATAAAGGAAATATGGATATTTACCAAGAAAGCTATGAGTATATATCTGAAAAAATTAACTCTGCTTCAAAAAAACAATCTGTTGCTAAAGCTCCAGAACTAGATATGTATGCAGACGACTTTGATTCTAAAGAAAAGGAAAGGCTAGATACTAAAGAAGAGCAACCAACAAATCTAGAAGTTGCAAAACCACCACATGATTCTGGAGAAGTGTTATGGGAATTCAAATGGGAGAAAAATAGTGAGGACATAAGTGGTCCTCACTCCTCGGAGGAAATGTTAAAGTGGACTGAGGATGGACGATTCAAAAAAGAAGTTTGGGTACGGAAATGCGGACAGTCTGGAGAGTTTTACACATCTAAAAGAATTGATTTTGACTTGTACATATAAATGAATGATTTGAAAAGCTGCTGGTAACTAAACTTATTTACTACTTTTAGTAGCATACCCATTGAACTTTTAAATAAGAAATAGAGGCATCACTTTATCTAGGTAATGATTATTTAATGTAATGTAGTAAGCTACACACAACTTACTTTAAAAATTTCATCTTATTTAGTTTTGTAATATGAGTAATTATGCAGTTTCAATTTATCTAGCACAAAATTTGTTAACTGCCTGAACCGTGGGAAACTTGTTTTACCAACAAATTGAAAAAAAAAAATGTTTTTATCTGAAAGTGGACAAAACCAACTTTGTTAACACTACACACTCCGCATTTGTGGACAAGGCATTTTGTGACTGTTTTGTAAGCATTTATGAAAATAATCACTCAAAATATTTAGAATACTCTTTTGGTATATTATTAACTTATATACCATTCTTTTCAGAACAAAATATAGAATCATAATATATAAATAATTTTGTTTTTGAAAAGAATTCTAAAAGTTAAAGAAATATAATTAAAAAGAGATTTTTTTCTAATGTAATGTTTACATTCTATATCATGTTTAATCCTCCAAATGCTGGCAAAAATGTACTAATTCCAGGCTATTTTTGCTAAGCGTGCTGTAATTAATAATTTATATTTTTTTCTGTGATGGTATCATACAAGCCTTATTATGAATCATTTTATTCAGAAAAACATATAATAACATAGAAAAACTGTTATTTAATGATCTTCATTCAGACAAATTTTCTTGTACACAATTTATGAAGAATGTTTTTGGTTTTTTAATATCCGAATTAGCGCCTTGGCAGAATACTTTCTATGCATCAGAATGCAAATATGGAGATAGCCAAAATGTTCTCAACATAATTGTGATTCCAATGATACCAAACACTGTTAGTTTGTTTCAAAATGTATAGTCACTTATAGGCCTACTACAAGTAGCTATGACAACAACGCTAGACATCACGGAGGAATTACAACACAGACGACAAATCACCTGTTGTATTCGCTTCAATACTGTTAGTATTTAATCGTTCGGTATATCAAAACTATGCTCATTCGATGCTTCAACTCATTGGGAATAGTGCTATTAAAATACATTGCGATACAACCTCAATCAGCGAAGTTATAAACTAAATAGTGATGTTTTATTCATCTCGATCGAGATGTAGCATGGGAAATACGATTAAATTTGTCTCGGTCGAGACGGGCAGCACTCGGAGAGTTAATAATTTAAAATTACGTTTCCATGACAACATTCATATTTTCACAACTACAATTGAATGCCCTTTGAAATGATATGTAATATATAGATGTATTAGTTTTAGAAAATGTAAATAAAGATGCAACACTAGGCTACCTGTTGTTTGCATCAATAGTTTCTAGCTTGATCAGCTGAGAACAAAGAATAAAAATTACGAAAGTTTTTATGCTATTCTTAATCATTTCAAATAGTAAAGAATGAAAGAATATTGCATTGTGGCTTTTGTTTGCACTGGTAAATAGGATTAACAATTTGTATATAAGTGAGAAATTATCGATTTATAAGTGAGAAAATGATCGACTGTTGAACTTCAATGCCTGAGGCGTCTACGGTATTTCGGGCTGGGATGCGTCAATGGTGTTTGTAGGGTTAAAAGTTGTTATTTTTCCATAAATTTTAGTTCATTTAATTTTATTTTATGCTAGAAACACAAATATAGGGCTATAATTGGTTATGCAATAACATTTTTTGTAGGATCAAAAATTTACTTTTAAATACCTATCCAAACATAACCTAACTTATCTTAATTGTCTATTGACTCAACAAAAATTTGTAATTTTTGTTATAATTGGGTCCCTGGCCTCTGGGACAGCCTGCCAGCCGTTATACCACCAGGAATATACATATACGCAAATTTGTTTTTTGTGGTTAGTCATTGCTCCTATTATCATTGTGTATATGACCACCTTAGGTCATTTCCTCATTTGCACTGAAAGAAGGTTTTCTGGGATATCTTGAGAAGTAATTGTGATAGACCAAAATAGTTTTCAAATATACATTTAGTATAAAAATGACTAAATTAAAAAAGTAATGAAAAATCACATAAAATAACGGAGATTTAACAAAAAATGATATTTTCAAAAATTTAGATTGTTCATTTGTTTGTAAAAAATGTGTTTTCCTTGGATTAAAAAGTAATTAAGCAGAAAATATAGATGTGATTCTACCCACTGGTGACAAAAAAGAAGATTTTCGATGTGTCTAGAAACTGCATAAATACCAAAACTGAATTTTAACCTGACTCCTGGTAATTCTATTTTCCTAAATGGGCAGATTGTTTTTTATAAAATTCATAAAAAATAGTAAACTTTAGTAAATTTATTTCTTATATATCTCTACACTCACAATGAACAAAAGAATCATTTTAGTATCTGTTGTGCATATATAATATGTGTGTATTTTTTGTTACTAGTGAAATTTATAAAACTTGTAAAAAGTAAAAAATGTTGAGAATTATATTAATATTTTTAGATTATAAATTTCAAGATAGCCAAAATCTAGCAAATTTCATTTAGTTTTGGGAAATAAAAAATATGTAAGGGTATGTAGGCTCTACATAATCAAAAAAGTTGTATGACATAATCTCTGTATAAATCTAAAAATAGGTTACTGCCAAAACCATCGTATAAAATAAATTTATAAATAATTTTCTGTATAGACTACAGTGTTGTAACTAGTATTAAAATAACATAAAGATATTTGATTTTAAAATAAATACAGTATAAAGTTTCTTATATAATTTCTAACTATACTTTATGTTATTAGCCTATTGATATTACATAAATGATGAAAAATATGTAAAACATAAAAACACACATTGGTATGTAATGATACTAAATCACTGAAAATACATTAGAAAATACGTTAGAAATTAAAAACACTCTAGAAAGAAAGAAGAAAAATTACATTTGTTACATTTCAACAATAAACTCAGAAACACATAGTCACAAAAGCTAGCCTCAGTAGTAATAGTGGCTTTGTTTACTTTATTTCTTCATTTTTTAAATCGATGAAAAAACATCACATATATCAGTAAAAATAAACCATTGAATCAGATATCTTTCGAAGATTAAAATGGTGAAAAAAATCATATTGATACTACAAAAGTGCACACTACAATAAATGATTATGTAGCGTGCTGCAGATGCTACATAATTATGCATTGTAAAGTCTAAGAACATAAAAGGGGTATATATAATTTATTTATTCAAGTATTTACTTGATAGCTACAGAATAATAATTCCAATACAACTATCTTAGCAACGTTACTTTATGAAACTAAATTATTACAATGAACAACGGAAATTAAAATAAACAAGCTGGTAGATTCAATAATATAACTGTATAAACTTCATCTATTTGTATTTCAAGAGATTAATGAAATAATCTATGTACTAAATAATAAATAAACACATTTTTGCTTGACTAATACAAATTAAACTAATATTATTATAAAATTACACAAAATAACTTATATTAAACCTAAATAAATATGGATGCCACATTTATTTAGGTAAACTGTAATACTATCATTAAAAATATCAGCTATGGATTGATAAAAATTAATTAGCCTTAAAGCTTTAAAAAATGGAAAATTATAATGAGATACTATTTTACACCTCGGCAATAAGAATGCGATGGGTGATGTAACGTAACAATAAGGTACATAAAAATAAATATTACTAAGCAAATAAGTATAGATATCGTAATAATTTATTTTGAACTATTCCAACTTGTCACTTTCGTAATTGGGTACGGAATTCCAAACTACCGAGCAGTATTCTGATTTACTTCGAACCATAAAGTAATACACTTTTAAAATTACATCAAAATTTCTAAATGGACCCATAATTATTTTCATGAATCCTAAAAGCCTATAAGAATTAGTCAATACATAATTTACATGATCGCAAAAGCTTAGACTTGAATCGAAAAACACGCCCAAATCTTTGATTCTACTAACCAACACCAATGGAGTGTTATTAGTGTTGTAAATGGTTGGGTTCAATCTCTTCTTCTGGGAATAAGTCATAGAAAAATATTTATTAACATTAAGATATAGTTTATTAGAAGAACACCATGAGTGGAGCTGATCAGCTGACCTCTGTAGAAAATGAGTGTCAGTATGAGGTTTAATTGGTCTGTATATCTTCACATCATCGGCAAACAACTATTTAGAGAGTCAGCTATGCAATTCGAAAGGTCATTAATAAAAATTAGGAAGAGGGCCCAAATTAGATCCGTGTGGTAAGCTAGAATGGCTTAAATAATTGTACATATTATAATGACAAACTGAGAACGAGTTTTCAGACATGATGCTAACAAACCACAAGATTTAACAGAAATACTTAAACCAAATAATTTTTGTAGCAAAATATCATGGTTCACCTTATCAAAAGCTTCTAATATTCCTAGACAGAGAATGCATTTTTACATTATCATTCCATTTCAATCCTAAAATAATTCTCACTGCTTGTTTTTGTATCTTTAATATTCTTTTTAAGTTATTCTGAGTTGTCGATCCATAAATTAATATGCCAAAGTGAATATGTGAATGAGTTAAAGAAAAATAAATAGACCTTAAAGTTTTCAAATTAAAGAATTTTTATCGTTCTTTTTAATACAAATAAACCTGAAGATACTTTAGCAATAATGTAATTGACATGGTCTGACCAATCCAAATTTTTTTCTACTACTAAACCGAGAAACTTGGTATTTTTACACAATCCAATTGATAATTTTCCAAACTAACTGTTAGAGCTGACTGTATTTTATTTTGTTTGGTGGAGACTTGTATTAATATAGTTTTTTTAAAGATTAACCAAAAGGTTATTGTTTCCAAAATATTGAGAGAGGGCTGACAAATAAATAAAAGATTATATCTCCAGCTCCTCCTGAGACTCTGCTATTGTTAAAATGTTAGTATCATCTGCATATAAGCAGACACTGGCATTATTTCCAGTTATTACTCCAAGCAGTCCTATTAAGTCACACAAAAGAGTAATGGACCCAGTATGGATCCCTGAGGGACACCATACTTTAACTTTCTTAAAGATGACAACACTTTTTCAACTTTAAAATTATTTTGACATCCAATCACAACAAACTGAATTCGATTACTTAAATAAGATTTGATATGATTTAAAGGTTTTTTGTGTTTTCCTAGATTTTTAAAATATCCAGCAATATTGGGTGTGACATACTGTCAAATGCCCTGGTTAAATCTAAAAATATTCCACCAACCTTTTTTTATCTATGTATCAATTATTGGTTCAATGAATTCTGATGTTGCTGTAGTAACTGATTTACCTGGGCAGAAGCCATGCTGTTCTTTATCTATTAATCTATTAGTTTCTAGTTAATTGGTTAGCTGATTGTGGACAATTTTTTCATAGATTTTAGAAAATATTGGTAAAAGAGATACGTAACTGTTAAGATTGGTAACTGGAAACATCATATGCATTCCTGTCTTTCTTTAAAATGGGCTTAATCTTTGCTCGTTTAAAATTTTTAGGAAATATTCCACTTATAAAGGAAGAGTTTATTAAATGAGTTGGTGGTTTACTTAGATAAACATTGCAATCCTTTATTATTGTCACAGAAATGTCATCAAACTCAGTAGAATACTTGTTTTTAAGTAAGTCAATTGCTAACAAAACCTCCTTTTCTGTCACTTCTTGGAATAAAAAATTCTAATTAAAGCTTAAATTAGGTTGATGTGTATTTGAAAAATGAGTGGTTCGAATTTTAGACAAAAACTCGTTTTCAACCAAACTTGAAAATAATCAATGAAAATTTCTGAGACATCCCCAGGGTTAGTGTTTGCACAAGTTTGCTCCCTTTCATTTAAGAAATATTATCAAATTCAGAATTATTTTTACCTCTTTCATCATTGATTAGTTTCCAAGTGGTTTTTGCAACATTTAAGGAATTTTCAATTTTTTTGTCATAGTGTTTTTGTTATTGTAAATAAATCTTAATATTAACATTTTTGAATTTATATAACAATTTGCTTAGTTCAACAATTTCTTTTTTATCACATTTTAGGTCATATGTCATCCAATCACATATATTTTTTACTTTCTTTTTCTTCATTTTTATTTATATTCAATATTAACAATTATCAAAGTACGGTAGGGCCTAATGTGTAAATATTGCATGGAAAGCTTCATATTTTTTATCAACAAATGCGTAGTAAACATCAGTCCAAGACTTACTAGCTATTCGTTTCAGAAATAAGTAATTTGCTTTTTGTAAATGATCTGCAGAATTCAGTGGTATTATTTGTCGGTTTGGATGTTTTAAAATTTAATATTTCTAAAAGTTGGGCATCATGGTCAGAAATCTATGTTACCAGCCTTATTATTTAAAAAAATTTCCTATTTGTAATTATGTTGTCAATAGCACTTTTGCACGATTCTGTTACTCTTGTAGGAAAATCTACTAAATAATACAAGTTGTGTAGAATACTCATGAAAGTAGTGTGAGTTTTTATTTGTTTCAAATCACCACACAGAACCAAATTTTTATTTATTTTAGTTAAGATTCCTAACACACGGTTAAGTTTGTCAAGAAAAGTTTCTTCGAATTTCAACTGGTGAGATCGATAAATTCAAGCCAGAATAAAACTTTTAATTCGGCAATTAGATTAAACTTTTGCTAAGCAACATTCAAATTCTTTTTCTTTTAACAGTGAATCAATGTAAGTTGTTGACAGTTTTTTTGCTGTACTGTCATTATGTACCAGGATTAGGGTTCCCCCACCTGTTGTAGATTTCTGAAAAAAATAATCACAAATTTTGTAATTTTTTTATGTTTAGGTTTTCAAGTTTGTTCATTTTCATTTTATGTTCGGTAAGAGCTACTATGCTTGGACTGAAGTCTCACAAGATTATATTCAATAAGTCTAATCTAGAGGGTAAGTGCTGAATGTTTTAATGAAAAATTTTTAGATTATTTGAATACAGTTTTTTGTTATTTTTAACCGAATTTTCCGGGTTAAATATTTTTTCTTTACTTATCTTATTTACGTTTTTAATATTGTTAGTACAATAGAATTACAGAGAACGTATAAGTTTGTCAAGTTTCTTGTGTCAAAGGTTCTAGGAAAGAGTTTAAATTAGAAAAAGACTCAGTTGGAATGTAGTTGTTGTCTGGAAGAGGAGGGAAACTGTTCATGTTGATCAAGTCAACAGATTTTCGGTCAGCAGATGACAAGGTGGTGCCATTTCCAGTTGGTCTGCAGAAGTCACTTCATTCTGTGATAGTACTCTGAAATGCCTTAGTTTGGCTTGTGATGACGAGTTCACAGGAGTTGACCAACCCCTCCACTGTGAGGAAGCACATTCACTGCTGCCATTTAATACATAATTAGGTACTCTCTGACTGCCTTTAATGGATGTAATATCTTGTGAATTAAGACTATGCATCAGAGAAGCTGTCTGTTGCTGGTTTGAGTTGCTAAGGAGGTCTTTAATTTTCTGATAAAATTTTCACACGAGAGGCAATTTTTCAGAGGGTTGTATGAATTCTCGTTGTATGAAACAGTCTTGACTGAAGCTCTTGTATTTAATTGAAACCTTACAATATTCTTAGCAAAGTTCTCCACTGGGACCTGGTTGCGGACACAGCCCATTGGTGAACAAACAAGCTCCTTTAAATGTCTTTCGTTAAAGTCTTCAATTAACTGATTGAAAGATATGTCATAGTCCGTGTTACTTGGTTTCTGGTAGAACTTATCCTTGGTAACAAGACCATATACTGTACAATTATTTTTATTATTTTGGCACGTTAAATGTGAGTTAATAAAATCTGACTTATATGGTTTGCCAAACTGATCCTTGAAAATCACTGCAACACCTGCGCTCATACTACAACCAGATGAGATGCAGTGGACAAATGCGACTTTCTATCACACTGAGCCTTGTCTATGAGCCTATTCAAATGCGTTTCCAGAACAATTAATTTTCTAATTGGTATTATTAAGTTTGTTTGATGTGATTGAGATCTAGTTAACTCTCCAACTCCACTATGTAGATTGAAATTAAGTGTTTTGACAATTTTAGCTGCTACAAGTTTTTCCCGACCATATTTAGATGTATTCCAGATTGATCGTAGCAACGTGATGAGTAGCCAGTTAGGTCTATAAATAAATATTGTAAAGTGACTATGTAATTTTATATATTGTGAGGCCTTTATTTACTTAATGACAAAGTGGCAAATCACGTCTAAATGGTATGCTGCCAAGAAGTATTTTGCAAGGCTTCATAATAGAAATAGCTTGCTTTATATTTAAAAAAAACTGGACATTGGCCCCAGCTAAAAGTTAAACATAATGATTTTTGTGTTTGTTTATACATATTGCTTTATTCATCACAGTCTGCACGTCTTCCCCTGGACTAATGATTTCATGGACCAAAGCTTCTTTCTCGCATCTATCTCGAAGGATTTATTTTATGTCCCTTCCATGACTATCACTCAAAACTGTAATTTCTAATGAATTTTCGTTGTTAGAACGTTTAGAATTAATGACTAAGTCATGATATTGTGTTTGTAAAGGCCTTTTTTTACATATTTGTTACTATTAGCCATATGAACACAGCCATTTTTTTACATATTTGTTACTATTAGCCATAGTAACACTTTGCCATTTTTTTTCCTACTACATCACTAGTTGTTGAGTCATCTGAGGTGTTTTCATTTCACTTAAGGGTCATCTGTTGTTTGAAAGTTATTTATTAGCATTGGATTGTTCATGATTATCTACATATCATTAAGGGTCATCTGGCTTTGAAATTCAGATGTGTATTTTGCATTTCCATCAGTGAGCTGAGTAGTGTTAAAATTTGACCACAAGAAACTTTTCAATAATTCATTACTTATATTGTGTCGGTTGTGCAATAAGAACGCAATGTCTGCTCTTTTTTTAAACATTCAATCGACCCAAAAAATGGTAAAGAAGCTGAAATCAGCTCCAGGCTATGGAAGTTTAGGATTAGATACTCAGTTGCAAGTATTTTATACAGGCCGCAGTTATAACCATTTTCTGGATTGGACCGTTTTTTTTTTTTTAAATTGTAACTGTCATTTTTAAGCAGAAAGCTACTCAGATTTCAGTATCATTAAGATTTAATGATCCAATTGAATCATAATTATAAAAAGTTGTATCTCGTATGAACCATAGTAGGCTCCAGTGGCTGCCTCTTTCATTGATTAATTTTCTAGAATTATTTACTGGATAGATTATCAAATTTTTGTCATTTAAAGACAAGTGTTCGAAAAACAGAACTGTGTCATAAAAAAAAAAAAAAAAAACTTGACAGCTTGTACGATATTAGGGTTTAAAATACAAAACTTCTGTGAAGAATCCATTAATCTACTCTAGGATATTAAAGTATAGCTGGAGTAGGTTATCCTCAATCCAACCATCTGGCTTCAAAACGTCCAAAATAAAAAATTTTTCTCTATTAAGTCCCTGTTGTTCTGTTAAATCGTTTAGTTTATTTTTAAGTTGATCATTTTCTTGAGATATTTTATCCATTTTGTTATTTAATTCTCAAGGGTTTAAATTATAGTAATTTTTATTTTCCTTAAGAAGAAAAGTTGATTTTTTAATTTTCAGCTCTACATTGTTACAATTTCTCGGTGAATTATTTGTTTTTAGAGATGGCTGAGAGATTGCACTTTTTTTAAAGTCTTGTGCTTTAGTTTTCATAAAAGGGCTCTTAGACAGTCCAGGTTTACTATTTTTATGTAAGCTCATTGTTTATTGTCTCTTCAAGAATCCTATGTAAAGTTTGTACAGTGTAAGTAAAGAAGTTTGCAAATGTTTATAGAATATAAGTTTGTATTAAAAGCTACTAGTTTGATATTCTGAATACAGTAGAAGTCCGATAATCCGGCACGTTCGGGACCGGCTCGGTGCCGGACTACCGAAAATTCCAGTCTATCGGGCGGTGCTCCTTCCTTTTAGTGTAGGCTTTGCCGTAAAACAAATGTATGTAAATTATTTACATACATGCATACATAAATCGCAATTATAAGAACAATTAGGTTAATAATTAAACTACAAATACAGTATAAAACAAAGTTTATTTTACATATGCAACAAATACAACAGGTTATTTTACATTTCAAATTTATAATTATATACACGTTCTGTAAAACATATTTCACTAAGATTTAAAAAAGTCACGAATATCTTCTTGTTTTCTTGACTTTTGGCGTTTAGAATAAAATTAATTTCTAATGATATGTAAATCAATAATTTCTGAAGCACTGTAGTTAGTACTAGCCTCAGCAAACGAGATAAACTTATTCAGTGATTCTGCAGCTTCTGCCCAGCTGATTTTTTCCTTTTCTTCTGTTTCGGCATCTGAGTCACTGTCTTCAAGGTTTTGAGTAGGCTGAGGGTTTACTACACTGTTGATAATGTCCTCATCGGTTAGTTCTTGTTCAACAGGCTCATTCTCGTCGATTAGAAGCCACTCCTCTACCTCATCTTCAGGCAGTTTTTTTCAAGGGATTGTCAGCACTTCTAACGACATCCAAAACTTTGGTCAGAGCTTCTTAATGGTTTTCTTCCTCATCAGTCTGTAGAGCTAGGTCAGATGCAGGGTTTGCAGCTGGCCAAAGTTTTCTCCAGCATTTTTGTAGTGTTGTATTTTTTACCTGGTTCCAAGACAGTGCAATAGCATAGACGGCATCCTTTACGGTAAACCTTTTTTGAAAATCAGTCACAGTCGGCATTTAACAGGCCTTGAATAAAGGACTTTCTATAAAAGCATTTAAAATTTTGAATAACCCCTTGGTCCATGGATTGAATCAAAGATGTTACATTAGGTGGGAGCAGAGTAGCAACAATATTTCCAGAAACTAACTCATCTACTGGCGGGTGGGCTTTGCAACTGTCCAAAAGAAGGATGGCTTTAGTATCTTCTGGTAGACCAAGGCTTTTGAAGGATACCTTGACCTGAGGCACAAAGTGGTGAAGAAACCAGTCTTTAAAGAGGGCGGCAGTCATCCATGCATTTGATTGAGCATTGTATTGGACAGGCAAGTGTGTAACATTCTTAAAAGCCCTGGGATTTTTAGATTTACCTATCACAAAAGGGGTCCCTCGGTGGTTTCCAGACGCATTAGCACATAGCAAAACGGTTAATCTGTCTTTATTTTTTTTTAAAACCCTTGGCTGCTTTCTCTCCTCCCCCAGCTAGTGTAGATGTTGGTAAACATCGCCACAATAGCCCTGTTTCATCAGCATTATAAATCTGTTCAGGTGTTAAATCAGCCATGATTTTCTCAAACTCGTCTTTGTATTTTTCTGCAGAGTTTTGGTTTGCTGAAAGTGTTTCTCCAGTTACATCAAGTCTTCGAATTCCATGCCGAAACTTAAAGTTTCTGAGCTAACCATCAGAATAATTAATTACATTCACTTTCACCTACTCCCAAATCATGGCCGAATTTCTTTGCCTTCTCAATAATCATTGGCCCTGTTACCGGCTTTCCTTCAGAACGTACTGCACTAAACCATTTGAACAATAGACTATCTAGCTGTTCCAGTTTTGGTTTTTTTAATGTTTGTCTAGAAGCCAATTTTTCAGTTGTTACCGATTGAGAAGCAAACTTCATTAGTTCATGTTTTTGTTTTTTAATGTCATAAATAGTTGATGAGCCAATATTAAACTCATTCATTAAAACATTTCTATTCTCACCTTTTTCTAGCCGTTTGATGATGTCTAGTTTCTGATTGAGAGTCAGTGTTACGTGTTTTCGTTTCTCTCCTTTTGAACTCGAAGGCTTAGGTTTTGAAAACATGGTCACTGTACAGTTAGAACGAAACTCAGTTTGTTTGTAAACACTTTCAAAAGTTACGTACGTCTCTACAGATGTACTGTATTGCAGTAGAGAGTACTGAGACACAGTTTACTGCGATGTGAAAGGACACAAAACAACAACAACGCACACAAAAACAAATGACTTAGACGCTTCGTGATTAATTAACTGTGCTGCACTGCACCTGTATTTGTTGTGACAGCTGAGACTAGCCGGCCGGTTTCCGAATAATACCGAGCCCTTCCGGATGATCCCGAACTACCCCTAACGCTTCCGAATAGCTCTCGAGCATTTTTATTTGCTTTAAAGATACACTCTTGGAGAAAACCAAATTTTTTCCATTTTCCGGAGCGATGCCGGACTATCGGGCATTCCGGACTGTTGGATGCCGGACTAATGGACTTCTACTGTAATTTGATTTGTTGATCATTTTTGTTTAAGTATTTAGATAACAATTTTAATGTAATGTAGCCTGTATTTAAAATAATAATAAAAGTTCAGAATTTAGTATTGTCAAAAACCAGCTGATAAACAACCACCAGCTGTGTTAGTGCAATATGGTTTATCAATTCCTTGAACAATGTTGTGCTACTGAAAGACAAGACAGATATACAACAAGATTCCATTCAACCAAATAGTTTAACTCTTATTTTGGTGGTCAAAGGTCAGGTTTTGCTATCTCTGGTGCTACAATAGACTGAGACTAAATAGTTTTTGTAATGACTTGAATTAAAAATGGGTTGTCCACATTTCTGTTAACGGCAAAAATAGTATGAATGAATCAGTAACTGTAATTGATGACCTATTACTTCATACCAACTTTCTTATGAAAAAATTCTGAAAACTACACCAAAAAACCACCTAAATTAATAAATTCTTACAGAGCACACACTAAGGCCTTCCGCACACTGAATAGAATGAGACAAGGCGCCTTCAGACGTCTGTGGCGAAGCTGTTTGCAAGGTTTTAAATGGGAGTGCCGCACATTGCCCAGACAAGACGAACAAATATTAGCAGACATCTAAAGACGTCTGAAGGCGTCTTGGCGAAGGTACCCAAAGTTTCGTCTTGTGACCAGACACTAGCAAACAAAACTTACTGTGCATGCGCTACTACCATTCCTACAGTACAGCTGACAATATATCAATACCACTGTACGTGTATGGGCGGGCGGGTGGGTCAATACCAAAGTAAGGAATCAACTAGTGGGTACTTGTTTGAGAGGTCACCGCCTAGGCTCACCCGGAATATATGAAGTCGAATAAAAGGAAACAGGTTTTTTTTTTTTTTTTGTAATGTGTTAATTAATAAATAATACTTAATAAAAACAACCATGTATGTATATTTTTTCAGGATTTCATATTACCTTTGTTATTCATGTTTTGAAAATATTCAATTTGGTAACTATTAGATTGAATCGTCGTACGTGAATACTAACATTGAACTAGTTCATGTTGATTTATTGTTCTGCAGTCAATTTGTGTTTTATCATATTATTTGTATATATATATAAAATTTCATAAGATGACTCAAGACATTGATGATTTGGGAATGTTGATGTAGATAAGCTTTTATTTTATTGCAAAGCAATCCACCTTTATACAACCCTACACTCAAATAACGTCAACTTAATGTTGTAGTCGATTGTATTATCACTTTTGAAGTTATTAATTATAAGATATTAGTTTAATTTGTTAAAAAAAACAATGCAGGTACATCAATAAATACCTAAAAATTTATATTTAGTCAAGTAGTAGCACGTAAATTATAGATAATAAGATAATCTATTATCAATCAAGTTTTGTTAATGGATACGTATATAGAATCTATATTTTAAATCGTGGGGATGCTTATTCAACTGCACCTTTTGTTTTTTATCAGAAAACTTGTTTTACCGAGTTAAGTATCTTAAACAAACAATTTTTTAATTCGTTGTATTTAAAAAAAAAAATATTGTTTTACTCTTAATACGAATATATTATTATTTTTACTTTTTAGTATATATAATAATTTTGAACGCACAATCATTTCACTTACTTACATAACCTAACAATGTATATGCTCAATAAGATTTTGTGGTTCATGTTAAATTCAGGTTCCTGGACTAAAATTCTGATAAAAATATACACACAAATTTGAATTTGATGGCTAGCCATTGTTTGTGTTATCATCGCAGTGGCACATGATTTGAATTGAAAGTTGTTTTTCTATGTTATTTTGAGAAATAACTGTTGCAGAGAAAAATAGTTTTTTAACTTTTGTTCAGATTTAGAAATCACATCAAAACAAAATGTTTGAAAAATTACGCTTACATTGCAAATGTGTTGAAAAATAACATTTGCCATAAAGTAGGTTTTCTGTTGTATTTTTATAAAAGAGTTTTTCTGCGGAATAAAAACTACCTCCCTTTGAAAATATAAAAATACCGGTTTTTACCCAGCAATAAAACACTAGATTTGAGAGTGGTAATGAATACAAATCTGATATCTTTAGAAGAAGTGCAGACCCCCATGTTAAAACTTCAGCTATAAGCAGAGCTTGAAAATGCTAGTTCGAACGGTGGCTGGTAGATCATACATCTTTTCCTTCAAGTAAAAAATGTGTGTGAAGCAGAGAGAGCGCTTCACATCACTAACCATTTTTGACTGTACTTGTCTTTGGCGTGTAGTCTGTTGACTATCTCTACCTCTCACACTGCCTTACTCAGAGCAGAGCACTCTCTTGGTGACTTATTAAACTTAAATTCCCGACTAAAGAAAACAGGTTGACGTTTTGCCATGAAGTCTGTTCTGTTTACAGAGGTTTGTAATTTTTAGCGTTTTCAATAGCAGTTTTTTGCTCAAATTAAGCATACTTCAGCCTTATAATGAAATATATCCATCCACCCAGACACTTACAGTGGTGATGGATATATTTCATCACTTACTAAACACAAAAGCTCATTTTCACGTCACTGTGCCATGTCACATCAATAACCAATATGCTTTGCTTTTACAAAATAATCACCACGCTGGCTCTAAAAATTTAAAACAAAATTGTAATGAAGTTAAGTAAAACAGTATAATTTAGTAAAGTATCAAGTATAACTCACATAATGAAATCCATAACACATTTTAAACATTTGACAAAAAAATAATTTTTCATACACTAAAGCAATAATGAAACATCATTACCAATACACCTTTGGGAAATCGTTTGTCTCAGTACATACTTGAGTAAACGTAAAATTAAAACTATTTTTCTAATGGATCCAAATAAACATTTTAAAATTTAAAAAGTCATATATATATTGGCTCCATTGTTCTCCCAAAACATGCAATTTTAAGTGACAATCTGAAATCTAGTAGCATGAACACAGCAAGTTACGGAGTTGACTTACACCATGGTCACTCCAACACTCGTGTTAACTCCAACACTAGCTAGTGCATTATATACTATGTACATAAAGCTTGATGTAGGTAGTTCCACGCATCTAAACCCCATCATATTAATACTGGAATTAATTTGTCAAAGATCTCTTCCTCAAACTCACAGAAAAATTAACACAAGTTGAAATGTTTGGTATGACGCCTACAACCAAACATAAACCATGTGTTGCTTATGATTTCGGGCTATACTTTAAAACAGTTGTTCACATTCCAAATCTTACAGATGATATGTTCAAAGCAAAAGACATAACTTTGGATTGTTAATTTATTTTGCTAACTCAAACCATTGTCTTACAAAATGGAATTATTTCTCACATTATTCCAATTTCTACAAAACCAAAGGCTGAGCTGTTCAAATGAAACTCGGAGCTGACTTAAAAGGTTGTAGAAATTAGTGTCTGTAAGGTTATAAATATGTAAAAATCTCTTAGTGTGTAATTTAACTGATTAGTGAATGTAATTGAAAATCTTACTGTTATGTTACAGTAGTTTTTAAAACTTCTCACTTTTTGTTTTTGTACAGTAAGCCCTCGATTTAAAGAACTATATGGGACAGGCTCTAGTCCGTTAAAGCCGATTGTCCGTTAAATCAGGGTGAACTCAGATCAAGCTGTTATGAGATTGCCACACCTTAACCAAAACTAATTGTGATGCTGCCAGCTAATAATTAACTCTAAGATTAATAAAATATAGAAATAAATATTGTATAAAGGTGATTAATATACACATTTTATAAATTACGAATTTTCAATAAAAATTCTTTAATAACCTTGATTCTGTGATGTATATATATACACAGAATTTTACATACTGTAAGCTGTCCGTTAAATCCGAACTACGTTAAATCGAGGGTTTACTGTATGATTACTTTGTTATCAGACAATTATATATCTTTTGCTTTTTTCTGCTCTCTAGGTAAAATAGATGAAACTGTATTTTATTCTCAGTTTAATATCATTTTCAGTAGAATCTTTGTATCATGCTGCTCTTTTACTACTCTATTAAGTTGTTATTATTTCTACTTGCTTTATAGAGTGCAATTAAAAAAAAAAAACTTGTTTGTAAATGTAACAATTTTATTGGTAAATAACAAAAATTGTTTGTTGAAGTTAAAATCTATGTAATAATGAAATTGATATTTAACAATTTTTAAATTTAATGTAACTATAAATTGACAAATAAAATTTATAACACTTTATAGTACAAAGTAGTTTTGTTCATTATGTTACTATAAATTAATACAATTTTAAATAGTATTCTGCAGTTACAGGTGGCCTAATTAATTCAGTTCAGTGGCATGTTAGGGAAATTTGTCTGAGAAAGTGTTGAGAGTCTGCAAAGGCTGTCGGCATGTTGGTTTTAATCCCATAAGAGCAAAGTTATTTGCGAATCCATATTTGTTCGTTATTTATTGACCAAAAGCTGTGTATGAGGTATAATATTGTGCACTGGGTTTTCTTTTTATATTTTGAATACATACGCCTAGTTTTGAAAAATAAGTGAAAATATAAACTTCAAACTAAATATTTTTGTGTATAAAACTAATTAGGAATTCGCAAAGCAATTCCAACGCGCAATTTCATTCTTGATTATATACAATTTGTTTAGAAAAAATCTGTTTAAAATTAACTGTTTAGTTTGGATATGCGTAATCGTATGTCTGGTTCGAAAATAACATTGTTCTTATGGGATTAAAACCAACATAGCCGACTGCCTCTGCAGACTCAATATTCCATAATTAATTGTCATAGAAAGTAATATACATATACATAATCAAAATTAATTATCATTAATAGTTTGATGTCAATGGTATGAAATGAAAAACACATTTAAAAGGTAGTATTTATCACATGGATTATTTAATACACAGGTATTTAATTGTATAAAATATATCTAGGTATTACTTCATAATGTACATCTAAGAACTATAGTCTATTTATATGATTCAATGGACATTGTTACACTTACAATAACTGCATTATAATAGCAGTATAGCCAATAGTGTCTCTGATGTTAAACAATATATAATGCACAATTATTGGATCACATTCTGTATTATTCTACTCAGCAATATGTGGATAAAATAAAAAATATTTTTGATCCTAATTTACTAAAAATTGAATCAAATGGGCAAGATAAGAGATCATTTGAAATATTTTTTTAACTGCTTGTCATAAGTAATTTTAGGTATTAAAACATTTTATTGTGGACACCTTTGTTTTGATCAATAGCGACCATATTATAATCCTTTGTATTGTAGTTAAATTAATTATAAAAAATTAAGTTGAACATTCAATAACAGGTGCAAATTAATTAATAATCTAATCATAACAAACAATGGAACAAAATGTAGGTATTTATGACTATGTACATACTGTATTCAAAGGTAAACTTTTTGAAATCCTTCAAGTGATTTTTTCAGCTTTTTAACATTTCTAAACAATAAAAGTTTGATATTTTCGAATGTACCATGTATCAGTTACTTTTGATATTTTAACAAGCATTTGTAATCCGATAAAAGGGATAGAAAATTATTATAAAGATCTTATTAACAGTTAATAACCAAATAAAGTAAAAGAGTTAATAGCGTATGTTTTTGTGTATGCTAAGAGTCCCATTCCCAGTTTTAACATCATCCCTCTGGGAACATGAAAGTGGAGTAAATAGGAACTTAAAATCAATAAACGTAGATTACAAAGTTTTGCTGAAAAATAAAAGAATAGAATATCTTAATTCCAAACCCGATCTGTACACTTTTTATACATTAGGATACAGTCAAAAGTTTCCAAAGCAACAATTGTTAAAAAAAACTTAGGAAACAAATATAGCATATTCACAATGTGTATACCTTATACTAAAAATACATATTAGTTTTTACAAAGCTTTTATATCTCACACTTTATACTGTCTAGATTGTCATGGCTTTTTGTTGTATTTCAAGCACTGGTCAGTGATTGATCAATGGTTAAAATAATACTGAATGTCAGTCAAAGAGTTAGTTTTGTCACCATCCTTGTGACAAAGTACCAGTGGTGCGTAAAAACACATTTGGATTAGTCAATATCACGGTATAGCAGTCCTGGTTCAGGGTAGGAGCCTGGGATTAAACCTGCCCATGTGCAGAATCATACCAGTTGGGTTGTGTCGGACCATGTACAGGAACGGCCTGTCGAACCGTAGTCGAGGACTGTCAGGCAGTCTGGCTTGCCTGGGCCGAAGATTGAGAGGAATCTTGAACAAATCTGGATCTTCAAAATCCTCTGGTCTTGGGTAAAACTCAGGATCGTCTCTACCCATTCGCTGTGGCGAAACTGGATAGGTTTCTATATGATGTCGGGCGCCTATTGTGTCTTCCCCACAAGTACTGAACGTATTCACCTGTCAAATAATTAGTTATTATCAGTATTTAATAAATGTATTTGAAAGAGAGCAGTATTAGTGTAATAAACACATAACTCTGATAATCATTCAAAAAAACCTAAGTTAGAATATTAAATATTTTAAGAGTAATAATGCGAATTATCGATCCTGATAGAAACAAATATTTCAATCATACTTCTTGGAAACCGGTAGCTTATTCTTCTTTTTCAAAGTCTTCACGCTTTTCTTTAATTTCTACAAACCTATGGGCTAAGAAATAGGTGTTATTCGCAAATGCACTCTCTAAAACCTCTGCTGGAGTCCCCAGGTTATACCTCTTGCTTCCCTATGCGAATAATTGTTTTTCAATATTTTGCTCAACAACCAGGAAAAAGGGTGGTGACAAGATACTACCCTGCGTGACCCCCAGCTTTACTTCCACAGGATCACTTAGATTAGTATTTACTCATCCCTGTTTATTATTTTACAATTATAGCTCTTGTACATTTCTTTGCGATATTAGTTATTCAGCAGGGGAGTATGAGTATTTCCAATGCTCTCTATACATTCTTTCATTTTAACAAAGGCAAAGGCTTTCATAAGTATATAAAGACAAATATATTTCAACGTTCTATTCATTAATTTGTTTGATTATTATTATCATTGTATAAGTTTAATTGATATAAAAATGTGTTTGAAGAACAAAAATAAAGGAGAATAAATGCTGCCAATGATAACAGGTTTAAAATATATGGTAAACAGGTAAGAGAAACTAATTCTTCAACGTATCTGGGAAGTGTGTTACAAAAAAGGAGAAGCGGATAATGTTAATACAGTCTTTATCAAAAAAGCAAAAGCTGCATTTGTGCAAATCTACCCAGTTTGGAGAACTAGGGAAACCAAAACTAAATTAAGCTTATTTAACTCTAATATCAACTCTGTGTTACGTTAACAAGTGGAAAGTTTCCTTAGAAATCATTTTTAAGCTTAAAGCATTTGTAAACCTTTAGTTCCTTATTTTCTGAGAAGAATTTTGAAAATGTATCGGCTAGAATTCATCTTAATTCAAAATTGATGGGCTGCAGCAGAAGAAGAACCCATAGACATTCAGTTCAGAAAGCAAAAGTAGATGGGACACTGCGCAAATACCAAGACGCAGTAGAAAAATAGGCTTTTGAGTTGGAATCCCAGGGGCAGAGGGACGGAGGAAAGCTACAGAAGATTAGTTGAGGTCAAAAACAAAGTAGTAAGCAAAAGCTAAAGAGAAGTCCAAGGCCTTGCCTGCTAGCTGTGTGTTGGGGCTTTTCATAGCCCTATAATTGCTAATGAGTGACAGGAAACAGGTCTGTTGTATATGCCCTTTATTTTGCAACAAATTCTGAAACTTGTACATTAGTTGTCAGTTAATGTATCTACATTATATGAAAGTTTAAGGTATTTATAAGAGTAGTTTTTATTTGGCAATTTTTTAAAATATAACAATCCAAAGGTATGAAATAGTAGTACTTTTTGTCTCCTACAGAGATTAAAAAAAATTAAAATATGATAAAACAATAAACCTATATAGGTTAATGTAGAAATAAATAAGAAAAATGTTGATGATGTATTGTACGTTCAGTGCTTACTGGGCTGGGTTATTTCTGACTCGGGTATTCATAATTTTTAATTGGACAGTTGATTACGAAAAAAAGTAACTAGAATTTCCATTAAGTCACAAAATAACTAAGGCATTAATAAACTCTAGACAAGGTTATCAACAAATTTTATATACTTTCCATCTAATATGTTAAATTAATACAATATCATTTGAAGAACTGATTACGTTAATTCTGCTTGTAATTTGCTGTTATCAAATAAAAATGTATAAACAATAATTAATTTTAGTATATAATTCTATTCGGGAAATTTACTTCCTAACTCCTGGTATTACGATCCTAGTCTGAGGTTTGGAAACTGTTTTTAAAAGACTACTTTATTCATACCTGAACCATATCAGAAAGATGAAGATCATTTGATAAGCCATTAAGTCCTCGAAGATCAGCTTTGTTTTCATTGAACAAGTCCTTCAGTCCCATCCTCTGCAGGGTACTGGTTATGTTCAGAACGGAACGATGAGAGAACCTTGGCACTTGTAACTCCAAACCTGGCCGGGGAAGCAGGCTGCGGAGGAGTCGAGTCCATCCTCCGCGTCGGTAAGAGGTTTCTATGAGTCGCTGCTCTAGCCTTGCCAGTCCATCACCAGGAGCAACCTTAAATAATTGCTCTGTCAATATTTCACTTTAGAAAGAACACAATTTGCATCATTTCTCTGAAAATTTGCTAATTTTCAAATCTATCTTAAACCTTCAAGGCAAACATGTATATTGCTCTTAATTTTATTTATTGAATAAACACTCATGAAAAGAAATGATAGATTCAATCCTAAAATAAACCAGGATACTATTATATTTCAATTGTATAGTATGAAAGGCAATACCGATTTGACAATTAATTGTTTATAATAGTTTCATTAATCAGCTGTTGGAATAAATAAACAACGTACATAGTTCTGAAGTAAATACCAGACCAAACCTAACCACAACGCACTTTAGCACGATACAGATGCAAGTAGGCACATACCATACCTAATTTTCAATACAATAAGTGGTAAGTTTTCAAGACAATAATGGTAAATCCCGTCCGAAGAACGGGTACTCTCCTAAAGATCCCATATTATTCAAATGGAGAATCTGAATTGTTTACAAAAAACATATGACTGTGTGGTTTAATGTAGTTTAAACTCCCCAAAACTGTGCAACGGGACTAGACTTACTGTAAAAAAACTAATGCCCAATTTGATTGAAGCAAAAATATTGAACGGAAAATGCAAAGGAGAAGATGTGCTGATACCAAGGATTCCGATGTTTTCAACTGATTTGCCATTCAATTTTAAACGGCTCCAATTTCCTTTGCGACTTGCTTTCGCAATAACTATTAATAAATCTCAAGGACAGTCACTGCGCGTTGCCGCAATAAATTTAAGTAATCCATGTTTTTCACATGGACAGCTCTACGTCGCTTGCTCGAGAGTAGGCTCACCAAAAAACCTTTACATTTATACACCAAATAAGAAGACCAAAAATATTGTTTACCCTCTTGCACTCATTTAATAAATAATGGTTATTTTCTATAATTCTTTTTATTGCTTTATTTTGGTGCTAGTGTAAACTAAAATTTAATAGTACAAAATGATAATATTACTCTGGTTATTTTTAACAGCTGAGTATGTTTTCTAAAGATGAACACTTCTTTCATAAAGGCCTTACAAATTAAAAATTACTTATTACTGGAGGGAGAATTTGATTCATTAATTACTGTCATGTTATAATCTTTATAAATAGAAGAGAATATACATTTTTACAAGAATGGTACAGAATAATATTACTCAGAAAATATTTAAATCATATCTGTCAGATTTAGTATTTTTAAACTTTTCCTAAAATATAGTAACAATGAATTGTGATTATAAACAGAAAATTGAAAGTTTATATAAATAGTGAGATTTGTGGGACATTCATTTGACTTATTATAGTTAATTTTATGTTTATTATTGATGTTTTTTAACAGTATTATATCATATATCTATAAACTATATTTGACAATTTTCTGTAATAGAATTTAGGTTTGTTGCATACATCATCGGAATAAAGACAGAGAGACAATTAACTTATGCTGGCGAAGAAAAGGTTTGGTGATTAAAGCAAGCAAATAGCTTATGGCAAGATAGTACACTACCTTATTTATATGATTTTGGTACTAAAAATATTAGTAAAAAAAAACATTAAAAAAAGTAAACTAGAAAAAAGTGATGAGCTTGATTGTGAAGAATATCAATTTTTCAGACATTAAATAATATTTTTATGGGAAGATAAAGAGAAACATATGATTAGGACCAATGTTGTAAACATAAATTCATGATTACTTACAGTTTAAGGTGCTTTCTATAATAATTTTATGGACAAAATGACTGGAAAAAGGCACTGAGTGGAGACATATAAATCATTTAATTTGTTGTTAAGACTTATTGAGATAAACATTTAGATATTTATTTCTAATTTTGAAATATGTAACAGGGACATACCCAACTGATAGCTTTTCTTCCAAAAAAGCTTACTGGAAAATGATTGCTGGGGAGTAAATAGGGCTGAAAAAGAGAGAGTTGAAACCGATGGAAAAATAAATCAAATAAAGAACCACTAAAACTTAAAATAAAAATATAGGATAAAATTGTTTTGGTATTGTGAAAAGAATAATAGTTTCTGTAACATAAGGGGAGACATGGACGATGTTACGTGTTATGAAGAGAGGAGAATTTTAGTTAGGCTGAAGAGAAGAAAAGTAGTTGGGAAAAACTGTATGCTAAACAAATATGAATTAAACTTAAATTGTAAATAAATTACTTTCTATGTTATGAGGATTGTTTATCTTACTTAGGGAAATGTTTTTGTTTTGAAGTTCTATCTCATGAGCTTATAGAAGGATCAATTTGTTTTTTAGTGATAAATTACATATATGTAAACTGTGATTTATTAGTGAGTAGCTTTTTTGCTTTCATTTTGAAGATCCTTAATATTTGTAGTAGAAATCCTATAAATTGTATTAACCTATGGTGTCTGCGAATTATGAAACAAACATCTAATATCATTAACATGGAAAGATTCATTGTGTGAAGCGAACAAACCTGCCCCTGCTGTCCAGGTAGTACCAGCACTGTGCTAACAACTGAGTCTGTGCCCAAAGCTACAGCTGTTGCGTCCAATCCAGGTTCGTATCCTGCCAGGAATCCTGTTCGCCAGACGGCTGCTGGCACTGGTACCAGGCGCCTCTGTCGGGTTGATGGTCGGACCACAAAGTACATCTCCCCGTCACGCCCTTCTGTTGATGCCAGGTCACAATCTGTCTGTAATACCATTGTTCTTCGTTAATTATAAAGTATACCTGGTCGAATCAGTTTATAGAAACAGGGAAAGTTTTATCAGCCAGCCTAGACAATTTTAAAATTTTTTTGTCGATTATTAGATTTGTGCCTAAATTCTCTATCCAGGTATATTCTGTAAATACTTCATATGAGCTTCCTAAGAAATTGGAAAGATATTAAATCTGAATATTAATTGTTCATAGTGAAGTGTCGCTGTATAAACAGATGTAAACAGTGTAAATATTTCAGTTTAATTCTATACTCCAAGTTGGCGTTACTGGTAATACCACATTAGTGGCAAAATGCACATCTGAACCGTACTGCACAACTTTTGGTCAACAAATAACAAAAAAATATGGATTCGCAAATAACATTATTCTTATGGGATTAAAACCAACATGGCTGACAGTCTCTGCAGACCTTTAAGGTGGCCGTTTCCCAAACTGCCAAGCCACCACTGGAAAGTTGACATCTCTTTACTAGCAATAACATTTTACCGTCAGCTGGCCAAAACCTGCTTTTCTATTTCAACTGTACGGTTCGTGTTTATTATTATAATGAGTTAAAGTGAAAACTTTATGATTTCTAGTGGACCATACGTTGATATTATGAGTTTTTTAAATGTAACATCATCAAAATGACATTTAAAGTTACATATACCGGTATTTAATATGTAATAAGTACTAAAATATTCATAAAAAAAAAAAAAACAACATGGTCCGCTAAAATGAGTTTTCACCTATCAAATGACACTTTAAGTGTTCCAATACAATTATTAAGTGTCCAATATTCAGGTTAAGTGGAAGAAGGGACTTTCTAGTCCCAACTTCGCCTGATTAAATAAAGACGCATTTCATTTCATTCATTTCATTTCATTTTATTTATTATTACAAAACTTTGAAATAGAAGAAACCTGTGTTTTTAAAATTTTTGTGTAGGGAGTCGGCCCCCTTATTGTAATGAAATCTTAGAGAAGCATTGAAGTTTGATGAAAACATCTAATAACAGAGGGGGCATACAGAAAAACTATTAAAACAAAACCTCATGGGAATGTAACAACAGACCTGGAAAATGTTAGCACTAAAAGCAGCCAAAGGTGGACGGAGACTGAGGTTGCCTCCACGCAGGTACTCTGGGACCTTGCCCAGGGTTTGACGTTTTACCAGCAAGTTAGTTCTTCGGCGAAGAATGTCTCCTACAAGGTTGAAGGCTATCTCCTCTACATGACCATCATAATACTGCTGAGCTCGCTCTTTGTAAAAGTCCAAGATCTTTCCTTTTAGCTGAAACAAAACTAGTAGATTAGACCTGATTATAAAGACATTAAGGTAGTTAAATTAATTGAATGCTGAATGTTACTTCAAAATCAGTTAAATCGAGATTGTTACAACTGGTAACCCCTGGGTAAGTTGGTGATTCTGTAGGTATACTTGTGAAGTTTATTAAAATGCTGTGAAGCCACTTTTTACAATTCAGAAATTAGTAGGATTAATCATTCTTATTTTATCCAGTATCAATGGGGTTTGATCAGATTATTTAAAATATTTATCTGTTTATAGGTAAAATAAAAAAAATGCTGTCTTACCAGTGTAGTTAGGTCTCTTTTGTTCAATTTGAGAGTTACAGAAGTATTTACAATATCACCTTCTCATGGAATATTCTGTATCATGAACTTTTTCAAAGTAATTATATTAAATTTTAAAATTTCATATTATTTACGGATATTCATTTTCATTCATGCCTATTGATCGCAAATTTAAAAAAAATCTCATTGATGAATGGCTCTTTGGTGCCAGTGAAATTTGGGTAGGTTTTTCTCTCTTGAATGTGGAATTAATAGTATGCTGCTTGAACGGTCTCTCCCCCCCTTTCTCTCTAAAGTATCATTTTATAAAATCATTTTAGCGTTAGGATAGGCTTCATAGTCTCAATTTAAAAACATTTGGGTAGGTTTTTTTTCTTTGAATGTGGTATGCTGCTTGAACGGTCTCTCCCCCCTTTCTCTCCAAAGTATCATTTTATAAAATCATTTCAGCGTTAGGATAGGCTTCATAGTCTCAATTTAAAAACATTTGGGTAGTTTTTTTTCTTTTGAATGTGGTATGTTGCTTGAACGGTCTCTCCCCCCCTTTCTCTCCAAAGTATCATTTTATAAAATCATTTCAGTGTTAGGATAGGCTTCATAGTCTCAATTTAAAAACATTTGGGTAGGTTTTTTTCTTTTGAATGTGGTATGCTGCTTGAACGATCTCTCCCCCCTTTCTCTCCAAAGTATTATTTTATAAAATCATTTCAGCGTTAGGATAGGCTTCATAGTCTCTTAATTTAAAAACATTACACATGAGTTTTTTTATGTAACATGCACCTTGGGGACAAATTTTATCGAAACATAAGTCCGATAGACAGTCATTAGACATGATTGCGATACACTTGAGAAGTTTTAGACATGAGAGAAACCTGATATTTTAAAACTAAGTTACAAATTTAAAGATTGAACTAGTTGATATTTTACTATAACACCACAGAAAGTTCAAGCTGAAAACTAATCAGACCATGTAGAATTGTAACTGATTTGACTTCGCTGGTAATACCTGATATGGAACTAATGCACTTATGTGCAAAATCAATCTACAATAAAATCGGTGAGATTATATGAGTTCTTCATAATTTTTTATACAGAAATATGGTTTACTAAAAATTTATAAATCCTAAAAGAAAATTCTATTGTTTAATATAAAATGTTATTGAAAGTATGAAAAAGAAATTCTAGTCATTTAATTGTTAATTGACAGTGTTCCAAATAGCACGCTTAACTGTTTAATTTTACCAAACAGGGCAGCCAGTTTCACCCTACCCTTGGTTATACTTTGCCTCATACTGGCATAAATGTACTCGTATAATATTAGACAAAATGTATAGCAGTGTTGCTAGTTAAACTGTGTGATACCTTATTCTATTCAAGAATTGTTATAATGAGACTTGTAAACATTTAACAATCTAATCTTAGAACTTAGGTTTAAGTGGCCGGTGTCATAACTAGAATTTACATTTTCCGGTGACAACCGTGTCAAAGTACTACGTACAATATTTACAAAATAACCAGACGTTTCGCCCATACTGTGATGTGGCATCCTCAGTGGTTTCACTGAGACTCACTGGCAGTCTCAGAGAAACCACTGAGGATGCCACATCACAGTATGGGCGAAAAGTCTGGTTATCTTGTAAATATTGTAGATAGTACCTTGACGCGGTTGTCACCGGAAAATGTAGATTCTAGTTATTTAACGATCTAGTTTTTATAATTTGAATATATGGTTTGAATTAATTTTTTTCTAAAGTAATCCAGTGGACTAACAACCTTGGAAAGAATGCACTTCTTTAATGACTGTGGGATAGTTATACAGACTTAATTAACATGTATGGGAATTGGGAATGGAACAGTTTGTATTTGTTTTGAAACCACTTGCCTCACAGAATTCCCACAATTGGAGCGCAGTGGATATGGACTGGAAATAAATTTTGTGTAGTAACCGTGTAGGCCCTGTTTTTACAAATATTAATATATTTAGATGAATTTTCTAATGTTAATAATTTTACATGTTGGAACAAGACTGAGAAAAATTAGAATATCCTTGCTTATTTTAGTTTATTAGAATATATTTGGAATTTCAAAGAAAATTGGAGTAGATTTAATTAAAAATCATAATTAGACAAATTTAAGTTAGTCGTGTCATGTATTTGAATTGATTTTAACAAAATCAACAGTTTTCTAACACTGAGTAGTGTTATTTTAACAAAATCAATAGTTTTCTAACACTCAGTAGTGTTATTTTAACAAAATCAACAGTTTTCTAACACTCAGTAGTGTTATTTTAAGCTTATCTAACTTATCTAATCCCTATTCATTCTAATATAATTTTGTTTAACATTTTTGAAAATTGATTAAGATGTATATATCTACTTTAATAATAAATGGCCTTACCTTATCACTGTACAGTTCTCGGACAAAAGCTGCGGTAGTCACTCCATAGTTGCGAGAGTTCAGTACAGACTCTGTTACATTTTGCAGAACTTGGTGAGGATTGAAAGTAACCATATCGTCTAATCTTAGAACGTCATTCATCTGCCCTGAAGTTGGTCCTCGTGCTCCAAGGAACACCATAGCTAAAAGAGATGTTGTTGCAAAGGGGGATAAAACGAGGCTTCGAGATGAAATAGAGCCCTTGCCAGTTATTGAGGTCCACATTCTGAAGGCCAGCTCATTGCAAAGATCTGAGAATCGTCTCACGTCATCAGCTAGGAAAGCGGTTGTTGCCTCAAGTCCCATACTTTCATGTGGAGCAGGATGTAGCTCAACTGCTGGAGGGTTTGCTGATGTTTCTGGAAGTGGTTTGTATGCATTTGAAACTGTTGGATACTTCAATTGTGTAAATTTGTCTGGTTTTGCAGCAGTTTTGAAATCTGAACTTGGTTTTTCATTCTTTACAGAAGTTTTTGGTGTTGTTTCTGTAGGTGTAGTAGTAGATGGGGCTTTAGTTACAGCATTTATCTTATTAATTTCTAGCATTATACTCTGTGCTGGTTCTAAGTTGTCTGCAATGTCAGAAGTATTTTTACTTTCCTCTGAAATTTTTGAGGAGTTTATTGTATTTATTTGTGATAGTGTTTGGTTGCATGCTATAGTGCTATCGGATGATTCATCAACATTTTCCGGGCCAAGTTTACTCTCTTTTGTAGGTAGTGTTTGTTTGTTAACTGATGCAATTACAACTTTAGATTCACTTGTTTGTTTTTTATCTATCTCTTCAGTAGTTGTTATATCTTCAGTTAAAGGAGTTGTTTCAATATTTACAACTTTTTCCGTGTTATCCTCATTTGAGTCAACTGAAACATTTTTAGTATCTCCAACTATGTTCTCTGTAGTTGGAGGAACAGTTTCTGTAGCAGGAAGCTCTGTTGTAGTGAAGTAAACCAATTGTTCTTTTTCTGATGTTGAAGATGACCATTCACCAGTTGTTTTTTCCTCTGTGGCATCAGTAGTTGTCATTTCAAGAGCATCAACTGATGCAGATGGCCCTGCATGTTTCACTTCTCCTTTGACAGGAGGGCTAAGAACTATGTTTGATGCTGATTCTGATAGGGGTAATGTAGGGAGAGGAAGCTGGGGCTCAAGAGGAGGACTGAGATCAAGAAGTATGTTAGTTACTGCGGAAATACCCTCCTTGACAAAATCTACATCTGGCATGTTCAGTGTGGTCGTTTCTGGCAAATCTGTGGCTGTCTCTCTTACAAATTCAGTTGTAGTTATTAAATCCTCTGGAAGTATCTTTGTTGATGATTCAGTCATAATTTCTGTGGTATCATCTCTGGATGAATCTGTAGTTATAATTGTTGTAGGAACATTTGGCAAAGTTGTTAGTTTAATTTCTTCAGAATTACTCGCAGCAAGTTGGTGTGTCAAATCACTAATTTTATCTTGGATTGAAGTATGAATTGGTTTTTTACTATGTGTACATTCAACTTCTGTAGAATGATCAATAATATCTGTTGTATTATTTTTACTGTTTGATGAGTGTAATTCTTCAAAATTATTTTGCACGGTTATTTCTGACTGGTTAGTACTGGATGCAGGACCTTCAACCTTTGATATACTAGTACCACTTTGTGCAGTTACTAAAGACGACTGTGTTTCAGTCTTGTTACTTTCAAAATTTACCATATGGTCTTTTATATCAAGCAATGAACTATTGACTTCATGAATTTTTGATGCACTTGTCACTTTGTTTTCACTTATAGGCCGTGGAGTAGTAGTTGATATTTTATTTATCGATTGTTTAGTTGTAAAAGGGTGACTAGTTGATGGTTTGTAAGTTGTGATCTTAACATCATCAGAAGGCCTTATTTTATTAATTAGTGGTTTTGCACTTGGTAAAGTTGTTGGCTTTTGTATGATCTTTACCTCTTGCAATTCAGATGGTTTGAGTTTCGATGGTTTAACTTGTTCATTAAGGTTTGTTGATGCTGCCACTTGAAGCTTTTCATTCACTTTTAGGTCACTTGATGGAGGTGTTTTCTTTGAATTGGTACAGTCAGGAGATTCTTCTGTTGTATGTGGCTTAGTAGGAACCTTTTTAAATGGTTTGGACGAAGGTTTACTCGATGATATGTTAGTTTTAGTCTGGTTATTATTTTTTATTTTATTTGCTGATGATACTGTTGTAGATGGTTTGTTAGGAGCAATTTTTAATACATCTTCTGTACCATGTGCTTCCAATGTTTCAGTTCCACTTCCGGCGTTGCTCACAGTGATTGATGGTTTGCTTGGTTTCTTGGTAGAAGTATTTGGGTTCTTGGTGTTGGTATTTTTAACTGTGGAGGGAACAACTGGTGTTGTAGATTGTATTTTTTGTTTGTTTACATTTGAAGTTGTTGGTTTGGATTTGACAATAATAGTTCCTGTTGGTTTTGAAGTAGTCACAAAAGATACCACTTTATCGGTTGTCTTTTTTGTGTTATTCAAAGATTCAGCGTTGCTGTTGGTAGTTTTTTGTTCAGAGGATGCTTTAATATTTCCTTCAGTTGTTGTAGATGTAGTAGCTAATTGTTGTATAGTGCCTTTGTTTCTTGAAATAGTTGTTGATTCTGATTGGCTGTCTAATGGTTTTTTAGTTACTTCATCAATATTGCTATTTTGAGGAGTTTTGTCAGAAATAATATCAGATTCATTTGAATGAATCACACTTTCAACTGTCGGCAAAGGAATAGCATTTGTTGAAATTTTACTACCATCTTCAGCTTTTGAATCATCACCTTTGGAATGATCATCAGTGACTTGAGATAGGAGACTGGATATTGATGCTGACATCTCTTGCATAGGACTAAATGGTGATGTAGGATTGTCGGTTGTTGTAGGAAGTTTGGACGTTGAAGCTGTTATTGGTGAGGTGCTTGCTGTTAGGTTCGAAGGTGTTCTGGTTGGATCCTTTATAGGAGATGGTACACTGTGAATTTCCAAAAAGTGAATAATTGGGGGGACCGCAGTTGGTTTTTCTGTAACAGTGTTGCTTTCTTGTATTTTTAAAGTGGTTTGTTCTGCAGGAATTCTGACTTCTAACTTCTCTTCATTTGACGATGCCGGCAATCTGTCCCCTGCTTCTATAGGCTCACTAACACTGTTTCCACTGCTGGTTCCATCGTCAAGAGCTTCTGCATCACTAATTATTGCTGGGAAGAGCATACTCCAAGAAGATATTGAGTCTGGAATTGTCAAAGGTGGCCGACCTGGTGCACCTTTGGTCTTTGTAGCCTCCAATTCACTTTTCAATACATTTTGAACACTGGCAACGACGCTATGGACTCCTTGTGCCATGTTTGGTTCCAAGTCTGAATCGTCTAAGTGTGATGAGGAAAGACTTTCGTGGTAGAAAGTGGGTGAACTTGAAGGACCATCCAAAGTCTCGCCGTCTCCAGTTGCCAGGAGGCCTTTAATCTGGTCCAATGTCATCAGCCTTTTTACCAAGTCTCCCGTTTCATCGAAAGTGTAGAACTCATATCGATCTGGATTGAGGAGGTCAATGGGACTACCCACTGCGCCATCACCCTGGTCCAGTGGCTGGCCATCCGCATCCGTGAGATATGTCTTGGTTCCATTCCCGTGGTCCATGATCACAGACACGGAGGTCACTACACTGAACATGAAGGTATAGTATGTCATAGACAATAGAACAACTAGTAGTCATATCAATTCAACTTCCCAGTAAAAGAAAGATATCTTACATAAAACATTGAAAATGGATCATATTCCCTGTTTAAATACACAAAAGACTGTAATATAAATTACAAATTAACAAGATGTCAGTAACTATACGTGAAGTTTGGTATATTATAATATTAGACTTTTTAGTATTTAAAAATATTCATTCTCTAATATTCTTTCACATGGATTTGATCCTTGCACAATCAGTGAAGAAAAAAAATGTTTACTTGTACAGAATTCTACTGAATTTAGTTAAGCAATTATTGCTGAACTATTTTGGCATGGTTAGAAAATTTTTAATCACAAAAGGTAAGTTCCAAAAACTATCTAAGGCATTTGTTATAAAACATAAACTATACCTCGTAAAAACTTATGAAACATTGAAATATAATTTTAAAATTACTTTAGCTAATCTCAACAGTATTAAAAAAAGTACATGCTCACTATTTTTGTCATCAGTGAAAGCAATCAGCTCTACTAGGTACTATTGTTTGGCTGTACAATCTAAACTTTTTAATCAAATTGGTTATGGTCAATATCAAAATTAATCTCAAAGTAAGGATGATTAGCTACTTAAATATCTGATAAACAAAAATAACCTAGTATTTAAATGAGGATTGAAATATAGTCAATTGATTGTGATTAAATTTATTGAATTAAGTATTAGCTGATATTAATTTTTTCGAAGACTCATAATGTACTTTTGAGTAAGTGTGTTATGACTTACTAACTTTCATATTTAGTTAGTAAATTTATACAGGTTTTATTTACTGTGATACAAATGTCAAGCTATTAAGGAAACAACTTTGTAATAATATTGACAATAGGCATACTATTAGCATTTTAACATTCCTAAATGTTTTGTACAATAACGCTAATCATTTTAACCTATTATAAAACATCATCAATGAAATTATGCACATACACTATAAAAAAGTATAAGGTGACTCAAATGCAAAGAAAATTTGAAAAACAGCCTTCATTTTAGAGTAGCTTTAAGCATTTTTGATATGTTAAGTTTTTCATCCTACAAAAATATGCAGGCGTCCTCTCTGTGGTTACTTTGCATGTTTAAGCATGAATTAGAGATACAGAAAGTACATACTTCGATAAAGAGTCATTATGTCAATTAAGTTAAAAAGTCATTAGTTAAATATACCATAGCTTAAATGATATAAAAGTAGTTCACTTTTGATAAAATTTTAATTTATATTATAATGACTTTTTGTAGTATAAAACAAATGTAGGTGTCCAGCTTCCACTCTTCCATTTTTAGTGAGGTTGTTTTCAAGTCAAAAGAAAAAAAAAATGCAATAAAACACGTATTCTATCTCAATTGGTTTTTCTCTGTGCATCTGTCTGTTTGACTATTACAAAATTCTATCTAAAAAATGCTAAAATATGGTTTAAGTTAAATGCTAATGGTATTGAAGTTGATCTTAATGCCTTTTCAATGCCTTTTCAATGCCGTTTCAAAATTGTGGTTTGTCTATAATTTTTAAACTTAAATGTTTAAAAAGTCATGACATTTGCAAAATAATCTTAAGATGTAAAATGTATGGTTTTTAGACATTTAAATGTGAAAATTTTACCCAAACAAAGTATCTTTTAAGATCAAATTTCATACAGAATTTCAATATTTAATATAAAAAATGTTTTAAATATTTAGATTTTGGTAATAGTCATATACATAGGTCTACTAGAAACAAAACGAATCGGGATAGGACACATGTTATATTGCATTAACCTCTTCTTGCTTCAACAGTTTGTAAATTATCATAATTTAGGTTAAATAAAATTAAAAATTAAGTAATTTTTACCTGGATCCAAGCACTTTTCTAGATTCCTCATTCTCAACTTCGTCTTGAGCGAACACCGTTATAGTGCAGGCCAGCAATGCTAGCCAACCCTCCAGCCTCATTTCTGAAACAGAGGATCATTTTTATTCTAAAATTACAACATTTATATAAAATACAAACAATATCTTAGAGAATTAATTGTGTGGTAGGCTATTTAGCAGTGTTGTAAGTTGTATCCATCATATGTTTATTTTTTAAATGTGCGCAACTTTTTTATACATAAACAGTTTTAAACATAAAAGTAGTGTATTGGTTGAAGTAATTCGTTACTGTCAACACGAAAAAAATGATGGATATATTTTTTGTAAACAGATACTTACATAGCACATTCTATAATTTTAGTGTATTACTTGACATTTGTTGACATCGCAGAGCTATCAATACTTCGTGGACGACCGTTCGCATTTCATACTTCTTAAAATAACAAGAGGAACACAAATACCACAATTCGTGATTGTACTTTTGTTTGACAGTTCAACTGAAAATATTAGAGCCTGATTATCAGAAATATAATTTACAAGTTGTCAATTCGTGATTTTCATTGGTTAACGAGTTGCTTATAAATATTTGGTACGGATTAACGGAATAAAAATAGCGGAAAGCTCACCTCAATTGGTGATTATGTTTTTGTATTATGTTTAGATACGAGCACAAATTAAATATTCCTCAATTAAAATTCGAATAAAGCAACATTGCTTTGTATTTATATTGTTCATAACAAAGCTATAAATTGTTAATTGCCATCCAGTAACGAATAGAGTGCACAATATAGGTATTTAAAATGACTCAAGCAATCAGTCGATTAGAAACCTATAGTTTGTGAAGGTACAAAAATGTTTGATGCTTTAAGATGATTTGCATTTGTATCTTGGCTATTTTATAACATCCTCTAAAGTATGTTAAACATTTTAAGGTTAAGGGTTAAGAACGTCTATTGTCACATTTGCATAACCTCCCTTTCCAATATCAGCTGTTCTGTAATAGGAGTGCTGCGGGATGATATAATATCGATGTGGTGAGATCTTCCTTGAGATACGAACTATGGCCGATTGTAAACGTGATAAATGAGATCGACTCGAGAAAAGATATGTAAATAGTGTGAAAGTGAGTGTTTCGGATCAAGGAGGCTGCGAACAATACTGACATGAGAGAAGTGACGGTCTAGTGTGTCTGGATAATACATCACATACCTCGACTTCAGTGTGCTGAGCAGGAGGAGAAGAATCCAATCCATGGAGTATCGTAAAAACTAGGAAATTAGTAAATATCAAACGAACCTAAATTAATTTGATTCGCAGTTTGCTTGCCTTTACTGGGGTTACAAAATAGTTTTTATGTCATACTGAAAATATTGCTTGTATTAATTTGAAACTGAAAAATTACGCACCAAGACCGTATGTAAAAAAGCAACTAAATTGGCGAAAGATTTCATCCCGAATCCATAGGCGATGATGAAAGTGAAATTGGTTCTTATATTGGTCATGTAAAACATGCAAAATCCATACGTGATTGCAGAAAGCAAACTAGTATCGTAATTTGGCGAAGAAATTAGAATATAAGAGCCAATAGGCAAATGACGACAACAATTGTTCCTATATCTTTGAGGAGAATTACACTCCTCGTGTAAGGAGGTAATTACACTCTAAATCCTTCGAAAAAAAGAAAGGAATTTTGGAACCATAGGCCTATCGTTTTGGAAATTGCGTTCCGAATCCAAAGACAAAAGAGAAAACAATTAATTAATTGTTATCTTATATCATTGAGGAAATTACTTGTATCCACAAAAAATAAAGGAGCTATTTTTCTCCTATGTCACTGAAGAAATTACATTCTGTGTTTTCAGAAACGAAGAAGCTATTTTTGTTCTGTATAGTTTAGGAAATCACGTTCTAAATTCAAAGGAAATTAAGAAATCGGGGGATCGTTAAATAAAGCTGTAGAACATTTCAGAAATTATAATGGAAAAGTTACAGTTAATTTGTATTCACTCTTATATTCTGGGTTTTGTCACTTCAACCTAGAACCAAGGCAACAAAACAAAGGTAATGTAAAAAATAAATTATCTCTGCTAAAATTTAATCTGAAGTACAGGAATCTGGAACTGCCGAGGAATTTAAGTAATCGTGAAACTTAGGAAATCGACAGCATTATAAATGTTAAGATCACTTTTGCTTTGTTTCATCAAATAATTCAGCGAAACAAAGTAAATTCGACAGATTGTTCTTTCGTCTGCCCCATGATTACAGACAATCATTGACTGACCGTCATAAGATTTGCTGTGTAGATGTTTCATAAAAGTTGGAAAAATCTGTGTGCAAAAAGTTCACACAGTTAAAAATGGTACCTAATTATTTAAAAAGTTACTCGACGCCTGTTACGTGACTATGTCGCTCTCTATTCACAGTAAATAGTATAAATTTATTTCTTTCCTATCAAGCTTAATTTCTCAGAGAATCAAACGACATAGTAGACTTTAGAAAATATGTATTATAAAACAGAACAGTTTCAGTATTAGTACATACAAAATATTATTTTCAAAAACTACAGTAGCAGAGCCAGCGACGGGCTTGGTAAAGGGGTGTCACGTAGTAAGTATTGATTATTTGTGCTTAGGGAATTTTATTCAATACTGTATGTTAATGTTACGGCTGAAAGTAGATTGTCGCAACACGAGCATCCGATGGCGGGATCTAGATAGCAACTGTCGCAATACGAGCACATTTTCATACAAACGAAAAAGACTCTTCTCATTATCAGTTTTCCCAACAGGTTTGTGATGAGTAATAAATACTTAATCTATTTTTTTTTTTTAATTATTCATAAGACGCCGATCGTCAAGATATGGGTGGATATGGATTTAGCCGAATATTACTTAGAAAGTGTCATTAATTAATAGCCCAATGACAAATTTAACACTACGTTGTTCGGATTCCACGTAACGCTGTAGGTCCCTTAGTTGCCCTGACTGTTGGGCTATTAATAAATTGCCCTTTCTGAGGAACAGTCCAACTCAGTTAGTAACCAGACTATATTCATCCATCCTACACTCATATAATCATTCACATTCACCTTAAAATATGTTCTGATTGGGATCGAACTGAGAACCTTTAGCTATGCTCTGTAACACAGGTTAACAATAGAAGTAGGCCTAATACTAACAATATTGTCTTTGCTATTTTATTTATAAAAAGGTGACATTTTCCCTGACGAATGATGCTTTTCGAATTGTCATCCAGTTTTCAAAATCTTAAAAAACCAAATCTGATGGACATATATTTATTTAGTGAGATCCTCCAGAAGTATGCGTGCCTCTGGTCAGGCGACATTATACGATACGCTCTTCCCTAGCGGCCGCATCTTGATAACATTAGCGACGGGTTTGTGGGACAGTGCAACTGTCTGTTACTTGAACTTGTCGACCCATTTCCTTCTTACCACAAGGCCTAGACATCACTAGATACACTGTTTAAAAAATGTGGGACAGTGCAACTGTCTGTTACTTGAACTTGCCGACCCATTTCCTTCTTACCATTAGGCCTAGACATCACTAGATACACTGTTTAAAGAATGTGGGATAGTGCAACTGTCTGTTACTTGAACTTGTCGACCAATTCCTTCTTAACACAAGGCCTACTCATCACTAGAACCACTGTTTAAAAAAATGATGCAACTGTGCAACTGTCTGTCATTGAACGTGTCGATCTATTTCTTTCTTACCATATGGCTTACACATCACTAGATTCTCTGTTTAGTTTTTGGGACAGTGCAACTATCTGTTACTTGAATGTGTCAACCCATTTCCTTCTTTTCATAAGGCTTAAAAATCACTCGATTCTCTTTTAGTCTATGGATCAGTTTAACTGTTGCCAACGACCAACAGCTGAGAAACCGCCAAGCCACCGCTAAAAAGTCGTTTGCCCATAACTTGTGAAATATATTTTAAGTGCACGGTTAGTGTTTATGATTGTATTGAGTTATAGTGGAAACTGTACAATAATTAAAGGTTCAATTTATTGTACTAAAATGTTATGAGTTATAATTATTAATCGTCAAGAATAACATTTTAAAGATTCGCATTTTTAAATGTACAAAAATTAAAATTAGTCAATTTTTTACAAAACTCATCTTATAGTTCACTAGAACCTTTCCTCACCTAACAACTGATACTCAAGTATTACGTCACGATCATTGTTCCATACCAAATCCTTGAAATAGAGTTTTTTCCCCATTCGTGAATCAAAAGTTAACTAAAAAGTTAGTTCCACCTACAACTCTGTAATTCGTAGATGCTCCTAACTAGACAAGTAATCTAATTAATTTTATTTACGCAACAAATTAGATCAAATACTGTTGTTTTAGTGAAAGATGGAAAGCCAAATATACTTTCAGATTTATATAATAGATAAAGATTGAACTTCCGCTCTGTTTAGCGCATTAGATAACAATGAACGCACGGATCGTCACGAATTGTCTTTGATATAGTATATGGCCGATCGTGAAACTAAATCTGACCACAATGGTACTGATATCTATCTCAGCTGACATGCGCGCTAGAACAGCTGATTATTCTCCCGCCAAGGCAAAGGTCGAGTTCACAAACAGATGACTGGAGCGATTACGTCACATACAAGCTCACTATATTGTTAGGTTAGGCCAATTACATCGGAGTTTTACGCCAGTTCGAGGCCCATCACGTGACTTGGGCTTCCGTTAGTTACGGCTGTGTTGATAGTTAAATTCTTAACTCTTCCGATGTGTTGAACGGCTTGCCGCTCTGATAACAGCTGTTTGCCGTTAGAAACGAACTATCATCTCATCGTTCTACATTTTTCATTTTATTATTTTTTTTTTTCAAATTTACGCGGGTTGTGTGATATAAATGATTAGTTAATAATATTCACTATACAAGTTTATGTAACTTGTGTTAGATTATCATTTATTAATAGTATTGTGGTTTAAAAAGTGTTGAAGAAATATGAGTAAAATTCCTGATTTCAGTTAAACACCTAATTGAAGACGATTAATGTTTATTTAATGAAAGATCCTTGGTTTATTTTGCTAAACATAGGAAAATGGGACTAAGTAGTCAAACACATTTAGGACTTTCGGAAAAGGAAAGTACATTATGGGAAGTTAATAAATTCTACTGAATAAGAGAAAGAGTTATTAAACCTTTTCTGGGCAGTAAAACGAAATTCACGACTTAATGATTCGATTGCATCGGTTCAATAACACTTAAGATCATTGATTTTTATGCTTAAGCACTATCAGTGTCCATCAATACATTACAATACAGACCTGTTCAAGAATTAACGTGCTGTGTTTCACTGCTAGTTTCCATTGAGCTGTCGTTGTCAATATAGAACTAATATAGGAACAATGATCTTAGAATTAATCTCTAACTACCAAGGACATTTTACTTCCCAATGACTTAATATATTTAGGTCGAGAATTAAATAAATAAAAATAAAAAAGTATATTGTAAAAAGGTTTCGTATTGTTGAAAAAAACGTTGGTTGAAGCTCATGACATAAAATGGATTTAAACAAAATTCCTAATTTTTAAGTGTTTATGAATCACAAGTAAGCTTCAGTTAGACAGCTTTAGTTTAGAGAGTGCATTATAGACATCAGTGACAGAAGAAGATGCATAGGAAAACTTCTTCAACTGCTTCTTTCCCTTACAGAAGCGTCTTTACTGCATGATTCATGAGATGATCACACAATTAAGAATACAGTAATCATGTTTGGAGTGATCAAAATAAGGGAACTTCTTCGTGATATTGAATGATCTAATCTTGAACAAAAACACAAAATTGACAACTAAATTATTGGAATAAAATTGCGTGGTCAAGAAGGGGTGTGTGGTTTATGAATCCTATGTACTGTCCCTTATCCTTATGTACACCCTCCACTAGTGGGCCATTATGTATCAGCCCAACCTTTATTAATCCAAAATATGTTATGTAGGCCATGAAGTTTGTTCCCTTAACTGAAGCAACAACGGTGTCAGCGTTGTATCAGCTATACAGTACTCCTGGACTTTCGTTAAATATTTTAGAACTTCTACCTTGAAACGATGCAGTTAAAATAGTAACTGCTCATGGGTGTTCATCCAGGCGCCTAGTTGAGCGCTGCAATGAATTAAGTTAAGAAATTGGTTAGAGATAAAAAAAACATATATTTTCAGGTTTACTTTACATTAGAATGTTTTGTAGGCTTACCTTCCATCACACGATTTGTTTACGAATTATGTACCTAGAAAAGCCAAACTAGCCATTTTGGGTAAAAATTGTTTGAATTTTTTCTCTCAACACATTTATTGCTATAAAAAGACCAACATTGTTATTCAAAAATCATTTTTGATTGGACACCCTTAAAGTAACTTAACTTAATAAATATTTCACAATTAAATAAAAGAATTTTACAAGTAACAGCTTGAAGAAACTTTTCTCCAAAAATATTTCAGAAATCCTTCCTTTAAATCTTAAAATATAAATAGTAACATCTTGAGGAATCTGAAAAGAAATACTTTAGAAGTTCTTCCTAGAAAGCCTACAGTGTAAATAGTAACAGCTTGAAGAAACTCAACTCAATATATATATATCTTAAAAGTCCTTCCTTGAAATCCTAAAATTTAAATAGCAACAGCTTGAAGAATCTCAACTCAATATATATTTCAGAAGTACTTCCTTGAAATCCTAAAATTTAAATAGCAACAGCTTGAAGAAACTCAACTCAATATATATTTCAGAAGTCCTTCCTTGAAATCCTAAAATTTAAATAGCAACAGCTTGAAGAAATGCAACTCAATATATATTTCAGAAGTCTTTCCTTGAAATCCTAAAATATAAACTAAAATTTAAATAGCAACAGCTTGAAGAAACTCAACTCAATACATATTTCAGAAGTCTTTCCTTGAAATCCTAAAATATAAACTAAAATATAAATAGTAACAGCTTGAAGAATCTTAACTATATAAGTACAGTATTATAGAACTTGTTCCTCGAAATGCTACAATTCTAACTAGTAGCTTCTTGAAGGAACACAACTTCGGGGAACATTGTTCCATTGTACATAATCAGTGACGGCTGTTATTGTGATGGCACAACAAGTGACCCAGCGACCCTGTGATCCATATAACAGACTTTCGCTTTCCCGAGAGAGGCAGCGGTGGAGACAGGTTGATGTAACGGGATAGCTGTCGGGTCACTCAGAGCAGTAGCCTTCAGGCCAGTGTCCATGCAAATTGTCGGTCACACGGAATAGAGGACTTGATTTGTCACACAGTTCTTGCCGTGTGATACAGTTGGACGACCACACAGAATGGTCTTTGATCAGCTGCTGAAGAATATAATGGTCAACCTCAGTGGTCGTATACTGGCACACCCGTTACACAGTCAGTGACAGTTTTGTGATGTACTGGAGGTGTAATTTGTCCGATAAAATGTATATCCAGCTGACATTCCTTGCTTCGCTTCGAGATTGTTCTCTACGCTTGCCTACCCTGCCCTCCACGGTTCTCTCTCAACCATCACACCAATATAAAAGCTCGGCCTGCTGCCGTTCTCCTAGACAACAAAGTTTTATAGTCCAGCAAATCCTTTACGTCTGCTTTAGGGGGGGGGGGGTGAAAAGTAGTGCAATCATGACTAGTAGAAATTACATTTAACACATCACAATGAAAACAAACTAGCCAAGCTTATGTGTCATGTTTATGTTTTTTATCAGCTTTTTGGAATAAATTATTAAATTAATACCTCTATAGAAAAAAAGGAAACGTTAAGGGACTGTTTCTACACCTTAGGAATGGACTTTCGAGAAATCCTTTCTTAGTGGGTCTATATGTTAAGAAAGCTAACTTCTCTCCAAATTTCATCAACATCTGTTCAGTAGTTCTAGAGATTTCGTGATGAGTAAGTAGATAGTTTTTGGATTTTTTTACAAATAGATTTATTTATACGAAATAGATAGGCAGCGATTTCAGTTAAGCCCATCTAACTGAATATATTTAGTTTATCCCATTTAGAGTTATTTACAATTTTCACAGAGAACAACCCATAACCTCCGAATATTCATTTTTCATTGACCTATTAATTAACAACACTTTCTAAGGAATAGCCATCTTTAGTTTGTAACAAAGACTAAATCTTCGACATCCATTTTCAACCATATCTTGACAATTGACGTCTTACTGCACTAACAAATAACTTTTAATACATTAATTTTTTTTTAAAAAGATAGCAATTATTTATGTATTCTATGTAGTTCAATGTATGAAAACGGTCTGATGCAGATGATTGAAGCAAGGAAGTTGTCAGAATGGCTTAGCCTCTATTTGCATAAGCTTATCGTTGTAATTATATCAGGTTGATGAAGTTTTAATCTTTTGAAATTAAACTCTTGGCTTCATTGAGCGAGAAGGTGCTATGAAAACGACTAACTGAACTAGATCAACGTCATGTGATTCAGAATTGCAGCCCCCCTCTGATATGGCATCTATAACTTCCCGGCATTTAAAAACTTTGGATCACTTTATGTGGTATATTGTCCGTCCAATATAAGTATGCAAGTATGGGCCTACTGTTGCATAATGCAAAATTCTAAAAAAAAAAAAACATTTAAGGTAGCCACCTGTTAATTCACTTATAGATCCATTGTTATGTCAATTTATGTAATTATCTGAACCAAACTAAAGTACCAACTCTACTTATAGCACATGTAAAGATACTTTTAACATATTTAACGTTTGTAGAATTAGCCTTGCAAGTTTTTTTAAAATTAAATGGCACAAGAGTTACGTTTTAAAAGAACCTTTTTTCCAGTTTCAGTTAAAACTCATATTACGTTTTAAAAATACCAATATAAAAATATCGTAATTCTTGTTATGTAGTTTGATAAGGAATATTCTTATTTCATGTATATGACTTGATTATAACTGACATTATTTGACCTCTTAATAACTAATTGAAACATTTTCCGATAGAAAATAAATTGCTACTGCAAAATTAACCACACGTCGTCTATTTTATAATGATTTGAAAGTTTAGCCTATTTAAAACTCATATTGAAAATATAATGATAGAAACCCGAAAAAATTGCATATGTTCAAGAATATCGAGTTCGATTTAAAAGAATATGACAAAAAAACGGAGAATATAAATTAAAATCTGTAGTACTACTAACTCAAACTTTGATATATTTTAATTTGTTAAGTTTTGTGTTAATATTGAATTGTATTCAATAGTTACATTCGTTAGTGCGGTAGTTAAATATTAGAAAGGTACTTGAACAAGAAATTTTGCACGTTTTAATAGATACTAAACGGTATTAATGTTAAAACAATTTGGTTTTCAAGATAGCATTTATTATTGTCTAAAATTAATAAAATAAACTCTTAAAATTGTAAGAGTCTGGTATATATAAAATAGTTTCCCATTGTTTAACTTGATAGAGAGAAAGATTGCCATGGAAGAATTTCCCAACAGATACAGAATTAAGACACAAAGAGCGGTGACCCTGAATGAACTCTCGAAAGTGTTAAAAAGGCAACTTAACTTATACCTCACGGCTGTGGTTGCTGATGGTGTTAAAGTACTCAAATATTCTTTAGCATTTATGGATTAACAACAATAACTTGCTGTATTAAGGCTGTAATAATTGCCACTAACTAACTAAACGTCATTATTGCAATGTTATTTTTAATATAACACATATTATTACAGAAATAATCAAGCTTAAAGTAGATGTTCTTGTTCTTCAATTGATATGTATTAAATTACGTAATTATTTAGTGATGTGTTATAATTACAATCATTGTCCGTGGACTTTTACTTAAATATAAAGTTAAATTTTTAATCGAGTATCAGAATTATTTACAACTTCAGGTTTGAAAAAAAAAAAATGAAGGTGATAAGTTTTGTACACCAAATTGTACTAGTTGCATATAATATTTACGAAATACTCCGACTAACTAGGGATTTTGGCCTAAATATAATTTTGAGCTTTAGCATATATTTTATCTTGTTGATTATTTGTTTGTATTTTGAATGAATAAAAAATTTGATTATGAAAAAAGCATGTTCTTTAATTATAGTGTGTAAATTATTGATCTATAAAAATATATACGCAAATCAAATTAGGTTATATTTTTGGTTAAATGTTGATACGGTTAGCAGAACGTCCAATATGTATTTAAAAAAGATACAGAATTTACTTGGCTCTACAAAATATTTAATAATAATATATATTAGTTTGGGGAGTGTAAATTATAATTTAACTGTCACAATTGATTTTACATAATATTGTAATCAGAAAATAATTTTCTATCTTCATGGTGTCATTATAATAACCTAACTTAAATTGAACAACATATTATAAGAAAAATAAATTAATTTGTATAATTTATATTTATGCTATTAAAATCTATTTTCAGCAGGAATGTAACACAAGCTATATTAATATATTATCTAACGATATTTTACAGTCTGTCCATAAGTTCATTAAAGAAGAGAGCAAGCAGTGAATGACATATTTTTGTGTACTCACCACAACACGAGCTAGGAGCGCGACGCGTTCTGAACTTTCGGGCGTTGAAGTCTCCGGCTCGGATAGTACTGGCCGCTTCGCGCTCGCCCCTACCTGTCCCAGGCCAGGTGTAATCACTGAGCAGGCTGCGGCTCGCGGTTACTCGAAAATGACTCACTAAAAACTGAGCTGGCGCCAGAACCACCAATATCCTGTCGTCAGTCGTCATGGAGGTATGTATACAACTGTTTGAAATGTTAGAACAAACCAATGAATAGAAATTATGTAGAAATGACAATTTGGATTATATGCAAGACGTGTTTAACGTTTTAACTTTTCGTAAGCTTAAGCTTTAACAACTTTATTTGAAATTTAACCTTATTTATTAATCAGTTGGTTAAAGCACCGCTTCATAAGCTAAAGGTTCTCAATTCGATCCCAATCAGAGTTATAAAAAATTTGGAATAAGATGTGTTTTTAACCATCGGTTGTTCATTTGTCATTTGGGCTACTAATCAATGACAATTTCTAAGGAATATCGTCCTTAGTTTGTGACAATGACTACATTCGCTCACCTACACTCATCACACTAATTTGAAATCCATATTCACCCACATCTTTATGATCGGCGTCTTAAGAATAAATAAAATAAGGATTATTTATTATAATTACTTAATGTCTTACATATGTAAGTACGTTTGAGGGCTTGAAGAACAGTTACGATACTTATAAAACAAATATAATCTTTAGACTCGTATAAAGTTGAACTATATTTACTCGTATATCAGGTGAATAGTAGGCCCTAAACAAAAACACTGCTCGTTACCATAAAATTCAAAGATACAATGTGGTTGTATAAAAATTATTATTTTTCTCAAAGAAAATGTGTTTGAAGAAAAGTCTATAAAATAAAAAAATAAATAAATAAAAAAAACAATAATCTTTTCATGAATTATTTTTTTATTGACCAACTGGAGTGATACAGTTTTATTAATTTATTGTTATTATATTGCATTGTTATTTTTATGATATGAAATACATTTTAAACTTATAATTAGAAATTATACTAATAATAATAATGTTTATTGCATCAAACCTCAAATGAAGTATTACAATATATAATATAATAAATATGATAACAATTTAGTTAAAGTAATTATGAGTAAGTAATTGTCAAGAACAATTTAGAATTTAAATAATTACCACAGTGTAATTAAGTTCACAGAAATTATTCAGAGACAAAAATACAATTTTCTCGAATTTGTTATTTATTAGATGGATTTAAATATACTATTTGTTTCCAATATATTTTTTGTCTTTATTAAATTGAAATAGGTAGTTAAAAACTACCCTTATTTGTCCTTGGTTAGTTTTTTATGACAACAAAGTTCAAAGAAATGTTATGACAACAATAATCTCGAAATATTTTTTTTAATGTACATTAATTAATCACTAGCATAAACGTGAATAAGGAATCATATTTTATTTCTTTCTAAATCGTTATAGTTCTATAACCAAATAATATAGTAAATACAACTGTAATGGAAAAATAAAATGAATGTGAAATTGTTAACAAGTTTTCGATCTATTCGTCACACTGAGAAACCTTCTCTTGATCGTCTTGTATAATCAACATTAAATAACAGAATGGAATATATTTTTATAATCGACACAGGTTTACCAATTATCTCTAAATAAATTCGTTGCTACTGCTGGGAGTTTGCGAAACGTTTTAAGGAAGGGAAGGGAGCAAGGAAGACCGTAAAACAACGCAGGCCTGGTAGCTTTTTCCACTTTTTACTTTTCTACCGAGACCAAAGCAGGATGTAAATTACCGTAATTTATTGGTGATCCAAAGCAAGTTTTCAATCTATTACGTTTAACACAAACTCGTTCATAATATCTGGTAATAAACGCAGTTCCAATGATTACTTCCGTGAGCAAGCTCTTCAATTTTCAACAGACAATAAGTTTAAACGTCATTGAACTAACCTGACGATTATTTTGACAATTTCAATTACTAAGGTATTAGTCGATATTTTTTTATTTATATTTGTTAAACGGTGCAGACCAATGTTGATAAATATGAGGACCTTTCCGTTTATTCACTACCACTACTTTTATTATCGCAATTACGGTTAGGTTAGTTTAGTTGGCTACTAAAGTTGATCACAAAGTGGTAAATCCAATATTGACTTACCGCCGAATGCGCTCTCCGTGTGTAAGTTCTTGAAAGTGATTAGATAAGGCCAGAAATATCGGATTCCTAGCGGATAAGGAATACTACAGTGGGCGTAAAAATGATTAAGTGGTAGTGAATTAACGGGTAAAAAAATTAGTGGTTGTGAATTAACAGAAAAGATCCGAAAATTATGTTTTATGTGTTTTTTAACGCTAAAATTACGTTTTATATGCTTCCCCTTCTGTAGGTATTGCAATGGAAATATTGATAGCTTAGCACATTTTAATTTTTATTTTACTGTTTGTGATACATGCACTTAAAATAATTATACCAAAAAAGCAATGTGAAACTCAAAAAGTGTTGAAATTAAGCATTTATAAAAAAATAATCAATATTTAAATAGTTTAGTTCATATTGTGAATAAAATGCTTTAAATAACAAAGAAGATATGTTTTATGCTTGATTTAAAAAAAAAAATTGATATTCATATAGTGGAGAATAGATTCGTGCTTAGAACAGGATGAAAGTCACAAAGTCTGCTCTCTCCAGTGCTCACGAACCTTAGCTCTAAAAATGAACCACGATTTATTTTTACCCCTAAGTTTCCCGAGAGAAGATAAGAGTTTTCTCAATGTGAGAGGCAAACCTGTTAGACGGAAGCTGGACGTTACAATCATTAATTTATTACTTTAATCGTTACAGCAAAGAGGTAAGCCGTCATCAGACAACGGACCGTATACCGGAAACACGGAATACGGCATGTCCGGTTATTCCGGTTCCAAACCGTCACAAGCTTCTTCAATGGATGAAGAATATCCCATGTCAGCTTTTGGGTAATTATTCACAGTACTTTCATCAGTTACTCCATGGTATTTACTTTCATCAGTTACTCCATGGTATTTACTTTCATCAGTTACTCCATGGTATTTACTTTCATCAGTTACTCCATGGTATTTACTTTCATCAGTTACTCCATGGTATTTACTTTCATCAGTTACTCCATGGTATTTAATTTCATCAGTTACTCCATGGTATTTACTTTCATCAGTTACTCCATGGTATTTACTTTCATCAGTTACTCCATGGTATTTACTTTCATCAGTTACTCCATGGTATTTACTTTCATCAGTTACTCCATGGTATTTACTTTCATCAGTTACTCCATGGTATTTACTTTCATCAGTTACTCCATGGTATTTACTTTCATCAGTTACTCCATGGTATTTACTTTCATCAGTTACTCCATGGTATTTACTTTCATCAGTTACTCCATGGTATTTACTTTCATCAGTTACTCCATGGTATTTACTTTCATCAGTTACTCCATGGTATTTACTTTCATCAGTTACTCCATGGTATTTACTTTCATCAGTTACTCCATGGTATTTACTTTCATCAGTTACTCCATGGTATTTACTTTCATCAGTTACTCCATGGTATTTACTTTCATCAGTTACTCCATGGTATTTACTTTCATCAGTTACTCCATGGTATTTACTTTCATCAGTTACTCCATGGTATTTACTTTCATCAGTTACTCCATGGTATTTACTTTCATCAGTTACTCCATGGTATTTACTTTCATCAGTTACTCCATGGTATTTACTTTCATCAGTTACTCCATGGTATTTACTTTCATCAGTTACTCCATGGTATTTACTTTCATCAGTTACTCCATGGTATTTACTTTCATCAGTTACTCCATGGTATTTACTTTCATCAGTTACTCCATGGTATTTACTTTCATCAGTTACTCCATGGTATTTACTTTCATCAGTTACTCCATGGTATTTACTTCCATCAGTTACTCCATGGTATTTACTTCCGTTAGGGTTTTATAATTTAAAGTAGTTTGATTTTAATTATTAAGTCCTTTTCCTTTGTGATTTTAAGTTGATTTCTGGTATTACAAAGACACATAACATTTAGCACATTTTTTTAAAGATCACGGATTAAAATATTTAATAGAGCATAGTAATTGGATATACAGATTGTATTACATTTTAATTTAGCATATACCTTTTTGGAAATAAAAAGGTAGCACTGTATTGTTTTTGTAACATTAATACCAAACACAGTTACAACAGATGAAACATGAGTGAGTTTACGTCCACTATCCTCACGAAAACTTAATAGTTCATAATAACAATAAATAAGGTTCAATACTTGTAATAATTAAATATACGAGAATACATTTATAATAAGTTTTTAAATGATTTAACAATCAAATAATTATAGAACGTATGAGTTAATATCATTACAAAGTTCTGAGATGAATCAGTATCCAACCCTTACATAACCTGTACAAATGAACGCAACTAACAATATTCTGTAAGAAGTGGTACCAATGTGATGCTTTAAATCGTTGTTTTGTTTTCTCCAACAAAGGTAAAACTTTTTCATAACATTATCAGGTGGTCTAGAAAAATATTAATGACATTTTTTGATAAGCCAAACCAAGTAACAAAACATTTGAAACACTTCATTTTTAAAACAAGTATTTAAAATACAGTGTCTATCCGTATATTTTATTGATAAGTCCACTCAACTTATGTATCAGAAGTACAAGAATTCAAGCGTTATTAAACGTTAATTGGGGGTTATTGAATGAAATGAAAATATCTTTATTGACATAGAAAGTATACTAAAGACGAATGTAGGATTATTTCATAATCTCTCTAACCTATCTTATTCCATAAGCCGTACTATGATTTAAGGGTTAGAGGACTAGGATCTTAAATACATCAGGTAGCAGTTATTTGCAGTTCCCACACAAGCAGCACTGAGAAATGATAGCAAGGAAAATCAAATAATCACTAAATACTTGTAGGTTGTAGATGTATCCCCAGGAGACTAGGAGTTCGTGACCCTGAGTCAACGCTCCCAGTTTCTTCACAGGCTTATTATGGTAATCATCCTATTTTACGATCGCGTAAATCGACCTTCGATTTTATTTGCTTCATTTCTTCATTGGCTGGAGCTAAAACGTATCGACGCCCACGCTAGCTTGTAATATATTCATTTATATAATGACATTTTTTGTAAAGTCAACGGAAGGTCCGTTTTCTGTTAGTGAATCGTGATTATTTTATAAAACGATTTGTTATTAATTGTGATTAACTTGTCTATAAATATTTTTGGATCTTTCTGGTTTATCTGTTATCAATTGTATTTTATAGGAGCCAAACATAAAATACAATACAATTGTGTTATCTTGGAATGATTCGTTACATTTGACTGAACGTTACTATAGGACACGTTATAGTAACCACTCTAACGTAACCTTATTGACCTATCTAAGGTTGCCGATATACAATTGAAAAGATCCACATTTTTAAATTATAAAATGCGTTTTGAATTTCTACGATTAGCAAATTCACATACTAACCTGCATTACAATGTATGATTCCACATTGTTTAATATTCCTTAATTGTTAATTAGTGAATTTAGAGGTAAAACGAGTTGCGTTGAAACTGCGTATGGCAATTAACTCCTTGCGTAAACGCCAGTGACCCTGAGCGAGTGGCCTAAACTTGCTACCTAACCCAGTGACAGTGAGTTACGAAAGGGAAGAGTTTCGTGACACAACGAAGCCAGTCCAAAAAACATACTATATAATCAAATAAGGTTTTTAGTCCTCTTACTAGCCTAGTGGTTAGCAATGCTCTAAATGCAGAGAAGCAGTAGTTATTATTCCGGGAGGTTCACTTAAATTTGCTAAAGGTTGTAGATAGTTGTCCCTTAAAGTTTATTTGTTTATTCTTAAGACGCCAATTGTCAATGTATGGACTAATATGGACTTCGAATGAGTGATGGATGTAGATGAGCGAATGTAGTCTTTGTTACAAACTAAGGCCGAATATTCCTAGAAAGTGTCATTAATTAATAACAATAGCAAATGAACAGCCGGTGGTTATCATCTGATCCGTTCAAAATTTGTTACGACTCTGATTGGGATCGAACTTGGAACCTTTAACCTACAATGATACTTTCCAATTTTACATAAGTTCAGATGCCACTGACGTAAACACTTTAATGACAAACAAAATGTATTGACGTAATAGAAATGTGCATGTGAAATTAAATGTAATATACACTTATATGCTAAGATACAGTTATAGGCTATAAACGAACGCTATAAAAATGCGTTTTTAAACATTGGTTCTTTTCCATTATTCTCCATGACCTGGGTTAGGCATTTTAATTTTAATTATTTAATTTGTTGAAAAGATTTATTGAAAATTTATTTCATTGAAGGGATTATAAATAAGTGGATCAAAATACTAATTTATTGCATTTTCGAGTGTTTGGTATAAGACCATATATGAATTAATGAGTTTTTCATAGAACTACTGAAATAATTTTAAGGTTTTTGTTAGATTTAGTTTCAAAACATTTTAAAGTTTCATTAATGTACTAAAACTTATTTATACATGGTGATAATTTACATAGTAGCACTATTAACGATTTAGAGATTAAAAATGAGTAACTATTTTTACTCTGTCATATTACGAGTTTTAATCTAGCATTTTTTATCGATAAAAAAAAAATATGAAACTGCTGAGATAAACAAAGTTACATTTTTTGCTTTTTTGTTGTGTCGGTTTTTTGTATAGCATTGAAGAGTTTTATGAAGTATAACACGATTAAACCAAAATTAATATATTTTTTTTTAGTTAGTTATTCAATTACATTATGACATTTCAAATTTTAATTTATTTAAAATAAACACATCTTATCTATAGTTTTAATTAAATGTGTTGTTTACTATTCTAAATTATTTACTATAATTATTTTAAATTAAGGGTTTGTTTACAATTTCAGCTCTCTTAATTCTGTGTAAATAGTTTATTAATGTTTATGGTAGCTTTTATCCAATAATCTGTTTCTGTATGCTCACTTATCAAAGTCCCATGTTTGAAGTTGTTTCAGAAAGTATATTTGATTATTATTATTTAGCTCTTATTATTGTTTTCGTTAAGTTATAAACCTATTTAAGTAAAAAATGTTGAAGACCATTCATTGTATCATGTATGCAATCGTGATCAAAGAAATTTTGAATTTAAATTCGGATCATTAATTTTGAAAACTATTCCATATGAACTAAATTCCATAGCACATTTTTTCTTGGAAGTATACTTAAGTATGATTGAATGATACTAAAATATGAGCTAAACACAAATAACTTAAATTATCCCAAGCTGACGTTAAATGATTCCAACCTAAAGTGATAAAGAGATCCAAGATTGTTGACACAACTAAAACCATCCCATTTTTACTTTCTCCCATATTTGTTAGCACAGAGAAGGTATCGTGATCGTCAAAATCAAGTTTTTTACTAGTCGGTCTAAAAATCCAATTTAGACTTCCCTGAACCCAAGAAAGTGAATTTTTCGAAATAAAATTTTTTTCGTCTGTCCGTATGTGTGTCTGTGTATATGCACTTCACTGGAGGCCAAACGGATGGATCAATTTTGATGAAATTTGGTATGTAGGTGTATTTAGCCAATATACCCGGACAGTTTTTTTAACTTTTTAAAAATTTTAGTTTTTTTACTTTTATAGGCAAAACACATACAAACATGGAATTTTCTCAAAAATGGCTCAAACGAGTTTGATTTAATTTAATTAGGAAAGATGTAAATTATAATTTAAAATATTTTAGTAAAACCAGCATGTCTCTAACTTGACTAGTTTGTGAGTTTTGGCAAAAAATACATATTTGGGAATCAAACTGGTAATTTTCAAATTTTTTACTTTTAGTATTTAATATGGGGTAAAGTTTGTGCCAAATCTTTGGAATCATTTATTACTTTTTATTAGTTATGTTCACAATTTATTTTAGGCACTTACAAAGTGGCTCAACGAATAAAGTGTAGCAAGCATTTAAAGCAAGGATGGCCGGATGTGTTTCCGTGAACGGTGTCGGAAGCAAGGCGGGTGGTTCCGTGGCCCCGAACCGCGGGGACCGACCGCGGACTTAGGAAGTCATTATCTATGACGAGACAGTTGAATCCGCTACTCCTCGCTAATTGTGGTGTGAGTGAACTTTGCCATAAGTAGTCTATTGAGTGCGAAAGCATTCGTCAGTGTTGCGGTACCATCGTATGCTAATGAAATAAACGGGTTTAATTTCCAGACAACATATAAATGATAACATATCTCTGAACTTTTCGAGGACATTACTCTTGCAAATTATGTCTTCTTGTATACTATGATATTATAGATGATATAAAAGACAAAATCAGTAATCGTGTAAAAAATTACCAAGGAACAAGGATGGACGCTGCTTATACACACTCTCGACATGCTTATTGGGATTTTATACTAATAAAAAAATGTTCTTTACTTGTTGTATTCTAAAGGTTTTTTTTTCTTTCTGTAAAGGATTGGGAGGGCCAGGCCTCTCCTTTACAGGACTTCAAACCTAATCCAATCCAAGATGCTTAGAGAACATTGACCTTTTACCTTTTACCTTCGGTATCCTCTCCGCTGTCTTCAAGACTGGGGAGTCGTCACAGTCTTCCTTCTGGAAGGAGGGGGGGGGGGTTAGGGGTAGGGATTTAGGTCCCTATCAGGTTTGGATCGTCGTAGAATTCTCTAAGATTGTAATATGGTTTTTTCAGTAGGTACAGTTTTAATTTTTTGTGGAGAATTTCAGTGTCAGTAATTTTTTTAATATGTTCAGGTAGGTGGTTGAAAATTTTGGATCCTACGTATTGTGGAGTTTTGCTGGTTTTGTTTAGTCTGTGTTGTGGTAGGTCTATATTAGTACGTATTCTGATGTTGTATTCGTGACAGTTGGTTCTTTTGGTATGTGGGTTTCGAGTTATGAATCGGGTTGTTTCGAGGATATAAAGAGAGGTTAATGTGAGGATTTGGTTGAGGATAAAATGTTCTTGGCAGTGTTCTTGATTTGGGAGCTGTTCTATGGTTCGAATTACCTTTTTTTGTAGAATTCTTATGCCATCTAATGTTGTTTCACTTGCGCCCCCCCAGGCTATTAGTCCGTATCGCAGATGAGACTCGAAGAGGGCGAAGTAAGCTATTTTTGCAGTTTTTTTTGTCTGTGATGGATCTTATTCTTCTGATGGCATAGATTGCTGAGGATAATGTTCTCTGTAGTTTATCTGTATGGTCTTGCCAATTTAGATTACTATCTAGAGTGATACCTAGAAATTTAGTGGATTCTGATATATTGTGGTTGGATTCGATTATTTTGTTGTTAAGGGTAGTTCTTTGGATAGGTGTAAAATTCATGAAGATAGTTTTGGATTTGTTGATTTTGAGGTTTATAGGTTCGCAGAAGTTAATAGCTGCTTGTAGCGTTTCTTCCAGGGGGTTCGCGTTACCATTAGGGGTTGATTTTGTTATTATAGTGGTATCGTCTGCAAACATTAAACAGGTGTTGTTGTTGGGTAGGTTTTTGGGCAAAGCGTTTATATATATATGAGAAATAGTAGGGGTCCAAGTATTGAACCCTGAGGGATTCCGAATTGTGTATTTTTTATTTTTTATTTAATTTTGGTTTCTCTGTTCCTGCATACTTCAGTGATTTCCACTAGTTGTCTTCTGTCTTCCAGATAGCTGATGATCCATTTGAGTACATTGTCTTGAATGTTCATATCTTGAGATTGCTTTGATGAGGTTTTCCTGTGTTACACCTTGGCCACGTTCTAAAACGCCGCCCAAGGCGAGAGCCCGCATCCTAGCTAGGGCCGGGCAGTGGAAGAGGATGTGCCGTCTAAACCTTCCTCCACCCCACATTTCCTACACAAGAGAATGGGGGTTGAAACCCCATCTTGTTCATGTGTGCCCGAAACGTCCAGTTATAAAACCAAACACCCTTCGGAGTTCTGATCTTGCAAGAGAAAGAGCTTCAACCGGTTCTAGAGGCCTAACTGATTCTTTCACATTTGTGAGTTTAATTCATTTCTCTTCTTTTTACTTGCATTCAGTACAATGTACTTTATTCAGAACTTTCATAATACAGTTCATAGGACAATATTCATAGTCTATCCCCAATATTCAATTAGTAACCATGTTACGAATGGTTTTTTACACTCATTAAACTGTATAGAAACTAAGGAAACTGAAAAGGAACTTGTTTCGTAACATAGACAAGCGTCATTAGTCCTTTTGATCGATCAATTGAATTTTGTCATAAAATAAATAAATATATATGTTTTCAAATAAACATTGTGCTAAAGATTTTTTAAAATTGAATGACATAGCTAATCAGTGATGTAAAATTTATTTGACCTGAGAAAAATCGTTAGGGTGGACTAAACAAGGCTTCAGAAATACTGATTTATATATATATATATATATATATATATATATATATATATATATATATATATATATATATATATATACATAAAAACAAGAACTCTTACATAATAATATTTTCAAATTAATTTATTTGATCTAAAATGTTGTGCTTTGAATGAATGAATATGAATTAAAAGTAAGTGAATAACTTCGTACTGTTGTAGGATTTCAAATGACTGTTTGAGAAACTGCAGGAAATAGCTCTGGAGAACAATAAAGGATTCCAGAGAGTTCTAGTTGAGCCTTGCAACAGGAGTCGAGGATTGCACAAAAGTGGGTGCTTGTACCTCTGCAGCTCAAGGAGGCGGGACCGATGGTTTCCTGGTCAGAAAGAAAGGTTGGGATGCGGGTAGCGGTAATATGGCCTCGGGCCAAGACAGTAGTGCCGGTGGTTGTTGACAGAACCTTAGCAGTCCTCGTGTTAATTAGCGTCCAGCCTCAACTGAGGGAAGGGGCAAGGGAGGGGAAGGGGTATTCTTCCTGCGGTATTTTGATTGATGCACCAAGGGCAATGGACTCTAATGATAGTTCATGCATACTGGTGGACGTGAGGGCCGGTGCTCTTCTTGTCACATCAGGTTGGCCAACGGAACAACGCCAAATAGTACACAGTGTTGAGTTATATGTAACAAAGTGCAGCCAACAGTAGAAATATGTGTTAGTATGACATGTTGAATATATTTATTTGCTGAATTAGTAAAATGGAGATTTAAACGTGGCTTTATGAAGACGGAAATGAAAAACCGATTGCATCAGACATGTTTGAAAGAAAATGAACACTAACCTCTTTTTTAAAATTCGCCAATTTATTTTCGGTTAATGTCAACGTGTTTTTATAACAATTACAACAATACGGAGATTACACTATAAACAGAGATTACACTGTAAACAGAGATTACACTATAAACAGAGATTACACTATAAACAGCTAAAAAAAGTTAATCAGCAAACTTGTCATCATGGGGGGTGGGGGGAGGGTGGAGATATAAATTATTTTTGTGAGCTCCAACCAGATTTTTGGCAAACACAAATCTTTTCTTCTTAAGAACAATTTTTTTTTCAAAAGAAGCAAAAACATAACTCTGCTGAAAGCATTTTAAAACGTCCGTTCACTAGCCAAGTTAAGATAGCGATTTAAATTTCCTCAAAGCCGTGAATAAATCATTAATGTTGCTTTCTTTCTATTTTGTACAATTTGTTGTTTTCATTTCAATTAATTTTTGAAGTACGAAACAGTCATGCAATCAATATTCTCTAAGAAAATACGTATAAAATGGCAGCAAACATAGGAAAAATAATAATCTTACCCGTTTAACAGTGGTGTTATAGAGACTAATAACCAAGATCGTTGTATTTCAGCCCCGCTCTCATTTATACCACAATACTATAGAATATCGATAAAGTGTGTTTAATTGTACTGCTTTATTTGCTTTCATAGAGGTTGTTCAACTTAATTATTGAAGTATTAGAGGCAGAAGAGTTTTAGATATTTAGATCGACAGAGTTTTAGAACTCTGTTTTAGTTAGGCAGATCACTTTGTCATAAGTTAATTTTAATGTGTAGGATGAACTTGTTTAGACATAATTAAGCTATTTTGATCTCATGATAATTTTAAAAGTTGTATAATTCATTTCATAACATCATACAGATCGAGTTAAACAAAACCACTACTGAAATATTAAAAATAAAAGTTTTTCTTGAATTATTTGTTATTACAATTTACTAAGCCTGGGGTGTTGATACCTACTCCATATACGAATAAATATATTTATTAGAATTTTAAAATTATTTCTTTAAAATACTATACGAAATTGTTCAACATAAGGAGAAGGGACGTAATTACAGTCTTAACATATGAAAACACCAACCACAAAGCATTAAAAGAATGTAATTCACAAAGTTCTACGTGGTAGTTCGATTCATCAACTTATCAATCGACTAACTACTATCCAATATAGTAATTACAATCACAATCTGAATTCCTCTTTTAATTGCTGAACTGTTATTAAACCTCGTGATTTTACTATCATAGAGGACTTTCCAATAGATATGAACTGACAGAAGCTTTCTAATTGCTGGAAACCACCCCTCAACTAACAATAACAGTTAGCTTATATCCAGAGGAGAAACTAGAGTATGAATTAGGCGCAAGTTCAAAGTACGAGTAGTATGGTAAGGTATGGACTACCGCATTGCATTCACTTTCTCTCTAATCTGCAATATTGCTAATATCTCTTCTCTTGACCTTATAAAGTGTAACTGTCACCATTCAATAGTTAAAATTGTCTTTTCCTCACTAATTAAAATATGTAGATGTTATCTTATGATAAAAAAGGGGGGTTAGTATGGTGTCAATAATTATTGCTCTGTTTCTATATTATCTCCGTATTCCAAATGGTTTAAAAATATAGATTTAAAAAATTGATTATTAGAAGTTGGCAAAAACAACATTTGGGCATCTTTTGACCCGTTAAATCAATTCGTGAAAGCATTATATATTTGTCAGAGATTGATTGCTGTGTTTTGCTCAACGTCTTTTTAAACTAAACAATGTTATGAAAAGACAATATTTAACTCGTTGTTCTTATCTGGTTTAAAATAATGAAAGTGATTAATTTGGAATAAAAAAGTAAATGAATAAATGAAAATAAAGGAAGATAAAATAAGTAATATAGACAACTAAAATACATGAAAAACAGAAATTTAAATAACACCCATACAATAAATAAAATAAATAAACGGCATTGGGATAAAAAGCAAAATTAATGGATTTAAATCCATACAGCCAAATAAAAATATATATCGTTCATATATTTAAATGATGTTTATATATAAATGCTTCGTTATTTTAAACGTTATCATATTGCGTATTGGGTTTGCTTTTGATATTTTTAATACATACGCCTAGTTTTGAAAAACATATAGATGAAAATAAAAACTTCAAACTAAATATATTTTATGTTTCTCTCTGTAAAACTAATTATGACTTTGCAAAGCAATTCCAAAGTGCAATTTCATTCCTAATCAAATGCAATTTGTTTGGGATAATCCGTTTAAAAATAACTGTTTAGTTTGGAGACGCGTGGTCGTATATCCGGTTCGAAAAAACATTGTTCTTATGGGATTAAAACCAACATGACCGACATTTTATTTAATTTATGTTTTTTTAAAAATTTTTAAAAACTTCACTCACCAGTTGACATAAGCCTACAGGCCTGTGCTTCAACTTTATTCAACGAGTGAAGTACCGACCGTTGGCTCAGTGGGGATTCGAACCTTGGATTTGCCTTCCGCAGTCCGAAGCCTTATCCACTGAGCCACCACGCCGACGACATCTTCTGTAGACTATTAATTCATTATGCTAAAATTGATTTTCACTTTCATATTAAATTGATTTTATAGATGTGTTGACAATTACGACAAACTCTACAAATTGTTTTTTTCAAGTGATTTATCTCCATCGTTTACGCTACGTTGCCAAATTACAGATAAGAACATATATATTTATATTTCATGGATGGTTAACTAAGAATGCGGAGTAGGTTCGAGAACTACAAGGCAGTTGGATTTAGCTAATTCTCAATGCATCAGTTGCCAAGTTAATGGGAGCGGTTGGTTGTATAAGGTTCGTGGTGAGGTGTTAGGGGGTCGGCGAACCACTATTATCCCTTTCACATTGGATTAATTGTGCGTCATCAGTCAGTGTGCAGCAATAGGTCAGTCCGTCAGTCAGTGTGAGTCGATAGCGGGTCGACGGGTCGCTGGTGTGTGGGCGGGTCGTAACTTGCCCAATCATCGGACAGTTAGGAAGCTGACTTGCTACCACTATATAATTGACAAATATACTCATTATTTACTAACTACACTCACCACGATCGAGTATGTTCACATCAGGCTAGCGATCGTTTTGTTGACAAATTGACAAATTCAGCAAAAGTACCAGTTGCTGAAGCTCGCCTGAAATGTACCTTTTCATCGGAACCGTTCTTCAGCAAAGTCGTGTTTTGGGCATACGAGTGGGAGACCTTGTTATTAGCTGACTGACTTACTTAGTAGGTGCTGGAGGGGATAAAAAGGACAATACTCTAATTCCAAGCATAACTGGTCTTTTGGAAGTCGATTGAGTATTTGCACACCTAATATAAATTCAAAAAAACCTATTCTGAAGTTGGGAAATTGATAAAATATATGTTTTTATTAAATAATACCTTTGTTTTATTATCAAACCTATCTCAATTGTTGTATTTGTAAGCATTCGTTTTAAGTTTGTTATTCCCTTGGTCTATTTTAAAGGACAACGCTGTTACTATCATACCTGGAATTGCATTTACATTAAGTGTGTACTACAACTGTTCGTGTATTTGGTTAATAACTACAAATAATACACTTACTCATATTTTTAAAACGTTAAGAGATTGTTTCTTCTTCAATTGGTAATAAATACAAAACAATTAGTAGAATTTACATTTTTTAGATTTTGATTAGTAGTTTTGAAAAAAAGTAGTACGAAGAAGAAAAAACTCATTACAAATATATATTTTAATATGAAGTAATGTCATATAGGCCTACCATATAAGCTTATTTATTAAATTTTTAAAATGTCAATTTTAAAATAAAAAAAGGAAGGCTCTCGTCAAAAAATCTAAATCCAACGTACTCAGCCACGCAAGACTAACCTCACTTACTCTGCGAATACCAGATAATTACTAATAAATATTAACAGTTTTTATAAAATACTTAAAAATTTTACTAAATATATATATTTATTTAATATTTTTAATAAATTTTCTTGTATCCACCATATTAGTTAATAATCACTCTCTAATAAATACAGTACATAAAATTATGAATTTAGGAGATGCATATCGGTACTAGTGGCGTAGTGCTGTAACCCAGCCACTTAGGGACACGGTGTTGTGGAGATTGTAGGCGATAGGTTCTATTCTCGATCCTCTTAATACTGACACTACTAGAGAATTCTAGACTCTCCATGTTGGGTCGTAATCAGTGTTCGGATGTTGTGTAGGGAGAGGACTGTGTACCAGACATATAACTTAGCTGAAAATCGGACCAACACTACGTGGTTCAGATTCCACGTAATGTTGTAGGTCCTTTAGTTGCCCTTGCTATTGGGCAATTAATAAACAGCTCTCTCTCTCTAAAGAACAGTCGATCTTAGTAACACTGACTACACCCTTTCATCTTCAACTCATCACACTCATTCACCCATATTTTTACGATTTTTGCGATTCACTCATATGACGAAAATACTTCATCAGTAAAGCAAATACATCATGGAATAATCCTCAAACAATCATTACATTATTATTCTTCATATACAATTTTAGAGTACAAACAATTTTGCGTCTCTGAATTTCTTCAATGGTTTTATTTAGATATAAAACGATCTTACAACTTAAAGATTCAAATTTATCTGTAAGTGGCTACAGGTAGCTTTGTAAAATGGATGTTAATTACAAAACTTTCATTTCGTCAAATTCGTGTGAATTTTAGAATTTTTAATTTGGTCAATAAATGTATAAATGAATTTCTGTATCGAGTTAATAACGCGCTCTCCTAATGAGTATCTTCTAACTTTTAGATGGATAGATAGTCTAGTTAAATTAAGAAAAAGAGAAAAAAGGTTGATGTTGATTAATTATAATCAAGGTCATGATAAGTGTCTAACCATATGTACTGTATAACATGTTGGTCTGTATAAATATGAACATAAAGAATCTACTTGCAGCAGGTTGACGTTTGAAGTTGATTGCAAGAGTAAAACGTATAATGTAAAAAAGGACATTTTCACATCGGTCATTATTTGTTGCTGAGACTGTACTTGGAGACTAAGTCGTGTTCACAGAAGACAAAAGGTCACTCACTACTAGTGCTGCGGATACATTATTGGCATTGCGGGTAACATGCGCGATGGATGGGGAGCGATTCAGGGACGCCTGTGCTGACATTTAAATAATGTGCTCTTCATTGTACCGGGATAATGAATCCATTGGGACATGTCTGAAGAAACAAAACATTGGGCAACTAGCAATAACGGACTTATGTTCTGTTGCAAGGTTGTTGATTAGTCTCCAAGATCTGCTGCCATCTCACCTCCTGGGAGTGGTTGCAATGGTCCGGGTGATTAGGGGGTGTTAGGTGTGATACAATCCCGGCTGCGGGAGTTGTTAATGGCAAGACAATTACGACAGTTTTACGAACACGAGTTTCATAGTGTAGTGTGTATAGACTACATAATATTTGATAGGATTTTACAGTTCTGAATAATCACGTGAGTGGAAGAACGAGTGACCCTCAATCGTATCCGCCCACAGAGGAGTAATAGAAAGAGTGACTCTCATTGTATTTGTCAAGAGAAGGGAGATAGAAAGAGTAACCCTCAATTGAATTTGTCAACAGAAGGGAGATTGAACGAGTAATCCTCGATTAAATTTGTACACAGAAGGAAGATAGAACGAGTGACCCTCAATTGTATCCGCCCACAGAGGAGTAATAGAACGAGTGACTCTCAATTGTATTTGTCAAGAGAAGGGAGATAGAAAGAGTAACCCTCAATTGAATTTGTCAACAGAAGGGAGATTGAACGAGTAATCCTCGATTAAATTTGTACACAGAAGGAAGATAGAACGAGTGACCCTCAATTGAATTTGTCCACAGAAGGGAGATTGAACGAGTAATCCTCGATTAAATTTGTACACAGAAGGAAGATAGAACGAGTGACCCTCAATTGCATTTTTCCACAGAAGGGACATTGAAAGAGTGACTCTCTTTTGAATTTGTCCTCAGAAGGGAGATTGAACGAGTAATCCTCGATTAAATTTGTACACAGAAGGAAGATAGAACGAGTGACCCTCAATTGAATTTGTCCACAGAAGGGAGATTGAACGAGTAATCCTCGATTAAATTTGTACACAGAAGGAAGATAGAACGAGTGACCCTCAATTGAATTTGTACACAGAAGGGAGATTGAACGAGTAATCCTCGATTGTATCCGCCCACAGAGGAGTAATAGAAAGAGTGACTCTCAATTGTATTTGTCAAGAGAAGGGAGATAGAAAGAGTAACCCTCAATTGAATTTGTCAACAGAAGGGAGATTGAACGAGTAATCCTCGATTAAATTTGTACACAGAAGGAAGATAGAACGAGTGACCCTCAATTGAATTTGTCCACAGAAGGGAGATTGAACGAGTAATCCTCGATTAAATTTGTACACAGAAGGAAGATAGAACGAGTGACCCTCAATTGAATTTGTCCACAGAAGGGAGATTGAACGAGTAATCCTCGATTAAATTTGTACACAGAAGGAAGATAGAACGAGTGACCCTCAATTGCATTTTTCCACAGAAGGGACATTGAAAGAGTGACTCTCGATTGAATTTGTCCTCAGAAGGGAGATTGAAAGAGTAACCCTCGATTGTATTTTTACACAGAACAGTGGCAATAAGTGACCATTAATTTTATTTGTCCACAGAAGAGGTAGAAAGAGTGACCCTCAATTTTATTTCTACACAGAAGGGAAGTAGAATGAGTGACCCTCAATTGTATTTGTCCACAGAAGAGAGATAGAAAGAGTGTCTCTCGATTGTATCTGGGACCCTCAATTGTTTTTGTCCACATAAGGAAAGTGACCCTCAATTTTATTTGTACACAGAAGTGAAGTAGAATGATTGACCCTCAATTACAATTGTCCACAGAAGGGAGATTGAAAGAGTGACCCTCGATTGTATCTGGGACCCTCAATTGTTTTTGTCCACATAAGGAAAGTGACCCTCAATTTTATTTGTACACAGAAGTGAAGTAGAATGATTGACCCTCAATTACAATTGTCCACAGAAGGGAGATTGAAAGAGTGGCCCTCGATTGTATCTGGGACCCTCAATTGTTTTTGTCCACATAAGGAAAGTGACCCTCAATTTTATTTGTACACAGAAGTGAAGTAGAATGATTGACCCTCAATTACAATTGTCCACAGAAGGGAGATTGAAAGAGTGGCCCTCGATTGTATCTGGGACCCTCAATTGTTTTTGTCCACATAAGGAAAGTGACCCTCAATTTTATTTGTACACAGAAGTGAAGTAGAATGATTGACCCTCAATTACAATTGTCCACAGAAGGGAGATTGAAAGAGTGGCCCTCGATTGTATCTGGGACCCTCAATTGTTTTTGTCCACATAAGGAAAGTGACCCTCAATTTTATTTGTACACAGAAGTGAAGTAGAATGATTGACCCTCAATTACAATTGTCCACAGAAGGGAGATTGAAAGAGTGGCCCTCGATTGAATTTGTCCACAAAATAGTGGTAATAAGAGTGACAATTAATTGTATCAGTCCACAGAAGGAAGATAAAAAGTCACCCTCGATTGTATCTGTCCACAGAAGGAAAGTAGAATGAGTGACCCTCAGTTACAATTGTCCACAGAAGGGAGATTGAAAGAGTGACCCTCGATTGAATTTGTCCACAAAATAGTGGTAATAAGAGTGACCATTAATTGTATCTGTCCACAGAAGGGAGGTAAAAAGAGTCACCCCGATTGTATCTGTCCACAGAAGGGAAGTAGAATGAGTGACTCTCAATTGTATTTGTCTACAGGAAAGAGGTAGAAAGAGTGGCCCTTGATTGTATTTGTCTACAGAAGGGAAGTAGAACGGGTAATCCTCAATGTATTTGTCTACAGGAGAGAGGTGGAATGAGTTACTCTCGATTGTATTTGTCTACAGAAGGGAGGTAGAGAGAGTGACCCTCGATTATATTTGTCCACAAACGAGTGGTAGGGTGTGTTAACCTCAACTTTATGCTATTTTATCCTCAGAGAAAAATAAAGGAACAATTAAAGCAATCAATAATTGACGCATTTTAGTGAACTGTAAAATAAAGCGATGACAAATTTAACAACAAAGTAGTTTTCCCAAGGACTCAAACATGCTTCAAATTCTACGCTGATTTTCTGGACTTCTCATTTTATGTTACCAGAAAACGTTAAATCAGTTTGTAAGTGGCATAAACTCACCTGATTTGCAACTGCAGCAGATTTTTTCAGATTTAACAGAATATCAAGAAAGGTCCACTCTGAAAAATAAAAAGAGCTGTTTAAAAATTGTGATACCAAATTAAAAATATATAATAACTATATGACTTATTACCTAATTATTATTCAATATTCAATTGTCCTGTAACCCTCCTAATTAAGCTGTGATTTAACAATCTCTAATGCTTTAAACTATATTTTAATAATTTAACTATATTTTAATGCTTTAAACTATTCAAAAAAATAAAATACCTAAATCAAAATCATAACATCAAATTACGCAAAGAGTAATTGTACATCTCATCAATCTCACATGAGATCGTACGTGTAATTACAATCTCATTACCAGCGTAATGAGATTTCTCTGTGAAATGAGTCACTTCTTCTCCCATGTTCTCGATTTTGCGGTTCAATTATTAGGGTAACCAGGGGAAGTAATTATGATGGTACTTCGTGTGATAAGTTGGATAAGTACGTCTTTCCTTGTAACACAATGCCTTTACTGATAACATCACTATAGTTTTGGGAGTTGCTGAACTCTTATTTACTGTCAATCTTCATTCATTTTTACTTTACTCCTTAGGGATGTATGCATTCATTTTTACCCTTATTAAACCCACCTTCATTACGTAAATTACGTCTAATGGATGTGCATTTTCAAGATTATTTGACTAGCTCTTGAAGGAGTGAGTTTGCTTTTTTTTATATCTTTCACAGAGAAACAAGAAACAGAGGTCGCATACAATAGTGCACTTAATGTGTATTGAGTTGGTGTGTCGAGTAGTTAGTTTTCCCGTTTGAAGTGAGCATGGCAGGCCAGCACCTTGACAGTCCCTCCCTTTAATCCCCCAAAACCTCCAAGCTAAAAGTAGTAACTGTTACTAAACATTTTAAAGTCGTAAATTATTTATAATGTACAAATAACTGCCACTGAGGCGTTCGATGCGGCCATAAGAATGCGACCTCTGTTCCTTTTCCCTCTCTGGCTCTTTTCAAAACTAGGTCCACTTGACAAACATGTTTCTACCGGTTAGTTGTTTTACAGCTTCGCGTATTTTGATACAACATTGAAAGACATAAAGGTACTTACTACCATGAAATTTACTTTCTAAACTTAGGTCTATTTCACCTACCCCTCATCGCTACTTCCAGACTGCGATGATATTACGTATGCTCTCTTAGTTGTTCCAGACTTGGTCCCGCCCTCAACCATACACGTACAGATACCACTGCACGTGTATGGGACATTGACCCTTTTTGGTAAATCGATGGGTAAGCAGTACAAGGAACTTTTAAAAAATCGCGTTAAGGAAATGAATTTGTCGCCTCTCTCCTTGTTTAATTGCAGGTCAGAGGAAGCCCATATGTGAAGAAGGACGGAGGATTGTCTTCCCGTCACATGTTGTGTAATGATAGGCGGGTGGTTGCGTGACGATTGGGGGCTGCGAGTGAGGATTCGCGTGTACTGAGACTCCGGCACGCGGACCAGGAAATACAGGCTCACTTGTCCTTGTTGTACCCGAGTACTAATGGAAATACGTGTTCAGCAGTAAAAGTGAGGATGGTTAACAATATTTTGGGAAATATGTTATGAATTCTTCAAAACAAAACGAAAAAACTTTGATAGGCGTAAATTGAGCAAAAATGTTAAAGCAGTAAAAATCTTTAGTGACTATTATGATGAAAATATCAAAATGGTGACGACGAAGAACTAATGTAGACGTAGGATAATTTTACTAATCATGATGAAGGAGAAACATGTTCAACTGATAAGTTTTAGAAATTAGTTCTTATTGCCGTGGTTCGCTTCTTTAAACGCATTTTCTCCAGCCTGTGATTCAGTTTGAATACCAGGTGGTTACCAACACGTTATAAGATTCCGAATTAGAATAATAATAAATTAATTTTTTATCATCATTTATATGAGCACTACCAGGACAATAGACATTTTGTTAATAATTTTTGAAAAAAATGAAAAAAAATATTTTTTTAGGTGGAAAACCTGTATTTTTCTATTTATGTAAATATCACAAAAGTATTAATGTCTTGAACAAATCTACAGTCTGATACAGTTAAAAGCCTTAATTTTCATGATCGCTTCCGTAATTATTTCCCATAAATAGTTTATCCAAAACTGCTCTACGTTATTAATGGAGTTTTATATCGTGTCAGGCATCTAACCATGTAGCAGAAGAAATAAGGGGTGTATATAATTTTAGTGGATAATAATGTTAGTAACAAAGAAATTAAGCAGAAGATTAAAAACACTAATTCTAAAATGGTTTTCAGATTGATAAATTGACGAGATATTAAAAGAAAAAAATATATATAATAAAAAAATGGAAATGATAACTATGATGAAGAAATATTCATAAAGAAAAGTGAGTGCCACATTATTTTATTAAATACAATCCCTACGATAAATTGTTTGTTTGAAACATTGTTGAAATTCTTGTTACAAGCACAAGAACAATTGAACCATTATATAACCGCACAGAAAGCATCACGAAATTCCTTCTGCTGGCCTTAATAACAGTAATATAGTTTCCCAATTTCGTTGTTTTGCTGCTACGTTTCAAATATATGGTCCCAAAATGTTTTCTTTGAAATTTGATGGCCCAAGATTTCCAGGAGAGTGTATAAAAACATATTCTGTGTTTAATTTAGTTGAAAAATAATTTACAAAAGACTTCAAGCTAATTTAATTTTTTTGAGTGATTTTTAATAGACGTGTATTATCATGGTTTATTTTAAAAGCATACTGTTAATGACTATATCTCAAAATTTATTACTAGGGAAAAATTAAGACGCAATCTCTGCTTTAAAAAATGGATATTCTGAATTTTATATAAATTGACACTGTCGTTAATTTTTGGAAACATCGAAACAAAGCAATCATAACAAATTAAACCTTTATAGTTTTTACCATGCCATCCCAATACTTCTGTTTGTATCAAGACAAAAGACACAAATCTAGATTTATAAATTCAAGGTTAAGACAAATTAAAATCAGAGTAGGTCTACGTAGGTTATAATACGTGGGTTTTTAACATGGCAAAGGCCTTGAGAACGGTCTCTAGGATTTGCCGTTAACTTGCAATGCTGTTTTTTACAATAGAATATCTCTTTACCGTCACTAAAATTATGAGTGATTATAGCAATAAAATAATCAATTCTACAAACAAAATAACAAAACATAAAAGAACTATCTATAACGCAAATGATTTTCACAAAATATAAAGAAATTTTATGCTCTCTATCTGGTTTTGATGATATTATAATAGTTAAAAATATATATTATGTATTAATCCTAAATAAAATTATATTTTATGTATATAATTTAGCATCATAATAAAGTTATTAGAAAGCTTCGTAATAAGCCACAAATTCGTTATAATGAGCTTCAACTGGTGAAATGGGTTAATTACAGGAGACTGTAAGGTAATAAAAATGGAATAACGGGGGCTCGCTGAAGCACAAACTGACTGTAGGAACATCCTCTGTCATTCCTTCTACAATACCTCTGTTGTCCTTTGGAGTCAACGTACTATCATTGAGTAGTACATGGTATTATGGTATACGCTATACACAAAAAACGATTTACATATACATAAGCATGAAACTAAGAATACGAATCAACTGAAAATTATACTATATAAATACACAACAACATGAAAAAATAATGAATTTATTGCTATTAAACTATATAATAAACTGCCTTATAAATTAAAAAATCTAGAAGTGAAACAATTTTAAAAAATTATATCCAACTATTTATTAGAATAATGTTTATACAAAATTGAATACTTCTTTAAAATTCAACTGTAATTTATATGTACAGTTTACTATATTATCAACTTTTATTATATTATATATTGTAATACCTAATTTGAAGATTTATGCAATAAATATTATTTTTATTACTATGTTATTATATCAGGGAAACACTTAACTATTCTCATTGGAGAAACATGTTCAACTGATAAGTTTTAGAAATTAGTTCTTACTTCTGTTGTTTGTTTCTTTTATATATTCTTTAATTTTTTTTATTCAATTTCAAAATGCTACACAACAGACAAACATCCAATTACAATTAATTTTAAGAGCATTAATTTTAAGAATATGCAATTAATGCTGCTGCAATACAAAAGACATGCAGCAGAATATACACATAGTTCAATGTCCTTTATGCCAAATATAATCATACACTAAATATTCACACAAATTAGGAACTACCAAAAATAAACCACCTTTATAATATATTAAATAATATGCCATAAAAATGATAATTCAATATTGTTAAATATAATAAATATTAAGAAAGCAAAATAAGGAGAACAAATATCATTAACAACAAATTGTAAATAAATATTATAAATTAACGATGATAGAAAACAACAGTAAGAACGACATATTAAAAATATTAAATAAGATAATAATATCAGCAACGAAAAATTGTACAGTAATTGTAAATGAATTGAAAATATTACTAATTACAAGTCTGCGGAAGATTTTTTAAAAACATTTTAAAATAAAACTTTTTTAAAACACTTTCTACAGCCTGTGATTTGGTTTGAATACCAGGTGATTATCAAAATGATATAAGATTTTGAAATTATCTAATATAATTTAAAAAATGTATAAATTATAATTAATCAATAAATTATAATAAATTAAATAACAGTAAATTAATTTTTGATCATATTTTATTTGATTGCTATCAGGACTGAAGAACTTTCCAGAGGTATTGATCCACCCACCCACCTATACACATACAGTGGTATTGGCTTACTCACCCATACACGTAACACCTGCGGGGGTATTGACCCATAGTTGACACTTCCACCCACCCATACACATACAGTGGTAATGACCCTCCCGATTTCAGACTGACTGTATGGATTACAGACACGTAACACCTACTGAGTTATTGACCCATAGTTGACACTCCCACCCACCCATACACATACAGTGGTAATGACCCTCCCGATCCATACAGGCACGTAACACCTACCGAGTTATTGACCCATAGTTGGCACTCCCACCCACCCATACACATACTGTACGTGTGGTAATTTTACAGAGTAATGGGAATGATTCATGTTTCTTAATATTTTTTGTAAAAATTGATTTTTCTACCTGGAAAACTTATATTTTTCTATCAAAGTAAAGGTTTTCATATGTTTTCATTTATGTAATTTTCACCAAAGTATTGATTTCTTGAAAAGCATTCACTCTATCCAGTCTGCTACAGTTACAAGGCTTAGTTCACATTACTGATTCCGTAATTTCCCTTAAATAGTTTACCCAAAATTGTTCTACTTTATTAAAGGTGTTTTATATTCGTGAAAAAGCATGTATTTGGTAGAGCAGCAATTAATAAGTTATTTACAACCAATTAGCGCAGAGCTAACGAATATGGAAGTGAACACTTTTTGTAAAATCTTTAACAAACGTATTCTTCTTTCTAATTTAAATATTACACCATATATATATTTAAATTTAAACTTCCTTACTTCCTTAAACTTCCTTAAAGTTGAATTTATAATTTCAACAATTTATTAAAACGTTATTAATATATAACATTTAACAGTGTTTTGATTTTGACGATTCAGGATAACTTGACAAAAAATTAGTTGACAGTTTATTTTATCATACTCTTATAAACGTACCACTAATAAAACAATAAATTTTACTGAATATATTAGCAGTAAATGAATGTAGATATACCCAATTAAATTATGTCTAGGAGTAGTTAGTTTTAAATATGTATTTTGAGTAACATATATCATTAAAATGACGAGCTTTTTAAAATGGATTAGAAATGTCGTAGCCTATAATGGATGGATCCAACTGTTGATAAACTACCTGCGGCAGTAAAACACATAATTTAAAAGTCTTGGAAACGTTGTATGAGGATGCTACCAACCATAAATTGGACACATCATTACTTGCCACAATCTCCCAAAATCTGATAAGGGAGGTTTATGGCGTGCTGCACTGGCTTCTACAGCTCGTATCAGTATCAAGATGATACTAGAGAGGCTGTGTAACTCCTAACGGTCGACACACTTGTCTCTACGAGGCCTTATATGAAGTCCTCACTTGCCCCTAGCAACTAGCCCACTGTTTGTACCGAGCTGGCTGACTCACCATTCATGCCCATTTAGTGAGCACTCTTCTGCCTGCTACAACTTGTATTAGTATCCAGATAAGGCTAGAGAGGCTGTGTAACTCCTAACGGTCGACACACTTGTCTCTACGGGGACTTCTATGAAGCCCTCACTTGCCCCATTCAACTTGTTCACTGATTGTACCGAGCTGGCTGACTGACCATTCATGCCCATTTAGTGCGCACTCTTCTGCCTTCTACAACTTGTATTAGTATCAAGATGAGGCTAGAGAGGCTTGTAACTCCTAACGGTCGACACACTTGTCTCTACGGGGACTTCTATGAAGCCCTCACTTGCCCCATTCAACTTGTCCACTGATTGTACCGTTCTGAATGTCTCATTATTCACGTCAGTTCGCCTCATTTGCATTTTATTATATCGTTACAAGAGGTGCAAGGAGAATCCTTGTCTCTTTTCATTTCCTATATATATATAGGGAATTAATCGAGCTGCAGTGTCCTATCTGGAGAAGTGTCCAAACAGCAGAACTACATTAAAGTATGGGACGTACACGAACATACAGAATATTGACCTGTATACAGTGCAACGCATAGTGGTATTGGCCCACCCACCCACCCATACACGTACAGTGGAAGTAACCCACCCACCCATACACGTACAGTGGAAGTACGTGTTTTGAATCCTGTCTAGAACTAGTTAATAAGTAACTATACATTATTAACCCACACACCCACCCATACACGTACAGTGGAAGTACGTGTTTTGAATCCCGTCTAGAACTAGTTAATAAGTAACTATACATTATTAACCCACACACCCACCCATACACGTACAGTGGAAGTGACCCACCCACCCACCCATACACGTACAGTGGAAGTACGTGTTTTGAATCCCGTCTAAAACTAGTTAATAAGTAACTATACATTGTTAATGTATAGTTACCCACATTTACTGTTACACTTAGAATACACACTGCCCGCCTATAGGCCTACACGTACAGTGGTATTGACCCATCTGCCCACCCACACACGTACAGTGGTATTGAACAACTCGCCCACCCATACACGTACAGTGTTTTGACTTCAAAATTTGAAATTAAATTATACAATGTAAGCAACAATAACGAAACATAATTGATGTTGAAAATTTGGAGAGATGGAAATGGGTCTGCACTTAGTTTATCTGTTATTTTAAATATATTCTCAAAATAAAATCGTTTTGGAAGGTAGATATGTACTAAACACATAAAAATTGTAAAGTTAGAAATTTTCGAACACGACTAGCAATGAAAGTAAATTACAAGAATGGTTTTATAGTGGGCGAGTGCAATTTTTCAAATGTGTGCGTTATAAGTTTGCATTTCATATGTCTGGAATTTAACGCGCGAAAGGTATCGGCAACACCAAATCCCTTTGGCAAGCATGTTGTCTTGTCGCCGAATCCCAGCGTAGAGCATTGTTATTCCTTTTTTTAATTCGTGTTAGTTAAATTATGATTGGGCATTCTCTGATCACAATGGAGGTAAAAAGAGACAGAAATTATTCTAAATGAAAACTTTCACACCTGTAAGTGAAAAAAAAAAAAAAATGCTAATCAACCAGAAATTCACATGAGATAACATTGTGTAACGAACAATAGATTTGACCTGATTGCGCACGGAACTGGTTCTCCCACATACATGCATGGCCAAGCAAAGTTGGGAGGAGTCTTGCCCAACGGCCTTGGAGACGTTCTGACTCACCTCCTGGCCAACGTTGGCTTTGGGATGTATTTTGGTTCACTGACCTACTTTGATAGGGCAATAGGACGTGGAAATGTTGCTTGATTTCACTTGCTTAATTCACCTATTATTGTCTGGGTACTAAACCGGTTAAAGTTGAAAACAAAACTTTGATTTATATCGTAGATCAATTTGTGGGCCGAAGGATACATCCTGTAACAGGAATTGAAGAACATAGGACTACTCTACAATGAATATAGCACTGAGTAGTAAAGTACAAATGAGAAGCAATTGCTATAAAAGTAAGAATAATTAAAAATATGTCAGGTCAGTCAGGCTCTAGTTACTGGGAGTTTTCCGGTATAAAACTCGAATAGTTTCTGATATGAACGAAATACAACAGGCTTAATCTAAAGTAATGTAAGTCTAGCTAAGCCAAAGAAAATATGCATATATAGATAGGCCGCGTAGAAAGTAACCTACTCAATTCACCTGTGTGGTAGAAGTGAGATAGAGAACCACTCTTTCCCAACGGTGTTATTCCATTTAATATTGTCATGGAAACTAGGAATACGATAGACCGTGGGCTGGCAATGCAGTATAAATGAATACACATTATAAGAAGTGACAAAAGCCAATAAAAAGTCAGACAACTTTTTTCTAATATTGCTACATTGGCGTGGCCACCGCTAGGTCGAACTTGTTGCACAGCAACCTAGAGTGAGAGATAGAGAGGGGAATTACAAATTGCCATTAGAATGAGAGAGAAAGGAAACAGCGGACAGGGATTGGGTTGGAAGGTACGATGCAAAACATTCTCAACCAGCGCTGCGTATCGGCAGCGCCTTAAGCTTGTTCATCTGCTACTGGAAGTCTGACTATTTTTCTACATTTATTCGCTTTTTATATATGTATATTCATTGGCAGTACCAAGCCCCGCCCACTACGTCATCAGCAGCAGTGACCATCGGTTAGTTTGATTAACACTAACGAATCAAACTCAGAATGATTAAATTAAATCAGTATTTAGTAATAACAATGCATAGTAACAATGACATAATGAATAATTATTTTAACAATAAATAGCAATTAAAAAAACTTGTACAGTTCATCACAGCTATTTTTCAACTAAATACTGGTGCGGAAGTTGAACACTTGAAGGCAAAAGTTAGAAATAAGGTAAAAACTAGTAAAACGACTCCCAGATGCTGCTGAGAACTCTACAAGTACTAAATATAACAGGCAGCTCGCTTAATATCCAGTCCAATCAAAGCTAACATTTTAATGATACGACCTCCTAAATAAAAGTTAGAGGTTCAAAGAGAAAAAACTCCCAAACTTCGTGCTACCAACTTCGTGTTATATACCTTTGCACTTTGGATTTGCACAAGGTAACGTTGTATGCTCTCTGTCTCTTGAAATCTTACACAGAATTCAGAACGGAAGGTGACTCACAACAACTACTCTACGTAGGTTTCCACTGAAAAGGTCACCTTTTCTTTAGATTCCGATAAAGGTGTAAGTGTTTACTATAAAGAGGATTTAATGACTATCGCTATCAGATATTTTAACATATTTTCTACCCGACAGTGAATAATCTTACAAAATTAATGAAATTATTTTTAAATTACATGAATGGTTATTAAATTTCCTCTCGTATTTGCCCATATACCTACGATAGGCGTCTTAGAAAGCGAATGTATGAATTATTATTTACTATGTTTAAATTTTTAGATTCCTTTTCTATTCAGTTAATTTTTAGTTGTGCTTAGTTCCTATCTTACAGTGGTTGTGTGATTTCTTGAATTTCGACAGTAATGTAATATGTGACATGTGTATTTATACTGAAACAGAACTATAGTTCCAACTGGGACCAAACTTTTGAACATTTCAAGTATATCTGGATTTTTTTAGGGAAAGGGTAGGCTATTAGAAATTGTATAATAAATAAAAAATCTTCTTTAATCATTAAATTTCTTTTAAAATAATCTTTTACGGCCAGAGTGTGTATTAGATAAGATGGTGGACAGCACGGAGATAAAATTTTAAGAATTTCTCTAACCCTATATAAAATCAAAATTATATAAACTGTTTGAGCTTGGCTCCAAGACTACGAAAAAAAAAAACTGAAACGACAAGTTTATTTTAGGAGACGATGAACTATTATTTAAAGTCATATAAATAGTTGTACATCCTATATACGGGGGGGAGGGGAGAGTGTGTCTTACAAAAACATGGTAAACAACGCATGGAAAACAGAAGAGCTGCACCAGGAGGGTGTGTTGGTTCCTCTATAAAAATGGCACTCGTCCAATATAAAACCATTCATGTAATAACTTTTCATTGATAATCGTGTTGAAAAATGTCGAACTTTTCAATATTTATGTGTTTACTTCATATCTACCTTTAAAAACGGGTTTGTTCTGAGAAAATGTATAAAATAACAGATAAACCAAGTGCAGACCCATTTCCATCCTTCAAAATTTTTCAAATCAATGATATTTCGTTACTGTCGCTTACTTTATATAATTTGATTTAAAATTTGGAGGTAAGTTGAAACAGTAGAATCACTGAATACTGTGAATACTGAATACAGGTTAGTGATGGAATGTAGATCACTTAATCACTTTATTTAATGACTTAATGAATATTTATTAAACTTTTAATTGCTATACAATTTGTTAAATTCGAAGAATGGCAAAGAGGATTGTCTATTGCTATAGTATTTTCTTTGTTAATTGTAGAAAGCAAAGAGCCACGAAAACAATGTTCAAGTGTTTCTAATGTCGTTCAATATAGTAGATTTTTTATAGTATATATCAAATAATCAAGAAAATATAATATAGTTTATTTTTTGATAGATAATGAAATTTGGATATTTTCAATGCTTCCAGTGTTTAAGAAACAAACACAAAGTTTCGACAGGTATAACAAACTCCTGTCGTCTTCAGGTGTACTTACTAACTTAGCCTACATCTAAAACTACTTATTTTTTCCCCTTAGCCCATACTAATTCAAAAAAGACAATACTACATGATTAGATTCTAAATATTACTGTTTTAAGAACGTTTGACTTTCAATGGTAATCTTTAGTATCCAAGCATGTAGTATTGTCTTTTTTTAATTAGTATGGGTTAAGGGGGAAAAAATAAGTAGTTTTAGATGTAGGATAAGTTAGTAAGTACATCTGAAGACGACAGGAGTTTGTTATACCTGTCGAAACGTTGTGTTTGTGTCATAAACTCTGGAAGAACTGGAAATCTCCAACTATTATTATCTATCATGAACAATCCAATGCTAATAAATAACTTTCAAACAACATTTTATATTGAATATGAGAATACGAGATACTATATGAATGTTATTTTGTACTATTGTGTATAAATATATTCATTTTACACTGTGTGAATAATAAATAAATACAGTTAGGGACGAAAAAGAAGAGTTTTTTGTTTTACATATTCTACATGTATCAGTATTAACTGCTTTTCACAATTTACTGCGTGCCTACATGATATCGTGACGTACCCTTTCCTTTTACACTCGCGTGCGACCTTTCTTCTGACCATATCAAGAACGACAAGCGAAGGGCCCAACTTATACAACCATTATTCCCAATGTAAAAATTACCTCATAACTAGGGCTTAGAAAAATAAATAATTAAAATACTAGTTGTGTTCCCATCTATTCGTTTGATAGAATGTAGTTCCCTTAAATTTGTAGTACACTGACGGTAGAGTTGCTAACTGTACAATTTTGGAAAACGCATTTACAAAGTCCAAACGGGGGGGGGGAATTTAACATTAAAATAGCTAAGGCATGAGTTGTGGACACTCTTACACACTTACACCTAAAGACGAAGCACCCGCAGACTACTTAGAAACCACTCACCTACGCCTGTGAACGCAGATAACACAGAGGGAAAGGCCAATTTTTTCAATTTCATTTCAAAATAAACTCTTAAAACTGATCACTACAAGATTTTATAAGATGTAGTATAGTGGCCTGATGTATTTTATTATATTTATTGCTATTGTAAGTGGTTCTATCTTACCTGTTAACTGTAACCTGATAACTGTTTTATCTTTACAGTTCCACATACTAAAACGTTTTTTCTTGAAGAACAAGATTTAAGATATCATTTAATATATAATAGATTCTTGAAATAAGATCGCCGACAGAAACCACCCGGATATATTCCAGACGCAATATCCAGGAAGCCTAGTTCTGAAGGCCATCCAGATTTTACACCCGCATCACTATTGTTGTCAAAGTACACCCCAAGGTGAGTGAAGATGGGAGTAGTTCGGAAGAAGAGTTGTACGGCTGTAAAACCGGAGTGTGGGAAAATTGCTTTTCAGGCCATCAGTTGAGCTGGAGAAGGTCGTGAGCAAGCTGGACAAAACGTTCTCCAGACAGTAAATTCGAGCAGGAAATCGAAAATGACCATAGCAAGAGTAATGGGTGACATTTTGTATATGAAATTTTACATCTGTAAATATAAAAGCAAATAAAATTGACTGACTGATCTCTGTTTCTAAAAAACTGCAAGACTTTAGATCATGGAACTTGGCACAAATATTCTTCATACCTCTAGATGCGTATCAAGAAAGGATTTAAAACATTTCTCTCTAGAAAAGCTAAAATAAGGTAGATAATAAATATCCCAATACCGGCCTAGCAGATTCTTTGTTTTATTCAAACTAATAATGAGAGAAATTATTTTTGAGCAATGAAAGTGCAATATGAAAAATAAAAAAAATTACGTGATTGAGATCAAGAGTGTAGTGAGTGTTGGCACGCAAAATGTGTTGGTTTCCCCTAGTTTATTATAATAATTCTAAAGAAATACCTTTGTAGACTGGTCCAGCTTAGTAGACAGCTAGTATAACTAACCACAACTACTGGGAACAGTGATTAGTAATATTCCTTAATTGCCATGTTTTGTAAAATTGTATAATTTGTGAAATAAACAATTATACAAATTTCCTTTGTCCTTTTTTGGACTTTTTCTGGAGTTCAGCTACTTGAAAATGAAAAGTATTAAACTATATCTAAAATGTAACTGTGTTAGGCATCAATGTAAATATGGTATACAGATTGTATTTTTTTTTTTATTTAAAACTTAACTCACCAGTTAACATGGGCCCATACACTTTTTGAAGGCTCACCTCTGGGACAGTTGGAAATTACTAATCTAGTGAAGAAGCTCCTTGACCTGGTCAAGGATTGCCAGCTTTACGACGATTAGGCACCGGGATTGGCACAAAAAGCCTTAGGCTTCGTTGCAAGGGTTGGCTGGACCAACTGCATATCCCCATATCAACTAACTAACTAACATGGGCCTGCAGCCCTGAGCGAGCATTTTATTCAACGCGTGAAGTATAACCGTTATCTCAGTTGGGGATTCGAACCTTTGACCTTGCACTCCACAAGCGAAGCCTTGGGTACTGAGCCAACATTATGTTGATCATTTCCATACCTTATATATTAATTTTTGTTAAACGAAATATTGGCATATTCAACTGAAATTTTCTCCACTGATATTCTTTGAAAATTCATAATTTACGTTGCGCTTTTTGAGTATTCCTGAAAATTTAAATTAATTTTTATGCAATATTACCATATCCTTTACATATCTACCTAAAATTTCATGAATGATACAGACAAAAATTACTTCCGTTTATCTTTTCCTCACGTTCGGGAAAAGCCACTAATCATATTCTTCACCGTCTTTGCTCTAGGAAATAAATATGATTTAATAATTTAATTCATACGTTTTTATACTTGGGATAGTCCCTTTTAATTTTACTTGTATTTAAATTTCACCTGCAGTTCTGGACAGATCAAACGCAAAATTACTTTCAATTACATGAATACTTGAATGACATTTTTACTTGACATTCCATAAAGTTTAAGTTATAATGCCGGCGTATACTGACTCGAATAGGCTTCGTAAATAGAGTTGGACAGTTATATCAAAGCTCAAACATCATATATCAAAGCTCATTCGTCATATATCAAAGCTCATTCATCATAGTTCATTTTATAAAATAGTTTTTATAAATGTTGGTTGTTGGTAATAATGTAGTTTATTACCACGTAAATATATTTAAAAATATGGTTCACAATAAATTATATTATGCGGGGGATAAGTTTGGGCTCAGGAAAGTGATTAGATGCTGATAAATTGATACCCACCTACCAACCCATACTTAAGTAGTTTTGAAAAGATATATAAAAAGACATTTAAAAAAATAAAAAAATCAGTTTTTAAAATTGACTATTTTCGAACTCTTTTTTAACTAACAAAGCTTATAGCAGTAAAAACGTTGTTTTTCTAATTATGTTTATTTTAACAAATAAGTAAACTTTGCGTACTTAACATGATTCAACATAGGCTAACATAACATTGACAAGAATTCGAGATTCCATTAAAATCGAGTGCCTGGCTTACGAGACGGCCTGCCGGCCGTCCTTTCGGAAATTATATACCCAAATTTATATTTCGTGGTTAATCATTGGTCGTTTTAACAATCTAACAAACAATGCGCATACAATCTATGTATTTCATTAATCGCAAAAGTATTTTTATCACGTTTTCACAAGAAATAATTGTCAAATAGTTAAATGGTTTTCTTAATTATGTTCAGCGTTGAAATTGGAATACAAAAATCACAAAAGCACATAAAATAAGCAATTTATCGAAAAACAAAACATGTTAAAAATAGGTACCAGTTAAAATCACGTTTTCCATGGAATAAAAACTACCATGTCTTAATATATAGGCTACTCTTGACCCTTTCCTGAAGAGGAGAAATTAAGATTTTATATAATAGAAATGAAGAGTATGTGACATGAAATCTGAAAATATTGTGTTGTTAGTGTGAAACACGTGGACAGGAACGTCTGGTGACCTTCAGGATGAGTTATTTATCAACAACCACATTCTTATGGTAATTTTGCGGAAGCTGCGTACGGACAGGTCAGGGGCCAACCGTCCCGGCGACGGCGGGTCAAACTAGACGCTGTGAAAGCCGTCGGTGCAAACTTATATCACGGCTCTTGGAAAACCCTTAGTTCACACGTGAACAATGGTAATTATACGTTTAATTGAGATAAATCCTTCCGCGAGCATTGTCTGACCATGGTGCAATCCATGCACGCACCCCCCCCCCACACGAGCATGCACACGCACACGCCAAGAGGTAACAACTGCCTTAGCTTCACTAATAAAGGGAATTTTAAGGTTATATTTTGGAAGAAAATATTTACCATTCTTAAAATAATATCTATGGTATATATTTGAATTTTAGAAAGAAGAAAAAAAACATGTAAGTTTAATAAAAATAGATTAGATTGTTTCAATTAAGCTAAGTTAGGTTATGTTACGTCAGGTTGTTAACTTATTTAAGGTTAGGGCTACTTTTATGCGGCAAAGTGGTAGGTTGAAGATGTAGGCCCCCAACAACTGATTCTACACTGTTTAAAACTTACTGTCCTTGTTTTTCATATCTAGATATATTGCATACATATTTATGAGTACGGTTCTCTCACTTGCAAATGCTCGCTTCTATTGAACGTTTTTCAAAAGTTACTTTTGAAAAAAAAAACAACCTCTGCTCCACATGACTCAGAAAGTAATACAAAGAAATTAAAAAATATATAGTATAGCAATTACTTTATATATTACCTTTTTAATTAGTCTTCAATATAATTAGCCTATAAAAGAGGTGGAGGTCTTGATTAAAGAAAAGCTAAATAATACTCCAGCAGAGATATTTTGTTTACAGTTCCGTTCTCGTATTTTCGGTTGTGTGTCAATGTGTTACACAATATTCTATAAGGATAAAGACAATATTCAAATTACAAGCTTCTTTATTTATATATTTTAAAATTTAATTAAGGAGGGCAACAGGTAAGAATGCCCAACATCGAACAAATCTTGGTAGCTCTTTTCTAGGTTAGATTAGGCTATATTTAGTTAGGTTAGGGAAGTTAAGTTAGATTACGTTTCATTAAGTTAGATACGTTAGGTGAGCTATTTTTGTTTTTTTATAAAAGTCGATTTTTATAGAATTTCGTTTCCGTTGTAAATTTCTAAATATTGCTGGCACATAACGAAAATATAACAAAAGTTTCATTAACATGTTTAGAAAATGCACTATAAATGAAGCAATAGTGCATAATAAACGATAACTGTATTACATCTAATAAATGTTAATTAAATTCTTATTTAAATATGTTAATGTTAAGTTGACGATTAAATTTAGTCACATTAGCATAGTAGCGTCTGAAGACCTAAGTGAAGTAAAGATCGAGACGGGCTGAATTTGTAACACGATGTTGGGTTGACTTCACATTTTAGAGTACTTATTGGATGTAGAAGTATACTAAGTGGGGGAGCTACAAACACGTTTAATTAGTTAAAATAAGACGAAAATATCCATGTGTTGAAGTCTCCATTAAATATATTTATTGTTTCTTCAATAAAATATAATAACGTAACCATAGAATTGATATAAAGTGATTCTATACAGTCAGTTTGGTTAATGCAAAATTACTTTTGTAACAGACCCATGTTTGCAGTTTTTCAATTGTAGCCAATAAATTTGTTCTATCATAGTGGAAAAATCTGCATTTAGAAGAAAGTACTATTCGTAAAAAAGACCATGTAATTTTTGACCAGAGCAGGTCATTGTTCAGGAGGATAATGGAGGGGAGGAGGAAGCTGTGATCCTTAACACGCATTGGTCAACTTCCAGGAACTGACCTTAATACTAAAATAGAACTCACCGTAAAAAATTTTATGATGTCGAACTTAACACATTTTGATTTGAGGTAAAATATATACAACCGTGGGTTGTAAACATTTCAACTGGACAGCCATAAGCTGCATTCATCGAGCAGAGGTTAAGAAGAGAAATGATTAATAAGAAGTAAGTTTCCGGTGAGAGTTGTTTTTGAAGGAGTTGAATTATTTAGTCCCGTACGTATCCCTCCTCCATCTATGGCATAATTCTACGCCATACTGTATATTTTGGTTCCAAGTTAACACTATCGTTGTCGTGAAAATTTGAGCCAACTTTTTTTCATTAGCTGCGACATTACTAGGCACACGTATTTAACTGATTAAATTAAATCAATTTAAAATCTTAGTATTTACTTACGCATATAAAAGAACCTTTTATATGCGTAAGTATATAAAGAACAGTCTGTTTATGGAAGAACAGACTGTTGAAATTATTGATGTAAACGAGTATTGGGGGAAAATTAAAGAAATTATTACAGAAGTTTCGAAGGAAGAACTAAAACCAATACAAAGGAAACAGAAGAACAAACTTTGGTTCACCAACAGTTGCGAAGATTTAATAGAGTTGAGGAAGAAAAAGAAAAATGATGTTCTCAAAAACAACTGTAATGAAAATAGGGAGGAGTACAAAGAACTCAACAAACAGGTAGTTAGAAAACTAAGAACGAAGAAACGTAAATATATCACAGACCAACTGAGAAAAGCAGAGGAGGACAGTACTCATAACAACGCAAGGGAATTTTTCAGATCAATAAGATTTTTTAAGAAGGGATACATCCCAAAAACAGACAGCATCAAAGATAAAAATGGAAACCTGACTTGCGACAGAAAAAATGTTCTTAACATATGGAAACAATATTTTGAGCAACTACTGAATGCTGATAAAAGACCTGACGAAGAATAAGGAGCAGAAGTTGAAAATAAATTAATTTTCCAACATGTGCAACCAAAAGTAGATGAACCATCGCTTAAAGAGGTGGAAGAAAGCGTAAGACAACTAAACAACAATAAAGCCCCAGGAAATGATGGCATTCCGGCTGAAATATTCAAAATTGGTGGAAGAGAGCTATTAAGTTGTATGCATAGATTAATATTAGAAGTGTGGAGAAAAGAAACAATACCCAATGATTGGAACGAAGCACTAATAACACCTATTTTCAAAAAGGGTGATAAGACAGAGTGCAAAAATTATAGAGGTATTTCTATTCTAAGTTCAGCATATAAAGTACTATCAAAAATCCTCTTAAATAGACTGAAAGAGTATATAGAAGAAAATATTAAAGACCACCAAGCAGGATTTGTTCAAGGTCGCTCTACTATAGACCAAATATTTGCCATAAAACAATCTCTCTCAAAATATTGGGAGTTTAATAAGGATGTTCACCTATTATTTATAGATTTTCAAAAAGCGTATGACAGCATAAATAGGATGAAAATGTATGAAAAAATGCAAATGTTTGGCATCCCAGATAAGCTTATAAAATTGACACAAATATGTATTGATAAATCAAGATGTAAAGTGAAGGTAAATGGAGAATATACAGAGGACTTTGAAGTTAATACAGGAGTTCGTCAAGGTGATGGGATATCCCCTCTACTCTTTAACCTAGTCTTAGAAGATGCACTCAGGAAGACAAAAGATTTAAGAGCTGGGATCTATGTTGGATCAAAAGTAAATGTATTAGCTTTTGCGGATGACGTTGCTCTTCTTGCTGAAAGTAGAACAGATCTGGAAAATTTAGCAAAAGTGCTCATTCAAGAAACCAGAAAGGTGGGATTAGAAATAAACCAGGATAAGACAAAATATATGCATATAACCAGAAGACAGGGAATGAATAGAATACAAAATATTAAAGTGGACAAGTGGGAATTTGAAAAAGTCGAAGAGTTTAAATACCTTGGCATAAAGCTAGCACAAAACATAAAAGAGGAAAACGAAATTCAAAATAGACTAGTCTTAGCCTCTAAGACCTATTGGGCAGTAGAGAAATTACTTAAATCCAAAATATTGTCTAGGAAAACTAAGATCAAAATCTACCATACACTAGTCCTCCCTGTGTTACTATATGGAGCTGAAACATGGTCACTGACAAAGGAATATGAGAAGAAGCTTATTGTATTTGAAAATAGAGTATTAAGAAAAGTGTTTGGTCCAGTATGCGAAGGAGATGTATGGAGAATAAGAAAGAACAGAGAATTAAGAGAAATATACACTCACCCAGATATAGTAGCATTAGTGAAAAGTAGAAGACTAAGGTGGGCTGGACATGTGTGGAGGCGAGAAAATACCTCCATTATTAATTATATTGAACGATCGAACCCAGACGGTAGAAGACCTCTTGGCAGGCCAAGACTTAGATGGAGAGATCAGGTCCTCAAAGATATTTACAAATTGGGAACTACACCTGAGGCAGCAAAGAACAGAGCAGAATGGAGAGGCATTGTTGGCGAGGCCAAAAACCAACTGGGGTTTCAATGGCCAAGGAGGTAAGGTAAGGTATATAAAAGAACCGTTTCGTAATTATTCTTTTCATAAGGGTTAGAATTTGATAAAGTAAATAATTTTACGTCCACTTAAAACCAAGAAAACTTTGTTTCAGGATATTTAAAAAAAAACGTACTTTCTTGGAAAGTTAAAATTCTGAAATGTATGACACTTATATAAAATATTTAGGTCAACCATGCATTAAAATATGAGTGTGAAACAGTTACGGATTTTTGAGTAATAGTCTACAAATGCAAAGTCAATCCACTTCAAAAACTACTAAACATTTTGGTTCTTTAATGTTCATATTAGAATAAACATTATTATAACATAAAGCAACATTTTAAAATGCATATGTCGTAACGTAAAAGCTAAAACATTGAAGTTGTTAAAACGAACCAAGCTGGTTTCTGGTCAGCTATCATTTAGAAAAGCTTTACAGAAGCTGTGATAAATAAATATATCAATATTCAAAAGTCATATCGTATATTATTTTAAATAAAAATAGAAAGTGCTCCTGTCACAAAGCAGCACTTATAAAAAAAATTCAATCCATCCAGCCATTTAAGACCTGCCACAATGATTCTATCAATACTTGGGGGGTTCATTTTATCAATGAATACTCATAAATGTGTATTCATAGGTTTTATTCACATCTACAGCAAATCCTTAAAGCTGCACGTATCCCCTGGGTAGTTCTAAACGGGAAACAAACTGGTAGCTGGACTGTCATAAATTCATGATCCCCCAGCTACGACAGCTACCACACACACTAAACAAGAAAAAAGATGATTTAATTGGATACTTCATATGCCTCTTACTTTCTTAGTAGACATCCTTCAAACTCGAATACACATAATTTCTGCGCCAAATGTAGTGTACTTATGTTAAAATATGAAAAATATATAGTAAGTTTAATGAAAAGTAGTTTGCAACGTTCCAGGTGATCTGTTCTGCTTAAAATCCTAACTATTTTCGTTTGTATCAAAAGTATATATATATCATTGACAGTGCTAGAATGACCCCATAAAATTAACCCACGAGAAGTATGTGGTTGAAAAAATCCAAAATAGGTTACACTTCATTATTCATTACTTACATGCCTGTAACCTTTCTCCACATTAGATAAGAAAATCTCGAAACACTTTTACAGATATTGTCAATGTGTGATTTCCAATACAGTCTATTATCAATATAAAAACCAAGCACCTTAATAGACTTGTGTTTTAACAGACTGTCTAGAAAGAAAGTGTTGAGATTTTTTTCCTACTACACAACGGTTTATTTGAGGAAAACCAGCCAGAAGCGGAATTGTAGGCTAAGTTAATTATGGTTTTGAGGAAATGGGTGTTACGGTAATATGAATATATGGTTATATCATCTGCATGAATAACGAGATATGATGTTGTGTTAACAGGTAAATCACTAATAAAAAATTAAAAACAGAAAATGTCCCAGTACAGATTCCTGGGAACTCCCAGTACTAAAAGTATAGTTTATTGAGTTCATTTAACGGAAACATAGTTTGTTGTTGACAGTTTGGTAGACAATAATGTAGTAATTTTATTGAATTACCATAAACACTATAATGCTGAAGTGTAGCCAGTAATATAATAAAATTAACACAGTAATAAAGCTTTACTTGTATCTAAAAAGCATAAGGACAACATTTTTTTTTCTTTTCGAAAGCTAAAATAACATTTTCAGTAAAATCTTGTACAACAGATGAGCATTTGGTAGTTCTGAAACCTTGTTGACAGCTAATAATTAAATTATTAATTTCAAAGTCGCAGTTACGTTGGATATATTTGTGTTATTAAACTATTTTAGACAAGAATAGGAACTATGGAGATTGGTCGGTAATTTTGAGGTTGATTTCTCTCCTTTCTTCTACTTAAAATGATACCACAACGAACGTATCAGAAGCAGCTATAGATATGTTACAATGAACGTACGTCTTTATACATCAGTAGTAATAATTACTATGTATATCTTTAAGGATTTGGGGGAATAAGGGAGGGACTGGTGTGGTGCTGGCTTTGCCATCTCCATGACAAACTGGAGAAATAACAAATTGACACATATTCAGAGCACCTTTGGATGCGACCTTTGCTTAATTTTTTATCTGTGATAATACATGCTTTTGAAATGTTAAGTCTTGTATGACCAATTGGGATGATTATCTGGAATCAGGGATTGTGCAAGGAAGAGAAATAAACAATAGTCATGTCAGTCAGTTTGCCGAATATCAAATCATTATTACATGGTTCGGATTCTAAGTTATGTTGTATTTCCCTCAGTTGCCGTAGATATTGGTCTACATTATTAATAAATGGTTCTTTATAAAAAATCAGTCGATCCTAATTAGTAACAATGACTAAAGTCGGTCATCAATATTCATCAACTTTATTCAGCATCCATGTTTTGTCTTATAAATAAATAAATACATAAAGTGATGACTGCGAACATGTGAACCCAATCCTAGTACACAAGACACCTATTACAGAGTCATGTAATACATGAAGCTATTGTTAGACTATTATCCAAGACGACATCTTCAATAAACTTGCCATAAAAGTGCAGTGAGAACATCCTACAATTACTGTGGTGAAAGAGCCATAAATAGAGAAGAAGAATGCTTTACTCGGTTGTAAAAAGAAAGGTTATTAATTAGTTAGGCACTACAAAGGTTATGGCGCCTCATGACCTTCACATTTGGAACAATACAAGTAACATCCAGGTACTTGGAGCTTCTGCACATTGTCTTCTCCAGAAAGTAATTGTACTGGAACACTCTGGAGAAGGATCATCAGTGCATTCCTGGCGGCCGCAATGGAGTAATTGGCGAAGGAAATCCTCTAAAAGGTGCTAGAGGTAGTGGAGTTGAAATGAATTGAAATGCGTATGTTTCCAAATGATTATTCTGTAAGCACTCGTAAGTAGTTCTTGGACGGAACTAAACTGACTAATTTTCTGTTTATATCAACACTGATTTATACAATTTTAAAATTGAATTCAAAACACTACAAAACCGATGTAAATAATTTGTCTTATGATAATGTAAACACTTTTATCCCCCACATCTGCCGTTCTATCCACCATCCATATTTAAACACCTCCACCAGATCCATATTCTAAATAAGAGTGATGTACTCAAGAACTCGAAATGATTTGAGATCTATAGAGTCACTCTGGACTATTGTTAAAAAATAATCTGACAATAGACAACAATTCAGTATTACTGAAAAGACATCAACTAAAAGAGGAGTATAGCTAATTATAAATATAATAAAAAGAGTATACTTTTGGAAAAATGTTAGCCCGTTTCTACGATAGCTATCAAAATCAGCGAGCACTTTTGTTTTCCCATATAATATTTTAACACAAACTAGTTTTCTTTTTAATATATTCCTAAAGTCTAGGATATTCGGGGTTTGTTGTTATCTATGTATTAGATTTTTTGTTTTGTTTTAAATTTTCTTTTTCCAGAAGAAGGCCCCTTCACAGAATCCAAAATGCTGTATGAAATATTCTTATTTAGATAACCATAAAAAATATTCCACGGTTAATTTAATAGTATATTTCATAACAAGAGTGGAAAGTGGGGTTTTGCATGTTCAAGACCATATGTTTGAAGTGCGAGACTTGTCGAGCACTTCAAATGGTTGAGAACATACAAAACACTTTCAATCGAGTTTTGAACGATACTTTTCACTACACTACGGAATAAAAACTCATTTTTGGAATGTTAACTGTTTATTAAATTAGAAACATGTTTTAAAAACAGGTGTTGTTGACTGTGGAAAATTTTCGGTTGTAAACAATGTTACTTTCGGTAGTAAACAATAGACAGCTGTTGAAAATATGATATTTCGCAGGCTGTAAACACATAACGAAAACAGCTGAACTCATAGTAATGTAGTGAAAAATAATTTCCGAATCGTTGGGAAAAAATACAAATGAAACATGCAATTGCTATTTATAAAATAGAAATATTTAAAGCTTAATTTCGAACTGGGTTGATATTGTGAGTTTTCTATCAACAAAACTCACACAAATTTATATAATACACCTATTATATTTCCTGAAAGCAAAGTGAAAAATGATTTGCTGAGATGAACATGTCCATGAAAAATATGGTAATCCGACGTAATAGAAAAGGAAAAGTTAACACTCTTTGTATAGCACACAGAAGGCACGCACTCGCCTACTCAGCATACATAACGTAGGACTTGTGACTTTGCACATCTGTGGACTTGTGGTCCTAACACGGTAAAACGCGTTCGGACACGCCGGGAGGCCGTGGGATACTGCTCTATGGAGGTATTCCAGAATGGATATTACCGTGTAAAGATCAAGCAGGAACTTCTGATGATCACATAATCTGGAATAATCAATTTCGTAGAGTATGTGACATCACTGACAATAAAAGAATTTATCTATCAATCTGTTATGTGCCAAAAGTGAATGGAATTTACTCATAGGAGTCTGCAATAACATTTTGTAAAATCATTATTATGTACATACGCACGCTTTTAGATATTAGGTTGTTTTGTCTTATGGTCTTATGGTTTGTCTTATGGCAATCAGCTCTTATTCGTAAAATGGCCATAACAAGAATTTATAAAAAAATCAACAACAACAAAAATAAATTTCCTAGATGCGCAGTTGAAAGTTATAATTCAATATTTATGCTAACCTAAACAATGGAATGTTGCCTTAATATTACACTAATAGAAACTATTCCTGTTGTTATTCTTTATTTTAACATTTTGTCTAAATTCTTAATATTCTTAGGCCACAAAAGTCATCGATAATTTACATTGTGGTCAATAAGTCTGTTGGCTAACCAATAATTTATACTGAGAGCCAATAATTGATTTGGGTTCATCAACCTGTCTAAAGACAGACCTTCAGCTTCCCTTCTCGCAAAGCCCTCTAAAAAGTGTTTAAAACCTTCGGAAAGCCCATGGAAACAAAGTAAATTGTATTTGGTTAAGTTTCTACAATCTTTATGGTTTTATTCTATACAATCTCAACTCTCCTTTTTATTGACTGAATCATCTATATAGAATTATTTTTCAAATTTGGCATTTAGATAAACAATTATACTATAAATATAGACGCCTGTATGATTATAACTCTCTCATCTGCGACATCAATAGTCAACAATAAAATACCTCACAATATTTTGTTCAGTGTAGAAATTATTGTGTCTTTATCTCGTGTTGTCGCATAACACAATAATATTTATTGTCGTTGTTCTGACCTATTTAGAGTCAAGATAAGTATTTTCTTCACATTAAATTTTATTTTGAGCAAATCAAAGGTATTATTTTATAGATAAAAACCTTGTTGCTAAATGAGTATATTTTCAGGCTTATAAGTAACAGTGCAAACTGTACGTTACAATATCTGTTCACTTTATACGAATAAAGTGAAGAGTTAACACTAAAAAAATTGATTTTATTATTTTGTTAACACAATAAATTTTCTAAAAAACTGTGTGGAACCTTTCTCACATAACTACAAAATAGCTCATGACCATTTTATAAATATGCCCATTCAAAATAAAATTATAAAAGTTCACTTTACAATAACATTGAAACTAATACACTAAATTTGCAGACAATAAATGAAAACCGTACAAAAAAATTAAATACAGTAGATTTATTTTATAGAAGATCATGTTGTGGTGTGCGGTATTTGTGGGAGTGTTGAACCTGTACAGACACAACCCGTTACTTACTCTATGTACAAAATAGCGTATTCGTTGACCGTATCAGCTGGTGTTACAATACTTGTAGAGTACATAACCTTACAACCGTCATTTAATGTCGGTGGATCATCATTTACTGTTTCCTCTATGCAATCAGCTGACCGGGTCACGTGATGTCGCAAGTAAACATAACCTCACTTGTTGCTCGCTGGGTCACATTGAGACCGTTAGTTCGTCAAGCTCCAGTTGGTTTTACAGGGTCAAGGATGCTTCTAGGTTTTATTATATTTTGTTTTTGTCTGATACGGCTGGCCGAGTTGCACAAGTCATTAGGTGGTGAGTAAAACGAATTTGATGACAGAAGGTGATTCTTGTCGGCTTTTCTTGTAGCGTCAGTGCCGGTACATAAGTCTTATGTTTGATGACTCTTTCTTACAGTTAATGTTGAAGGTAAGTAAGAAATGTATAATATACTATCTGAATTTGAGCTCAAGTTCAAGAAATTTACAATATGTATTGTGTCAACTAGCTGAAATATATAAATGTTAAAAAAAAGTTAGATTACTGATTCCTAACAGCTTCATTGATTTATTTATTTACTGTCAACTTATTTTATTTCTAGATACAGCCTAGATAGTAGGAATATGTAAGTGATAATATTAACATAGGAAATACTAATTCAGATACATTAATATTTGTCGATAGTGTCGTTGGTGCATACCCACTTTCAAAAGCCTAATATTTACAGTTTTATCTTGATAATACTTTTTGAAAATGATTATCAGAAAGTCAGGGATTGTTAATTTGTCCGTGGACCATATCTTATAACACTTTCAAAGGATAAAGACTACATTATTTAATCAAACCTTACATATCTTGACGATAGGCAACTTAAACAAAATAAATAAATAAAAATTATATAAAAAATAAATTTTACGATTATTTAAATTACCCTTTTTTATAATATTTTTTGAATATATGTATTTAATTTCAACAGAGTCAGTTATTTGTTATGAATGAAAAATTCAACATAATTTGATATGTTAATTGTAGTACACACATAATAATTTTTAAATACCAAACTATTTCAAAAGATAATGCAAAAATGTCACAATAACCTATAATTATGTAAAGAAAGGCTTATTACGTGTACATAGGTTATGTTTATACTCGTGAAAAGTAAGTTATTATTATATTAAAATATAAAAAAACTGTTAATACTGTTTGCGATTATAAATAATAAAAGCTTTATTTTAATCGGTTTGACATTTCCCTTTACTAACATTTACACATTCCATCACGAAGGCATTTATGGACGTTTTATGTCGCCATTACAAGAGCATTACACTGAATGCTACTAACTATCGTCCCATGGCCATATTGCACATTAGCCCAAAGATCCTAGAAACGCTCACGCTGTAGCCTTACTTTCGTCAATTATGTCAGAGCTGCATGATCCAGAGGACAATTGCGCTCATTGTTCTACAATAGGGTAAATTGCCTCAATTTGGGTCGCCAGCTGAGAAACCTCCAAGGACACGAGGTGTCTCAGGTAGAAATATGCTAATTGGGGTTAATTTGTTAGTGCAATTAGCCCTGGAACGCTGAAGAGTGTGGAAACAACGGTTGCGGTAACGGTGGAGGCAGCTGACTACTGGAGAGATGACATTTGAACGACCTTGAGTCAGTGGGATGATTGGGACCAATGAATGTCAAGGGGTGAATGGCTGTTGGTACACGGCATCTTATAATCACTATTGCTACTGGTAATTGTGATGGAACATAGATAGCCTACTACACCATCACTCACCGCTGATTATTAATTGTTATCGATTCTTCTATAAGTTATAATGACATTGTTACCCTATTGAATACATTTTGATTAAATTTATGTAGCATAATTGCTAGTCCTTTAATTTTTTCATAATTTTTTTTAGCTTCACTCGCCAGCTCATATGGGTCTTCAAATATGAGCGTGAACTTAATTAAACGAGTAAAGTACCGACCGTTAGCTCAGTTGGGGATTCGAACCTTGGACCTTGTCCTTCGCAATCTGACGCCTTAGTCACTGAGCTACCAAGCCGGCAACCCCATTTTCCTAATAAAGACATCAGTATCACATACAGTTTGAGCATGAAGAGCACAGTTCTTCTTTGAAGCTAGTACTGTAGTAGTTAAAATTAACTGTTAAGCCCCTGGAGTACAACATTAACGTAAAAATAGTCCTTACAGCTTCCACAAAACAGTCAAAAAGAATGTAGAATTGTTTATGTTAATTTTGACTCGTGGTCTGAAGTTCTTATTTTTAAAAGAAACATGTGTGCACTAGATTTTTAAGAATACAAAATTTCTTGACGAATGTGGTTATGGCTGTTTTATAAAAATAGTCGGCTTACGATGAGTAATATAATATGCGATAATGTGATAAATAGGTTAAAATCAATCTAACTGTGAGTTAATTTAAACGGTATTGAACCAAAACCTAACAACTTATCCTTAAGTTTACGTCTAAAACATAGACTAAGTTTTAATTTCGGTAGAAATTCTGAATATTACTTTTGTTATTTTTCATAATGCTTTGAGACATCAACTTAAGTATTTATAAATCAAAAAACTTATAAAATGTTTCAAACGAATAAAGATGAATAATGAATAAAAATAATGAATAAAAATAAGAGTTAAAACATTCCATAAGATGTCACCTTGCTACGCAGATACCCAATCAGCACTCTCCATGTTTGGTAATTTTTTTCACCAGATGTGAGTGATTCTCGCCTATGTGAACAGTTTATTTTCTGTAGGTTTCATTTATTTCTATTTTTAGCTGTAAGTACAAAGCAATCTGTTTGACATTGTTTTGTTCTAATATGCTTCTATGAATTTTGATCTATTTAAATTTAATGTCAATTTAAATCAATTTAAATATCTTTTCATTGATTATGTTTATATTTATTTAGGAGACTGTTAAAATCGATTTAATTTACATTATATCGATCATGTGGATACCATTTAAATAATTAAAAATTTTCACTAATTGAGTAACTTTATATAAAAATAAATAAGTTATTATTGTTAATTGATTTACAGGACTAAAGCTACAAATTACTGAATATAAAAGATATTCCTGACTAAGTAAGTTTATGAATACTCAACTCAATTTGGTTGTAGTAATCCAATGTCAGTTATTGTTTTTAATATTGTTTGAGATTTCTTATCAAGAAGATAACATTTTATTTCGTGAATATACTATATCCTGACTAGTAATATATTAATTTGAAGGAGTAAGTCACTTACTCCTGGATATAGGTAGCCACTGATACGGACTACGGAGTACAAGGTCCAAGGCTCGAACCCCCTCCGAGCTGTCGATCGGAGCTGCACTTGCAGCTTATGTAAATTGAAAGATGAGTAAGGAAAGGCTAGATAACTGGACGAATCACAAGAGCAATACACGAAAGAAATAGTTTTAATTGTTTTGAATTAAGAAAGTTTTGTAAGTGTTCCGACGAGTCAAAATAACTAACACCTTGACTAATCCTACTCACGCCCAGCAGCAGTGTTATGAAAGGTGTTTGTTCTCTCGTACCTCTATGTAGACATCTGCCAAGCATGCTTTGTACACAGTAATCGCAGTTAGGTTCATTACTCACATAAATTACCTTTGGTAAATCACGACTTCTATTAATAGAGCATTCTATTTTTGAAAATCTACAACTTGAAATTCATAAACATAAGAATTTTTGATTTGAATGTACAAATTAAAAAAAATTAAAGTAAATATTGATTATATTTATTGGTGATAACTTAGTTTAGTTACTTATAGTTCAAAAATAGAACAATCGAAAACAGTTAACATTTTTACATTAGACAGATCTATTATGTATTGAATTGATTATTTAAAAAAATTAAATATAAAGTAAAATCGTAATATCTACAAAGGAGATAAAGAAAATTTTCAACGTATGTAAATATAAAAGTAATTTTGGAAACATAAAAATAACAAAATGGAAGAATATTTTGTCCAGCTAAATCAACAGTAAGGGACAGGTGTTACAATATATATTATTTACATTGTTGTAGAAACTGTAAACACGTGAATGATACTTAATAAAATTATTCAAATATAAGAATAATATATAACATATTATTGTAATAGATTTCAGTAAACCAGTTTACAATAACATGCCCAAATCTTTTACAAAGGATCCTTCGTATTATTGTGAAATCTCTGTTTTTTATACTTAACTTGTTTCCACCTTTAACACAAGATTCAGAAAACATTGTAAATACAATGGCAGAAAAAATAATAAATTTACTAATTATAAAGCACTTATTCTTTAATCCTATGGTAAATTATATATATTATTATGAAGAACTTAATTTTATACTGAACAGTAAAAAATAAGTAGAAATTATTAATAACAAATAATTTAAGAAGTATTCAAAATCCAACAACAAATATAAAAAGTTGATCTTTTCCATTCATTCACTACAGTTCGACTACTCTTTTTATGTTCGCGTTTATTCACTACCACTTGATAAATATTCTGTTGCTCTAAAAACTGTTCCCCAATCTTTTTTCGTCCACTGTGGTATTCCTTATCTGCTAGGAATCCGATATCGCTGGCCTTATCTTTTATCGCTTTCCAAGAACTTACACACGGAGAACGCATTCGGCGGAAAGTCAATCATTGGATTTACCAGTTTCTGATCAACTTTAGTAGCCACCTAAATTAACCTGACATAACTTAATCTAACCGTAATTCTGATGAAAAAGTAGTGGTATAGAATTAACGGGAAAGGCTCATTTAAGTTATTAACACAATCATAACATGTGTCAGTTATCAGGTAAGATTAGTTCATTAATATTGTCTTTATATAAGCGTTGTTACGGTAAATAATGCACTATTCTTTATAATTTTATACTATATAGTTTATTTGTACAACTAATATTGATAAATTTATTTTTTAGTCCAAAAAATACTTAGTTTTACTCTTATTTGCTATTGTATTATGGTTAGAATAATTTTAATTAATATGAATTTGAAAGGCATTTATTTGAAAATATATTTTAGATAGTGAGAACGATGAAATAAAAAGAAAACACATAGGAAAAAACTTTATAAGAGGGAAAATGGTCTGATAGATATTAATAATAATATACTAAGTAAGAGATTAAACCAAATAAATCAAAACCAGATTCAAATTAAAGGAAATCCTTCGTATCATTCTTATATGAAGGGCCCCACCCTCTTAACACACTTTTCTATATAACATAATAGAAAATGAATGTATGTTAAATAAGGAGAGGTTAGGTTATGTTAGTTAAGCTTTGTTAGGTTAAGTTGGTTAACATTTAGAGTAAGTAGTCTTTGGCTGATCGGTGAGTTGAGGACGTAGAACCACGACTGCTGATACTAAACTTAAGGAAACGTACTATTTTTATTATGTATTTTATAGCCTAATAGCTTTTATTATACTATTGCTTACAGATAGATATCTCATGTAATAGGAATATTTGTGCCAATAATTTTGTTAGTACAGACGCCTGCATTACATTTACATGGGACTACTGTAGCGCTCCACAATGGACTAAAAACACAGCTGATATTTTGAGACACATTGTATGAGAGAGCTATCTGTGTGTTTGTAAAATCAATAGTAACTAGGGGACACCCCTGCACGCTTCGCGTGCCAACTCCGTCAATCGATGCGCTCTCGGCATTTAACTGTTGACTTTAAATATTAATAATTAAACTGTATTAAGTGAAATCATATTTCTTAAATTCATTTACATAAGGTCACTTACTGCACTTGATTCACACTGTATTTATAGCATAATAATTATAAACAACCAATGTTATTACTTAGCCAATTTCAAATGTTTTCATTTTATTTAACGGCTGATGATAACATACACGCAGGCAGACATATTGTATTTTTGTTCTTTTATAATTAATTAACTTGATATTTTACTGTGCTGCTCTCTATGTTTAACCTAACAAATTATTTGTACCATTTAACATTTGTTTATGCCACCAGCTGGTCAATTACAATTAATATCCATAAGAATAACATTGCATTTTTGACGCCGTGTAGGAAAACACCATGGATTTTAAAATATCTAGCTCCATTACGACTTAGAGATTAAAATCATCTTTTGAATAAAAGAAATTTTATCAAAATCGGTGAAGTAATAAGTTTAGAAAGTGAGTAAACTAAATTATTCGATTGTTTTAATATATAGGATACATACTGTACATATTGTGTGTACAGCACACTGACTTGTGTCTGGTTTCTAGAGAATCAATTTTTAGAGCGGTGATACTATTCTAAAAAGACCCCACGCTTCAGTAGCTGTTGTGGTTATATGTTAAAGTATTGAAAAATAACAAAAAAGTTGACATTGATCGGGATTGTTGCAGGAATCACGCAGTGACAGATCTGCGGGATACTGTGGAAGTGAGAAGAGTTCTCAATGCAATCATTGTTGTTTGATTTGACAAGGCCTTGTCAGGGGACATCATTGTCAGCTGACAGTGGATCACTGGGTCACTGATGTAGGGTGAGTGTATTGTGACAGAAAAATATTGCAAGAGCCAACAATGTAATGCCTGTCCCTTCGTAACAATTGTTCGATTGGAATACATGCATTCGTAACTACTGAGAAAAGGTCTGAGGAGACAAAGCCAAAAGTATGTTATGAGCTGTTAGAGGAGCTAAATAACGATTTATTGGATAACATAAATTGAATGATAGCGTTGTTGGTTTAATCCCATCTTCATTTTCAATCTCAAGCGTTCTCAGTTAGATCCCAATCAGAGTTAAAACGAATTTTGAATGGAATCAGTCGATAACACCGACCGTTCATTTGTTACCAGCCTATTAATTTATGACACTGCTATAGAATATTAGGCCTTATTAACAAAGACTAAACTCACTTATGACTTTCTTCCGAAATCCATAATCATCCATAATCTGTTTTAAAAACGAAAAAATGTGATTTCATTGACTGACTGAAGCGTGAATCATAGTGAAACACCTTCTTCACCGAAACGAAGACAACTCATTTATTTGGAAAACTATTTCACTATTTCTTAGAATTCTGATATGACCCAAAAACAAATTTCTTATAGGTTATACTATTTGTAGTCTATTTATAAAGGTGTTATAAATTACTGGCTAAATATATTTCTTATTGAAACCTTTCATATGCCATTGAAAAAAAAAAAACATTAATTGTCCTTTGAAGCTAACTCTAGTTGTGGTTTAAGACATTTAACTCTAGATTTTGTTTTAGACCCGACCCATCTTTTAGAGCATACACTTAAAAGTCTACGGTCCCATACATGCACAGGTCTACTGAATGTTGGATTTGAAAGGGCCTTGCCAGGTTGATTATTTTGAATATCTAGCTTGTTTGTAGCAATTTTATTTGTATTTTTGTGATTTTTACGTCAAACCCAGTTTATTTAGTCATCAGTGATCAGATGTAAATTGATGTTTGTCCAATATCGCTCTGTGGACAGGTGTTTATAAATTTCTTAGTGAGTGGCTATTTTAGCAACTAAAGAAATTCGACATCAAGAATCTAAACTATTTATGGCCTATATTATTTATTGCCTTGGTGGTCACTATTTTTTTAAAGGTAATGTTTCATTCAAATGTACGATCAAAAGCCAGTTTGGTGTAAGAATAAAGAACAACATTAAAATAAAGCCAGTTCGCTTTGAGCATGGGTTGGATTATTACGGACATTTGTTATTTGCTTGTAAGGTTTCGGTCTTTATGCAAAATCCCCGTCATCAGACGAAAAACATACTTGGAGCAAAATTAGAGACATTCAATCCAACATGTTTAGCATAGATAACTAAGGGATACACATCAAAAAGAAACAATTACAAGCTAATCAAACTTTATCAATGGCATGTATTGTGACTGTTTAAACGATGCTATAAGCACATTTTTAAAACACTGACGAAATAAATCGTTTAAACTTTTCGTACTTTCGTCTAAGTAACAGTCATACATGTCTCATCAGAAACTATCAATCCATCGTAATATTGCCCGTTCTAAGTAAGGTTTTTGAGCAAATTTACTATGAATGACAAATCAATTTTCTGGACAGACACAGCATTTTATCCCCCAATCAGTTTTTATCAGTCAAAATGATCAATGATTGACATATTCACAAATCTTGTGAAGGATATTGTTGGGGGATAGAGGGTCGAGAACAATATGATAAGCGATGTACGAAACGATTTAAGCGTATTGCTTGACCTCTCTAAGGCTGTTGACTGTATCAACTTCACTCAAAAGCCTTACTAAGCTTTATTATTTAAAAAAATATTGATTCTATGGTTTGTCAATAAAATAGTTGACATTTTAACTCAGAGACAACAGTCAGTCGAAACGGTTCTGTTACAGAGAGTTGCCGTCAACCAGGAAATTCCTCAGGGATCTATTTTTCGTCCAATAATATTTCGAATTTACATCAATGATCTTGGAATATCGACTCAGAACGGAAGGATTGTTCAATATGCGGACATTACGACTCTCTGCATAAAAAATCGTCAAAAGGTGATTTGGAAATTGAAACGTCTATTAGATTAAACATTTGTATTCAGGACTTCACTGAAATTAATCATTACAGATTACTAATTACTTAAAGATAAAATATATTAATTTTCATCTCCAACATCGGGACAACGAGTTACTGCTACACGTCACAGTGGATGGAACACCTTTATAGGAAGTATATGTAGATGTACCTTGATAGAGGTTTTAATTGGAACGATCAGTCGATTACGCCTGTTTGAAGCTACTTCAATTATTTATGCCTTGCGTGATCCGGCACAAATGTTTCCACCCATAAGGAAAATAAACAGCCTATATCGGTCTTATTCGTTCTCATTTAACTTATGGATAAAGTATATGGGAAGCTGTGCTAAAAGTAAATTTCAAATAGAATTCAGGTTACAGAAAAAATAACCGTGATGATTTTGTTAAAAATAGAGAACATGTTATTAAGATTTCAGGGACCTTGGGTTACTGACTTTTCCCTGTCTGTATATCCTCGAGGTAATTTTGTATTGCCGATTCCAGTGTACACTGGCTCAGGGCAGTAATGTACATACATACAACACCAGAGGCAGGGACAATTACCAACATCAGCTGGATAGAACCAATGTGTTTGAAAAACTACCACCTCAAGCTGGTGTCAGATTAATTAATCAACCACATTCCTGGCAGCATCAAAGAGTCCGTTATTCCAACACAATTTAAAGCTCGACTAAAACGCCTTTTGGTATTATAATTTTACTATGTTTACGAGTTCTTGTCACCACGCTGGAAATAAAGAAGAAAACAATCTCAAATCGAGAACTGGCACTAATTTCAATGTAAAATAGTTTTAAATAACGTAACAGTTAATGCATTTTCAATGTAACAATTGAATGAAACTTTATATGTTAATGAATGAGGCCTGTGTAATAACCTATATTTATTGATTTTGTAATAAAAATCTGTCAAATGCAATAAAAATTATAAAAACTTATTTAGCGAATTTAAGTAGTATGAAAAATGTCATGTAATTCCATAAGGGACAAACTCTATAGGTTTTGTAAATATTCTCTAAAACGTCAAAGCTTTTGGTAATTAACGCAAGGTATATATGGGGATTATTTAACTACCCCTTCCCCATAGTAAATGTTAACTAAACTAATGTTCGGCTAGCAAAATTTTGGGATGGTGGAGATAAAATAACTATTCGATAACGTTTTGTAACGAGAACAAAATCGATTCATGTGATTTAATGGGTGAAGTAGAATCAATCTGTGGTGTTGTATATATGTACACTAGTACATTAAGGAATAGAAACATAAAGAAATAAATAAAAATAAATCTGACAAACGTAATGGTTTGGTTTAACACAATGGCTAATAATACAAGGAGATTAGAACAAAAATAAGTCGATAAGATGAACAAGTGATGATACATCATGACGTCCTACACGAGAGTCTGGTGCAAGCGGCGAACAGTACGTCTCAATGCCACGTGTGGGAGGGAGGCGTTGGTAGACCCATATCCATCCTGCTTGATTTTTTATTTAAATCAGCTTATTCTTGTCCATATGACTCAGTAAACATTTCGAAATCATTTGATTTACGTAGGCTCATCATTTGTATATCTGTGTTATTGATGATTTCTTCAGAGAGAACACAAGAGGAAGCTCGCTGAACAATCACAATTTAAAAAAGTTTTAATTTATAAAATATGGAAATAGGAAGATTAACTTTACCTGATACAGCAGTGAAAATCCAAGAGAAATACATACGTCATCAACGATTGTTTACTAAAGAAGAGGAATGATTCAAGACACTTCAAAACAATTTGAGAACCCCAGAAGCAGTCTCTCAGTTTACTACACGAGTGAAATATTGAAACCGGTCAGAATAGCCTATAATCTCATCATTGGACATGACGACTTCTGAAAATGGGGAACCACAAAAGGTTACTTCATCCTAGAGGCTGTACTAGGTAGCCTTTCACATAATGTTGGTCTACTAGGTTATAAGATCTTTGTGGAATCACTTGCTTCTGTGAAACCCAATAGTATGAGATCGTCCCTATCCGATTATAAAGAAACTTGCAGAATAGGCCAAAACATTTTTGACAAAACGCTGATTGAAATCATGGGTTATTATAATTAAAACGGCACAGTTTACAAAATAAAGAATGGAACATGTTTCTATTTAACATAAAGGTGGATAGATTTTGATACTCTCCAGTTATAAAACTTATAAAATTTAAAATCGTTAGAAGACTGTTTAATGGTGGCAGTTTTAAGAAAATGAAAACTATTCCCTTTGCTTACCATATACTGATGACTTTTAGATAAATATTTCAATTTTATGACAAAGTAAGAAAATTGCTTTTGATTATCTATTTTAAAAATTTAATTCCACAGATACAATATATAGGCGTAAAAATGTTCGACATATTTTTAATAAGCTTATATTTTTATATATTTAATATATTAATTCTACGGCATTGTTGATTTTTGTTAATTTGTATTTTAATATGTACATAACACGTAACGTTGGAGTAAATAATCAGTTTTCGTACAGTAATTAAAATCAGTCATTCAGTTTTGAGAGTTTTGAATTTATTTCAAACAAAAAAAAAAAATAATAAAAAGAAAAGGAAAAAAGAGGAACCGCCAGTAAAGATATTGTTTCTAAAATCTTATTAAGTACAGCTTTAATAAATTATTAAAACTAATTTTAGGTTAATTTTATAAGTGTTAATGTTTTGGTTTATTTTTGAACGTTATAAGTCTAAAATCGATTTTCAAATACTCCAATATGTCTATCCAACTAAAACGACTTATTTACTTGCCTCGTTTTGTTTCGGAAACATATTTTTATTTTGCAGCTTCTACATTACCACTATTCGCATTTTTTTGTACTTCAAAGGCGTTTCTTCAAAATATCTTATGTTTAATAAAAGATTTTACGAAATCGGACCAACATAAATCCTTAACTGTTTCTAGGATGCGTGATAGCTGGCTGAGTATTCCATTTCTTTTGTTACTAATACCTCGGCAGGTGAAATAACCAGTTTACCTAACTGAGGAAATGCATAAGACTGCCAAATCATCGGGTATGCACTGATGATACACGACTATTACCTCCACTACTGGGAAATCTTTAATTAGGTTAACAGGCTTTGTAGTTAAATAACAGTACCAACTGTTTCAGCAGTAGTACTCATCATTGTTAACTTTGTAATCAGACATCTGCGCAGAGCTGCCAACTCTCGCCGGAAATTTAAAAATGAAAATAATTTAAATAGCGTAAATTATGTTTAACGTAAGTCAATCAATAACAGATAAAAATAAAACTGTATTAGAGATTGATATTTTGATTAAATAATTAACTTTGTTTAGCCTTTGAATTAACGTATTCAATGTTTTGTTAATCAACTACTGTTATCCTGTGGTTTTTGTCAGTTAATACATTTAATATAACAATGCCAACTGTGGACATAACATTTAATCAGATTTATCAATACACTTTGTTAGTCATAAACTACGATAAAATATGTTAATATTTGGTTGTTAATAATTTAGTTTACAATTTACAAAACACTGATAGTAACTCAACCACAACTTAACAGTTAATTTCTTATCAGCTGGGATCAATTGTGTAGTTAGTGTGTTGTTAGTTAATACATGAGATCGATTAGCAATGTTATATATTATTGTTAGCCACCTCTTTGATGAGAGAGAAATCACATTTATTAAAATAATAAATTGATAACTGCTTCACACTTGAGGTGACCATAAAGATCCAGTACAAAATAATTTTGTTAATTTGTTTTATAAAATAAATTGTCGTTCAAAATATAAGTAGAGTCTTTTATAATTCCAATTAGTATTTTTTTGTTATATTATTTGATATGTTGTAATTTTTCAAGAATGATGAAGTGAATTTAGGTATGTTCCTCTACTTCCAAATAAAAGGCCAATTACTTCCCATTTTACTACGTCGTATTTTTTAATTAAAATGAGGAATGCAAGGTTCACGAATTTTCTTCTTTTCATTGTTGATTAGTTCAGCTTGATCTATTGTAGTTTCAAATCTTATAATAGGATCTATAATTAGGGCATTTTTATTAATTTATTTATTGTTTATAACAATTATATCGATTCACCTATTTGATCCTTCTGTTGACTGAACGTGTATTTCTTCATGTACATCCCAATTTTTTGTCTGAATTCATTCGTCAAAATTGTTCTTTCTTTATGAATACGATTATTTCTTAGTAATTCTCCCTTAGGGTAATATCCCAAAACATGGCCAAGAGTTTCAACCTCATTGCAGCCGGGCTGGTGACAATGGTTGTCTTGAGATCTGCCGGGAACTGATCTTACTGCAGCTGTATTACAGTTCATCTTTAATATGTCGGTCCATTCAGAAATACTTAGTCTAAATTTAGCGTTTATAATTTTGGATTTTCTTTGAACATTAATATTCCTTTTCCTTTTTGAGGAAGTTTTGACCAGTCTTCTCTGAGGAAATGATTGCTCTATGAGGTATAATTTAATTTTTAGGGAAGACAATTCATCTTGGTTATTTTTATAAATAAGTTATTTTTAAAGATTTGTTCCTGGTTGAAGTGATTTATACTTAATAAATGAAGATCTAACAATGGTGTGAAGTCATTATATAATGATATTGTATTTGTTAAATGAATGAAACTTTTCTATTTAATTCATTGGTATTTTACAAGTTATTGTTTCATCTAGTTTCATTATATGTCTAACAGAATTTTTCCTTTGATTATAAGAAAGATATTGTGAAAGGTCAAGTTATATTTTAATTTAGATTTCTCCCTTTTCTTTTATTTAATCTTTTTGGATTTGATGTTTTGTTGAATGGCGTTTGAACATAAGACATTAATTTTTGTTTTCTTAATTTAAAATATTTCATCGCTGGATGTTTAGGTCCTCGTAAATCATTTTTAATATTTTTTAAAAACTTACAATACTCAGTCATATAGTTGTCTATTGCATGGTAAGGTATATCATTATAAATAATTTCTAATAACTTGCTTTTCCATGGTTTTATTAAATCAGAATATTTTTTTCTGACTGTATTCAATTCATTTAAATTTGTGCATTCGTGGTATTTAATGAGTTATTTTCTTATTTAATTATAGTTTCATATATTTTTTATTTATTTCTAATTGTTGGATCATATTTATTAGCCAATTTTTCTTTTGAAATTTGAGGATGACTTTGATTTTAAACATTTTATTACGATGACGACATGATCATGATTGAGTGGATTGGTTTTATTTAAGCCTACTATGAAATCAGATGTTGAATATTTTTCTATAATATTAATATTTTCTTTATAACTTTTCTTATTTTGTGTTATAATATCTGAAATTTGTTTCCTTCCATCATAGTCTTCTTCTGAATCTGATTGATAAGTATATATAGGTCTGTAATTTGGGTCACGATTTGGCGGGATAGTAATTTTATTTTTAATTTCTTTGGAAGGACCAGTTTGGTTATCATAGTATGATTATATAATATTATATTTATTTGATGGAATTTTTTGTATATCTAATCGATGAGTTGCTCTAATACGAGATTGTAATCTACTGAAAGACTTATGACAACATGGACATTCATTTTTTTCTACGATTTTAGTTTCAGGACCTGGATTTAGTTCAATATCCCCAGATAGTAATAGTAGCCAAAATGAAATTGAGTGTAAATAATGACATTTAGTAAGGGTATACAGATTAACAAGCTTCCAATATTTTTTGTTTTTTTTTTTGTATGATGTATTATTTGTGGTTTTTTTTTTTAATTTTATATTGTTCTTGGGTAAATAGGAAAATAATTCCATTGAAACATTTAAATAACTAACAATCTTGATGTGAGAAATAAATATAGTTATCTAAATTGGTTTCAGTATTAAATTTTACTAATAAAAATATAGTTTTTATAGTTATAAAAAAACATAACATTAACCTAACTTATACAAATCATGAAATTTCTTGCTGCTTCCAAATATTTATGTAATTTTCAAACATATATATAAATCAACTTACATAAAAATAGTTACGAATATCTTCATAAAATATCTTCAATCTATCAAAAACCTCTAATATTAGTTTCTTTTTTATCTTTAAATCAGAGAAAAATTCAACACAACTCTAAATTTCAGATACATTGTTTATATAGTATGTTTGTGTGTATAGATGTATATGTTATTTTATGTATAAGAACTTATACAAAAGAACTCAAGTATTCCATAGCTTCAAAAAACCTTTTGAACAGGACGTTTCAGTCAAAATAATAGAACTGGAAATATTAAAAAGTTGTATTAAAAAAATGTTTGCTTTTATTACTTCTATCAATAGTTGGTATAGATGAGTATTACGAAATAACTTAATAAGGATGAATCGACTGTTTGACTTCATTATTTAGATCAATGTGTAAAGTAACTACGGTCTGGGTAACATTCAAACAATATTAAAATTAAATATGGGGGGGGTCATTTACTATCAATCACAGTAAATAAAAATTCACGACTGACGAGTGTTTTGTTAATCCAAAACAAAATTAAGGATGTAATATACACGTCATATTGAAAGGCACCAACAATCAAATTTTACACAATAGGATCAACAGAAAAAAGGTTTTTAGCTAGTTGGTATATTTTTACGTATGATTATTACGTGGTAAGTTTCAATTTAGGGACATAGGTTTAGAAACAAAACTAAATTCGACAACTCCAATGACAACCTAGTAAATATAGGCAAGTAATCTCTTAAAAAAATCTATTTTGGGATCAGAGTTTATGAAAAAAAGGAAATGCACTTATATTACACGTTTCTGGGAAGTTTCATTGTGGGAAATCATTGTAGTATCTTAGTGTCTCGTTAAAATATGAGCCAGATACTAAGATACAGTGAGCCAGATACTTGATATAGTTAGCCAGATACTAAGATACAGTGACCCAGATACTAAGATACAGTGAGACAGATACTAAGCTACAGTGAGACAGATACTAGGGTACAGTAAGCCAGATACTAAGATACAGTGAGCCAGATACTAAGATACATTGAGCCAGATACAGATACTAAGATACAGTGTATTGTCAAATAATGAGCCCTATTCAAACACTTCGTTCAAAATTAAAAACTGTTCTTTATGGTAACTAAATGAGAAACATGTTTAAAAAATAAAAATATATCTTGCTGTAAGAAGTACCTGTATTTTTAAATTGGAGTGTAAAATATAACTTTAAGAAAATATGAATTAATTTACAACCTATGATATAAAGAAAATATTCGTTTGTCAGTAGAAAGAAAATAACATACAAGTTCACTATCATTCAAACACAAACTAATTTTGACTAAAGAAATATATACTGCTTTTTATATTATAAAAACTAAATATGGTCATAAGAACAAGTCAGAAAATTACAGACCGATATCACTTGTAAGCCTTTGTTGCTAGGAATGCCAAATAGTTCAGTCATACGGATACCAGGTGCCATTTCTACAGTATCAGAATAGTTTCTGGGTCAATGCTTGGAATGTCTGAACACCAGTGGGAGCTATTCGCTGTCTATAACAAGCTGTGCTTCTCTATACCCCTGTGTCAGCGAGTTTACTTTGTTTCATACAATCTATTTATCATTTATATGAACCTGATGAATAGTCTTATGTTGTTATGGAACGTATAAATTATTTAAAACAATCTAATAATAATAATAATAATTTTAATTTAGGACCAATTTTTGTAAACATCAGAATAAAAGCATTGCAGACGTCAAAGAAAAAAATTAACTATACAAGATTTAAATATGGGGTTTCTTGTTTTGCTTGATTGTTACTAACAAGAAACTACTATAATGTAATTAAAACAGCAGTAATCGTTATCAATAAGTATGTATTTTAAAAACAAAACAAAATGATTGGAAAAATTTAAACCATTGTTTTATAAAATAATTTACATTGTTTGGCTAAATAATTCTGATTATATTTTATATAACTGGAAATAAAAGCAATGTGAAAATAAAAGAATACTAGTCAACTATTAAAATTAAATTATTATTATTTAATTTAGTGAGGTTTATATCACATGACGTCACTATCTTTTTATTCACTTTGATTTTTAAACAAAAAAGTTATAGCACTATCATTATTTTGAAAAATGTATAGGAAATTTTATGTTCATAATTTTAAAAACGAAATTAATTTGTACTTTATTATTTTAAAATTAGTTTTTACTCTTGTTGATTGAAGGTTTATTTAAACTCGTTTTCTTATAATTTATTTTATAACATAGCTTTGTTCAAAATTACATGTTGTCATTAATATTTACACATAGTAATCTTTTTTAATAAAACTACTTTTTTACTTAAAAGGTCATTACCATGATTATTTTATGTAAACACTTTCACTTAATTTGCTGATAGTAGTTGTTGACGTACCTGCGAGATGGTGTATCCTGAGCGGTCGCTTGCTGCACACGGCTCACACTCACGGTAGACTCTCGGCCGCCCCGCCGCGCTCCGCCACATATATAAGCGAGCTGCGCCGCCTGTGACGTCACCGTAACGGTACCCCTCGGCGGTGGCTGGGCAGGCTCCTCAGACTGCGAGGGAACCCCTTATTGCCGGTCAGCTAGGGGTGGACATACATAGTAAACAAACAATAGTGGATCTCTGCCTGATCAGATGGGATGGGAAAAGTGTTTATCCATTTTATATCACATCCCTATTAATCTTAACATAATAGCACTTCCCCTTATATTCCCCTTATAGATATTATACACAAGATAACTATAGTATGTTAGTTATGATTACTTCCAGATCCCTGAACCAATTTTCACTCGATTATTTTAAGGCCTCACTGTAAACTTTGCCTATTTTAAAACTTATGTAAACTCTAGGAATTTCCATCACAAAATTATAGGCTTTAAGAAATGCAAGATTGGGGTTTTCTATATCTAAAATGTGCTTTAGAAACTTCCATCAACAATCTGTTTTCATGCTACCAATTATAGGAAAACAAATAAAAAGGGGAGTTTTACAATACAAAATTATATTAGTAAAAATTTATAATCACTCAATACATTAAAAATTCATGAACAATGAATACATTTTCAAAAAGGTACAATACAATTAAGTTCTAATAGAAAGCAGTGGAATTACAAACATCAGGTCAACAAATATTCTCGAACAAATTCGAGTTTTACTAAATATTGGAAACAATTATTTATTTCTTATCCAAAACACAAAATGTATGACAACAACAAACATATGATATGCACAGACCAAAAATCACACGCTGAAAATTAACTTAATAACAAAATAATACTAATTGCAATATATTTTATTTGAACTGAACAATAAAACTATATTCAATGCCTAATTATTAACTAAAAGTTTTCCATATTCATCTGAAATCCAATATTATCAAAAGCAAATCTTGCCCGAATACAACTAAAACTGCAGTGTAGTTTTGTAAAATTAAAATGTTTTTGCACATATTTTGTTATATATGACTTGTTAATGATGGATGTTATTCATACAAAAATATTATTTTTTAAATAAAGGTAATTACAATATAATTCGTATAAAGATTAAATATTGGTAAAGTCACACCAGATGTTAATGTTATTACAAAATACAAATGGAGATTTTATTGAATGTTATTAAATAAAATCAACGTATTTATGTTTTATTACTAATTTAAGTCCCGTTAGACTAGGCCGACCAACTCACTAATTCGCAGAATAATTAAGTTATTAACATTAGGTTTACACTAATTACTTTCAGCTCTCTTTTGTTTTTTTAAGAGGGTGAGTTTGAAAAAAAGAAACTGTGAAATACAAGTGATAACGGAATAATCATGCTAACAGTTTACCTAATGGTTCACCTAAAGCCATAAATATGTCTTTTTTTACTGATTCTTCAACATTTGTTTTAAATTATTTTGAAAATCCCGTTTAAATTTTATAATTTACTAAACGATATGAGTAATGCAGGAAACGACTAATAAAGCATTAATCTGAAAATATGTGTTGCAATTTTATTGAGAGTATTGTTTATATATTATCAATACCTTGGAAGTAAATATGATTTAAATTTTATATATGACTGATTGGGGTTTTTACTAACAGTTTATATTTTACAATAAATACTTCGTTATTTAAATATTACTAAATACTGTATGTAAGTAATTTGTTATTTGCATATTTTGGTTAATCTCATATCACAAAAAATACAAATTAACTGACGTAATTATCAAATTTATGTTTCAAAGTCTAAATATATACTGTAATGTAATGTATACTAAATAAAATTTCATATAATGATCTGAAGTTTCAAATTAATTTATGTGTCAGTAGAATTTACAAACCAGTAAACGTAACAAATCACAAATTTAATACAGCACAAGTAAATAAAAACACAAAATTTATGCGATCGATTTCGGTGATTTGAATTAGTTTAAAACGTGAGTTCGATCATGTATAAAACTGTAGGATTAAATAATTTTGTTTGTATCATGATTAAAAATGTAGAACTATTGGATCCAGATTTATATTCTAACACATTCAGTGTAGAACGTTTTTTGTTTTCCAAATTGTAATTCTGTTTGGGATATATTAACGTTATTTTTGTATAATTATATATAATATTACAGTTTACCACGCTGTACGTTTGAATTTATTAAACATTAAAATGTTGAAAATTTTCTGAAAACATTAAAACTCATTTTGTGGAGATATGTGAAATTATATTAAACATACATATTTATTTATTTATTTTTTATCTATTCATAAGACGCCGATCGTCAAGATATGGGCAAATATGGATTTCGAATGAGTGTGATGAGTGTAGATGAGCGAATGTAATCATTGTTACAAACTAAGGCCGACTATTCCTTAGAAAGTGTCATTAATTAATAGCCCAATGACAAATGAACAGCCGGTGATTATCAGCTGATCCTTCTCAAAATGTATTGACTCTGATTGGGATAGAACTGAGAACCTTTAGCACATGAAGCTGGGATTGAACCAACTACGCTACCGACCAATCAAAACATAGGCTATACAACATTGTGTATATTTTGTAGTGTTTGGATTCAATTTTACGCTATCAAGCTATTCTATTTAATGCCATTTTGTTAATAATTTTGAGTAATCCATCTAACTTACTCTTAATAAAATATAATATAATAGATATGACCCAGTATAATTTTATTTTAGTCAAATATGTTTTGATTAGATATTTCTGCCTTACCACTGTTGCTTCACTATTTCAGTGTGAACGGTTTTTGTTTCAGATAAAAAATTGTTCAGTTTTTTTAAAGTCACTGTCTAACCGAAATTCCAATGAAAAATATTTGCAAGACTATTCTCCCGTTTGAAAAGTCAGTTTGTGTTATACCTGCTGCCTTTAGATTTTACTTCATTGCAGTAATTAATTTAAAATTATTTATTTATTTGCTAAATGTCTTGGATGACTGTTCTCTGTTATATGTCTATGTGTAGGTACTACAATTTACATAAAATTGTTCAATTAATTTACTACCGTAGTTGGTTCCATTATCTCGATATTTCATGATGGAATATGTATTATAATAAATAATAATACATATTAATATATCATAATATATTATAATTGTTAAAGAAATTGTACTCACTTACTGACAAACCAATTGACACTAATCTAAACCCCTTCTCACCATGATATAAAATTGAAATTAAGTATTTGGATGGGCAAATTTTATGATTTTCAAACTAAGCTTATTCTTGCTTTTAAGACAATTTTTGCTAAACAAATTGTATTTAATTATTTCACAGTAATAAATTACGTCTTAATCAATTTTCGTACTTGCAAGAATAAACAGTACAAAATTATAAATTTGTGTCTGAGTCATAAAAACTCAAATTATATTTAATTTTTGCAGTAAAATAAAACAATATAGATGTATTGAGATTAAATATTGCTATAATTTTTTAAAATATAAAATTCAGCATGAAAATGAAGTTAAAATGAAATTGTTAAACATAAAGAAATTTTCAATACTCAAAGTGCTCTATTTCCTGATAGAGTGATTCCTTAGAGTTGCAGTTTGTGGCATTCAATTTATTTCACTATAACCTTCAAAGTGATTTATCACAAGGTATAGACTTCCATAAAGAATACTGACAATATCTTCAACAGGACGATCCCCGTTAGACTAAAATGATAAATAATGTGCCAAAAAGTAGGTTCCCAATACCTATAACAATTGTAAAAGTTTTGAATTTATATTTCGATTAATATTGGACATATTTGTGTGTGTTCAGACATTTAAGAAACCATGTATGATTAACTCTAACATTTTGGGAAGTACACGTACTTTTTAAAATAGAGATTTTTAAAATAAAAGTACACTCTCAACTCTGAATACATGCTTTTCCACATATACAGTACACGGTTAATAATGTAAGGAACGCAATACACTCTAATATATTTCTCTGATTGATTTCCGTTAGAAGCTGTTTGAATGGATTTAAGGTTAAATATATTTAAATACGAAACTAAATACCCAAAATAAGTTTTGTGGGTTGTTACATTTATTTATAAATTGATAAGACGTTGATCATCAGGATATGGATAGTAATGAGTGTAGATTAACGTAGTCATTGTTATAATTAAGGTTGCATATTCCCTACAAATATCCATTTATTAAAAGTCTAATGGATTTTGAACCATGTAGTATTGGTTTGGTTTTCAATTAAATAACAAACTTGAAACCCAATTCTACAACCCTCACAATCGTAAGAACCATCCCACGCGTATTCCCCAAACCGATGGCAACCATTTAGTAGACGCCTTGTTGGTATCAAGAGGACAGGAAACATAGCCTGCCTCATAAAATATCCACAACACAACCCCTTCTAATAGCTCTGGGTTACGGCTCTACATTACAGTGCTGTTAAGACGATCCGCCACCATTACACAAAATCTGTTATCCGTGATCTTTCTACTTGTCTCTCATTTTATTTCTTTAAAAGTATGTAAAACTAGTAAATATGGTAAAACAAAAAATTGAAACTTTTTTACAGTTTTGATTTTTTTTGTGGTTGGGGAGAGTAAAACAAAAAGTTTAAATAACTCTTGTAATTTTCAAATTATTTTAAAAAGTAAATATTTTCTTGTTTCTCATGATTTACACTAACTTTATTGGTATAAGAACCTTAGTATCATTTAAAGAACAATATTAGTAAATAGTAAAATTCTTAATCAGCATATTAAAATTTAGTAGGGATAACAAACAAATGAAATATAACAAGCTACATGACCAGTAAAATAAATGTACAATATTGTATAAATATCGTGGTAATCAATTTGGTACGCCATGTTTACTGGAATCGATCATTATTACAACTGTAATATATTGTAATAGTATTGAGGGTGTTATTTTACTATGCTTAGCTTTAAATAAAATATCTGTCAGCTACATATTTAAAAAAAACTCTGAAAAATATGAAATTAATTAGTATTATTTTAGTAAGATAGCCAGAGATCGTAACAAAGAAATTTCTTCTTAGGTCAAGACTCCAGTAAATTTAAATCTCTATTTGTCAGGCCTTTCAATAACAAGGTTACTATCACCAGACACAAAACTATATTATTGGTTTACATTTTGTTATTAGTTTAAAAAATAAAAAATATCTAATAAAATTAAACAGCTGAAAAAAAACTAAATACGAAAAAATAAAATGTCTATTATACACATTTAAAATAATAATGGTGAGTGATAAAATGTGCCTTGTTCGTAAACAAGAATGTCTTTATATTTTTACTATTTAAAAGCATATACGAGATTTGTTATTTATTTCTAACTTCTTGTGGCAGATTTAATTTTGTTAATTTTCAATTTTTAGCCATAGCTGATTCTTCTTCTTGACAATTTTTAAATTATTTGATGCTCTTTCATTCTTATTAACATTTTTTTTCTTTTTTTTCACCAATATGTTTTTACTCGTATTACAATCGTCAAATTCAATTTCATATATTCCTAATTTGTCTTAGTTTTAATATTTATGTATTTTGAGTTTACAAACTAAAAAAAAAAAAAAAAAAATTAAAGATAATTTATATTAGAACGTTTTTTAATTTGGTTGCATTACTTATGATAATATATATATTTTTACAAATAGCTTTCTCTTCTTTTTCAGATATCATTTACCAAAAAATAAATAATTTAAACTTACTGGAGAGTTGAGTAATTCCATATATTTAAATAATAATATAAAGTAAGAAGTGTTTGAGAAAAGTTCCCTCTTAGATGTTTATCTTACTATACTTTCAACATAGCATCCTTTGATGGACAATCCAATAAGATATTTCATAAATCATGGTTTATTTCTCCCCAGAAACTGCAACGCAGCTAAACCCTCTTTCATAAATAGAGGACAGTCAAAGATAAAATAAGAGAATAAGAATTTATTTCCGCAAAATGAGTACAATACATAAACAATTCATAGACTTGGAAATTGCACTGCCACGTTGCAAGTAATGTGGCAGTGTTACAAAAAATAAAACGAATAAAATAAAACAAAAATTAATGAGTCCAGTTTCTAATTTAATTGTCTTCTGCTCCGTGCTTTGCCGTCTGCTTATAGCAAATTACATTTAGTAATATTATTCAAAATTAGCATAGATCATTTGATGATTGTTTTTTTTCATACCACTATGTAACCTCGTCCCCATAAACGTACAATGGCATTGACCCACCCACCCACCCACACACGTACAGTGGTTTTGACCCACCCGCCCACCCACACACGTACAGTGGTTTTGACTCACCCGCCCACCCACACACGTACAGTGGTATAATGTTTTTAATGTCTCACATATGTAATGACTACTTTTATTGATCTAAAAATTGGAAATTTGATCATAATTAAGGGTGTTCTGCCTTCAGGCAAGTCCTGCTGCAGCCTTCTACCAAACCTCTCTGTTTTGAGCAAATCTTTTTGTTATTTCATATCCCCATTCGATCTGTCCACTATCTGATATCTTCCTTACTTCCCTCACTTACCTCTAAATTTTCCTTCAATAACTGCTATCAACAAGCCCTCCCCTCTCATCATGTGTGCTAACAAATTCATTCATTATTCTTTTTCTTATGGTTTTCAGTATTTCCCTCTCTTCGCCTACTCTCCTCAGTATTTCACTTTGCACTCTTATTTTCCTATCATGTTTTTCCACGCTTCTCCAAATGCACATATCCATTGCTTCCAATTTCTTCTCGTCTTCTTTTCTAAAAGTTATATTTACACTCTATGAAATAAAACACTCCAAATAAATAATTTCATACACATTTTTTCAGCTTCTTATCCAACGGTCCACGAAGTAAACTTCTATTTCTATGGCATTTTCACAATTTTTGTTGATCCAGAGTATTTATTTTTTGAAAAATCCTTCTAAAGTTTCATCAGTCTGGTGACATTAAGATTGACTCTCCAAAAAAGAAATATCATTTTTGAAAACCAACAAAGGCGTCATGTTTAACAAGCCTGGAGATATGTAAGCAAATCTGTTAGACATACCTTTTAAGGATCGATGTGTAATAAAGCACAGATTGTCGACTCAGAAACACTCAAAAGAAGGTTAATGTGGGGTTATCTTTCTATATTCTATTATTTATTTTAAAGTTGAGTAGAAGAGAGGACTTAACAGTCCTAACTCTGTCTAATAAAGCCAGTTTTAATTTAATTTTATTTATTTCTCTTACACTTTTTTCTGGAAGTATGTAAAACGACGATAAAATACATGATTTTGATTCAAGTTGTACTATAAGGATCACTGTGCTCACTATTATAAAATTATGAAGACATTTGAGTTCTATCAATTGACCATTGATTTTAACCGAAGAAATAATTAATCTTTAACTTCCCACCATTTAATGTCTCGTGGTTACACCTACACTACCTTGGGATAACAGTAGACCATATCTCAACCCTACATTCATAAAATTTGATATGGAATTTAGGATCAAGAAGCATTTTAAGTAACGACTTTAAAACTCCTTTTACCACTAATTAAGTTTAGTATAAACGTATAATCACATACTATAATTTGGCTGGACAGAATGTTAACTGCGTTTATATTTAGTACATATAAGACTTTCAGCAGCGGAGGGGAATCGTTCCACCATTCACCTGCCATACATCACGGGCGTGACTAACTCTCGCTTTAGGTGCTCAATTTCCACAACTCTGTTTAGTTGAAAAAAAGCTGTAATGAGTTGTGCAAGTTTGTTTAATTGCTATTTATTGTTTATGCTATTACTTATCCCGTAACTATTTTTATTAATTGTTATTTGTATAGTAAATAATGATTTGATCGTTCTAATCGTTCTAAGCTTGATTCGTTGGTGTTAATAAAACCAACCAATGATCACTGCTGCTAAGAACGGTGAGACTTGGTACGTACTGCACTGCCAAACCGTGGCCTAACGACTTTAAACACTACTTATAAGTTGTAATTGAAGTCCTGGCTATTACGTATTTTTATGTTGCATTTCACATTCATAATTTCACGTAATTGTTTTTAATTTTAAAATTGAGTGACACATTGTGGGAAGAGTAGTTCTTTATCTCACTTCCACCACTCAGTGAATATCTCCCGCACAGGTGCTTTCTGTTGGTTATATTATAAGCGGCCAATCTATAGAATATTGATAAAAGAACTGTGTGATCTTGAAAAATAGTCATGTTCTTAAAAAATTCGTAATCTTCACAATGATTGCAAGAAAAGATCGAAATAACGACTGAAGTTAATACTTTTTGCCCTGATTGAAAATCATGTATAAACGGAAATAACTGCTTTAAAATTCCTCCAAACGTAATATTTTCCTGTGCTCTCAATTAAAGAATTAAGTACATTTTTCTTCGGAGGTGTAAATGACATCAATGTGCCCCAGTAGCTAATTAATTTGACATACGTTCTTAATTACTCATCCAAAGGGTAAATTTAAGGATCGACCTCAAATAATCAGCGTCACATTACGCCCTACAAGGCACTGAGAGGCCGCAATGAAAGAGGATTGGTGCAGATGAACAGTTCTGCAGTCTTCCGTGCTTGTAATGAGCGGTGTACATTCAGCGGACGGTAAAAGGTCAGACAAATGTGGCGAAATGACGTGTAATAGACACCCTTTTACAGCCGTAGGTCTACCCTTGTACTTCTCAAGAACCAGAAGGTACAATTGTTTTCCTGTTACATATGTCGACGCAACAATACTTCAAGCTCTGATGGAAATTCCTCAGAACTCATTCTGGCTGATAAATACGTGCTTTTATAAATTACAGGATCTACAGTTAGAAAAATATGTTCAGATTGTTTCTAAATATTTATAGATTTTCTGTTACAGTTAATCATTAATTGAAACAAATAAATAAATTTGAACTGGTATGCACTGTGATAGTATTTATTTCAGCACAATCAATAAAAAGGTTTACAAAATGTCATTTGCTATCGTTCTAATTCCTGAAAAATGAAAACCATATTTTTAATATAGTATAAATAAAATTAATTTAATAATAACTACTACACAACGAAAAAAAATACTGTCTACATTTCCAGAGCAAGAAATTATTATCTATAATATTTTTTAACCGTTACACAAGTTAAATATAATGTAAATGCAAAATAAGATACCTATACGCTAATGACGTAGTGGGTGGGGATTGATACTATGCTGCAAACCCGTGGCCTATCTAGTTCCACAATCCAAAATGACGTGACAATTTTTAAATTACACCGCAGGGGGAGAGTAGTTCTCTATCTCACTTCTACCACTCAGTACACCTCTCTCACACAGGTGCTTTCAGTAGTATCACCATTGATTTTACTTTATAGAGATTTTACTATGTACTTCATAGTTAAATCAATATTATCACATAAATATTGGCGATATATTCAGTAAATAAGTCAAAAATCCTCAAACCAAAGGGATTACGAAGGAATAATAAGTCCTTCCTAAAAAACTACTCATATTCATAATTTTTTGTAATTGTTTTGTGTTCATCATGTGAGTATTATTTGCTTGTAATTTATTTCAACACAGTATGCTTATTAGACATTATTTATCAACAACATAAAATGTCCAACTTAAGTGAGGATTTTCTTAGGGTTATAATAAAATATTGTATTTTTTATTATATGTTAATATTATGAGAGTAGTATATATCTCATGAAAGAACCAGCAAAGTGATACTCTTTCCTAAATTTTAATTTAAGCAAACGATTTATATATAAAGTACTGCACGTAACTTATTAGGGTAATATTATTTTCAAATTCAAATTCAAAATATTTATTTGTAGTAGACTATTTTTACAATTGTATTACAAAGGTCAAATATATATATATATATATATATATATATATATATATATATATATATATATATATAATTAAAGTAACTGTAAATGTAAATTTAAGTTATTCCAATTAAAATAGCAAATATTTATATACTAAAATCTAAAATAATAAATGTCATCTTTATTCTTAATCCTTATTATTCAACTATTAAGAATTCCTCTACAGAGTAAAAAGCTCCATCCAATAAAAAGTGTTGCAGGGAGGCTTTAAATATCTTAAAGTTTTGTTGTGATTTTATTTAATTATAAGAACGTATTCTTTCACTTAATTGAAAACCACCGTTAGTTCTCGATTTTTAAAATAGCCACTAATCTTTTTGGTAAGGCTATAACCATAATATATCAATGCATAAGTAATATGGCTTAAAACCGTTCATATGGTAAAGTAAACACCAAATTTACATTTAGTTCTGGAGTATTAGAACTAAAAGTTTGATTATGTTTCGTGTTCTGACAGTATATCTCTTTTCCATATCCTTTTTATAAATTAATGTAACTTTTTACACATCTTTCGTTCTGTCTGTTTCCTTTTTTCTGCTCTTGTTTTTGTTTATTCTCTTCTCTTCACTTATAAGGTTTCATTTAATTTATTGAAGCTCTTATTTCTTAAAGTGTTGTTAATTTTGCTATTTACCCTCTTATATTTTGACCTGTATTGAAATGGTTATCTTTAAAATGTTATTGAGTTCTATCTTTGTTAGAAACCCCTTAAATGCCATTGTTAAAATTTAACTATATGGGGTTTGTATTTTTCTAGTCTAAAACTTCTAAAAATGGAATATTATGAAAGGGGACACAAAATAATGTTAATAGAGTATGACACTGCACATCACATAGAATATAATTATTAAAAACAAGAAATCAAGTGTAAAGTCCCAAACAATGGAAAGAAAAGATTTAATATTGAAAATGAAGATAATCGGGGTGTATAAATAAATATAATTTGAAATAGTTATACTCAATAAATATTACAGAATTATGGTAAATCAATTCAAAGGTATTAAGAATAAACAATATAATATGATGGAAAGGGAAAAAAATTAGTAAAAGTACAATTCGAAAAGCTCAATGAGAAGTAATTCTGTCATGAAAATATATTTAATGTTTTATTTTACTCAAGTAAAAGCAAATAGACAAAATGCCAAAAATGTTTTGATGAACTGACAAAAAAATAGACTAACAGAAGGCTTACTACCCAACGATACAGTTTACAACTAAAGAAATAGAACAACTATTAGACAACACGAGGAAAAAAATACTTTAAACCAACTTTAAGAATGCATGGTATCAGTAAAAAAATAATAAAACGGTTTGAAAAAATGGCTAATTATTTTTAAAAAAGTTAAAAGGTTCTATTAAGTTCTTAAATTTCGTTTTTAAATTTTTTTTTCAAACACGACTTAATCTACACACCAGGAAAAACAACTTAATAACACAACCATTCAACATTGAGCACAACAAAAGGTTTAAGTGTATTTTCCAATCAACCTAGAAATGAAGTATCTCAAAGGATAAAGGGATAATGCAGAATATATGGAGAAGGAAAGCGCACTAATCAAACATTACTTCAGTCGTACAACAGTTAGAGAAAAGTAATTATAGTAAATATTATTAAAGCAAAACTTTACTTTGCAAAACAAATTTATAAATTTAAATGGACGCTCTAACAACTTTTAAAAATAAGTTCAGGCGACATGATTTGACTTAGTTTTGTGCCACCTTTCTTTAGTTATAGCTTATTTTAATACGTATACTTTGTTAGTTAATATTTGGGAACAATTTGTTACGTTTAATTGTTTGTTAAGACATGGGAACCCATTTTAACTAAATTGAAATAAAATGGAAGAAAAAGCCATATTGATTTTCTTCCGCCAATGACCTAAGACACGTATTTAGTGCCTCCGCCCCTTTCTCCAGCATACCTGCCAAACCAGACCCCACCCCACCATCTGTTATAAAAGCTGGAAGGTCATTCGCCCATCTCAGTCTCAGAGAAACCACTGAGGATACCACATCATAGTATGGGTGAAGCGCTGGTTATCTTGTAAATATTGTAGATAGTACCTTGACGCGGTTGTCACCGGAAAATGTAGATTCTAGTTATGACACCGGCTGATTAAGCCTAACTTCTAAGAATATTTGCACTTGTGGTGTAATGTATCATTTGCTTGAAACAGTTAAGAAATTTAAAATGTCTAATATGTTTGCTGAAGAACTTATCAACAGAATTTTAGAAACAAACATTAATAAGAAAACCATGACCTTGAAGAGCAGCCAATTTTTTATTTACCTCTTTACGATTGTTTGTTTATAAACTTCTCAAAAGAATTTTAGAAACAAAAATTAATAAAAAGCCATGTTCTTGAAGATCAGCCAATTTTTTATTTACCTCTTTACGATTGTTTGTTTATAAACTTCTCAAAAGAATTTTAGAAACAAACATTAATAGGAAAACCATTTTCTTTATGATCAGCCGATTGTTTATTTCTTGTATCGTAACATTAGACTTTAGATATTTCTAAACTACTCTTTTTAAACGTTAGAAAATCAACATATGTGTACTATATAGTAAATATTGTTAAATAATTGACCTTATAGTCATTTATAAATTACATCTATTGTATTTAACACTAGTTTTGTTATTTAGTTACTAATTGTATTTTTACAATGTAAAAAACAGTGTTTTGGGTCACACAACATAAATATAATACAATATAAGCACAAAATGCACAAATATATTACAACAAAAGTACAAAATGTACAAATATATCAAAATACAAGCACAACATTCACAAATATTTTCAATATAAGCACAAAAAAGCACAAAATGCACAAATATATCAAAATATAAGCACAAAATGCACAAATATATCTACATATAAGAACAAAATGCACAAAAATTTACAATATAAGCAAGAAATGTACAAATATATAAAAAAAAGTACAATAGCACAAATATATCAAAATACAAGCAAAAAATGTACAAAAAATTACAATATAAGTACAAAGTGCAGAAATATTATAGTGATCGATTTCGGTGAAGGGATAGTTCTTTTGTGAATCCCTCTGGTCTGTGAAAGGTGAGCGTGGTTAATTATTGTAAATTTTTGCGCATTTTGTGCTTATATTGTAATATAATTGTGTTGTGTGACGTTCACTTGTATTGTATTTAATTACTAATAGTATGTACTTATTTGTATAATTTTTATCCTATTATATTCTTGACAATTGTAAAATAATACATTTGATAATAACAAATTACATAATTCTTACGAATTTTACATATTCCAACTAATGGATTTTTTCCCGGAAAATGAACATTTTCATATAAATCTCTGTTTCCACATTTTAACTGTAATAAAACACATATGAATACAAGGTGATATATTTTAACAAATATTTGAATGGATATTCCTTATAATGCTTCCATGGTCACTTGTATTATCATTGACTATAGAAACAAGAATACTATCTGCTAATATGGGTCCCGTAAAGTCGGTTTTGGTGTTCGGCCAAACTAGTTCGTGTTTGTTTTTCACAGATAGCGCCAGCAGTATCACTATCTCTCTTCAACCCTTGGCCCATCAGTACGTTTTAAAACAATGCGAAAAACGTACATTTTCAAACTTTCAAGTTAAAGAACAGAATGGTATGTGGATAGATTTAATCCTAATGTTACTAAACGTTGCATCATTACAAAAAGAAAAGCCTACCATAACAATAATGAATTTAATACATAGGCCACTTGGAAAACGACTTTAGAAAACGAGTGAGATGCAAAGAGTGGTGCAAGTGAAACAGAAAACTACTCTTCCCCATTGAGTAAATCTATTTAATAATTGTCATGGCAACCAGAGTGGTAGGCTGCATACTGACGGCTCAATAGCAGGCCCCGCACATTTTATGTCATGAGCAGCAGTGAAAACTGGTTTGTTTGATTGACATGAACGAATCAAGCTTAGAACGATTAAAATAAATTATTATTTAGTATTCAAATAACAATTAATAAAAGCAATAACACAACGAATAATAACGTAAGCAATAAATAGCGTTGACACAAACTTTTACAGTTCATAAGTGTTATTGCTTTCAAATAAACACTGTTGAGGAAGTTGAACACTTGAAGGCGGAATTAGTCACACACGTGAAGCAAAGCAGCTCAGCGGTGGAAAGGTTCCCCACTGCCGCTGGAACATGCGCTAAACATAACACGCAGGATGCTTACTGTCCGGCCCAATTATACTAGCAATACCTATTTCTTAAATAACAACTTGGCGAACACGCTAATATTTTAATAGCACCACATTTCATAATAAAATATAAAATTTCAATACATCAAGACTCCATATTCACCAATACCATCTCTAATTGTCAAGGATTTATCGTTTTTTCTGTTCAAACAAGATATTTTATAATATTTTATCTAATAATATTTCAGTAGTTTGAAATAATTTAAAATTAAACTGAAATATTAATATTTATATTGCGCGATCAATAATTATTTTTAATAAAATAAAAACACTTCTAATAAAAGTGTAGTACAGTTTCAGAATTAAAAAAAAAAACTTTCCTTGTTCAAATGTTATTTTCACTTGACATACCAAATGTATGTACGTTTAAAATTAACTTCAATGTAAAACTAAGCCTCATTTTACCCTAACCTAACCTAACCTTAACTAAACCATAATGTCTGTAGTGTTTGCCGTATAACACAAAATTTAAAACATGACAAGTTATAATGTTGAAGGGCACCTATAATGTTCATAATGCACTTATTTGAATCAATATATGATACATAGCTAGAGTCGTATTTTTCTTAATAACTGTGGGTTTTATAGAACATATGACGTTTTAAATACCAAGGTCTGCTGTATTCAGGTAAACAGAGCAACACGAACGAAACTTTGCTCTTTTCACTACGTTTTCTTATATTATATTTATTTATTATTATTTTTTATATATCTATCTACGCCAGTTGAGTTTTTAACTTATTCTATAAACGTTGTTATGGAACAACGGTCCAAACCCATCAAGCACACTTCCGGTGGACCTCCCGGGATTTGAGCCTGTGACCCTCTGCATCTGAAGCAAACGTGCTAAGCACTGAGCTAGCAAGAGGCCTATTATTGGTTTCCTCATTGTTGTATCTTACCATTCAATTAGTAAAATCAGTAATTTTAGCCCCACCAAAATGATCAACCATGATTTACGTGTTTCTGTCAATCTTTCTACGTGAAAAAACTTGATGCCGCGTTTTAGATTGAGAAGTTCATCTACAGGTCCCCTGTAGATTTACTGTTATCCTTAGTCTTGTGAGAGAGTTGGCGATTTTAAAGTATTTGTGGTTTTAGTAAACTTAATAAAATCAATGCATAGCAGAAAATGTACAGGGAACATAAGGACGGATTTCTCAATCTGAAACGAGTAAAAGTTCTTTATGTGCACAAATTAATTGAAGTACTTTGCATAGTTGCATTTTAATTTGATGTTTTTTAGAATTTCACAAACCATTTTTAGAAAATCACGAAAGTCTTACAATCTAATTTTGTCTGTATTGTGTTAAGAGTTATAACCCTTCAGTTTTAAAAACAGACGCATTTTACTTTGAAATTTTAAATCTCTACTCAATTATTTTACTGTCGACCGTATCATTTAATTGTTTAGAACTACGCCGTAACCAATCCAGGAATTATTCCTACATACTTTAACCACCTACTTCGCACTACTTGATGGCCTTGTACGTAGCCCCCGCATATGTCTTCGAGATGCATCGTAACCACAAAAATAATCAAGAAACTATTTTATAATAATAATATTTCAAACAATAATTTAAAAGTAAAAAAGAAAATATTAATTCTAAAGTGATAGAGAGTGTTACTAAATGCTTAAAATGATTTAATCGTCTTTTATTTTACGAGATAACTATAGAGTAATTACGATAAAAAAATCACCGCTAATATCTTTGTAACACTTTTAATACTCTTAGAACAGGAGGTAGAACAGACTAAAATTCTCTGTCTACCAATAATATAAATAAATAAGTCTTTTAACCCAAATAAGTATAGTAAGGAACAACGTTTTTAAATGCATCTTGTATTTTTTTCAACTAAAAAGAAAAGACCAATCTACTTTTTTAGCCTTATTCTGGTCATTGCCCATAGACTATTAATCTGTGCGGGGAACTTACTCAGACAGAATAAAGGGAGAACCAATACAGTGTAAAGTGACATTACTGGTAAATGATAAGTGCAGTGTATTGGCCCACCCACCCTTACACGTCTAGTGTTATTAGACCACTCAACCACCCTTATACGTGCAATAATACTTTCAGGCCAAACAGGAGTCGAACTTGTGTTGTTTCCAACCAAGGCTCTAAGACCTGACGTGTTATAACGCTCGACTACCGGCGTCAAATCCATTGGTTGATTTATATATGTTTGCAAGCCAATGTATTATTATTATTTCGGTTGACACATTTTCATCAATATTGATAACTTGTTTAATTGCATATTCATATTATGTATATGTTGACTTTACAAATAATATGTTTAACATAATCAGTCAGCTGCCATGTTTCATACTGATATTATTAAATAAGAATTTAAGAGTAAAAGTTATTCAGTGTATAAACTATGTTAAAACTCATTTGCATTGATTTTACTCATTAGACAATAATTAATGGCCAAGTATAATAATACTATGAATATATTTTCTTGGAAAATAATTAATTAAATATCTTTGTTTCTATAGTAGCCAGGCAACGAATAGCGAAACTTTTCCCCATGAAATTACCCAAAATCTTACCCGTGGGTAAAGAGTACTCAGATAACAATGATTTCAGTCACAAACAGTTTTCTCTGTTATTCATCATCCTTCTTTTAATTGGCATACCATTAAATTTTGCGTAATGTAGTCTACAATGTTGTGTCTATTTTACATTTGAATTATACAGCCTCCATTTTGAAACTTATCATCTTAGACATAGTCTACTAACATTTTACATGAAATTTGATTTTCTAAGATCACCTTTCATACCAAAATTCAGTATTGTATGACAAACGGGTTTTGAGATATTCAAATGTTTGTAAAAAACACATACATACAGAAATCTGATCGAGAAAAGACACATGTTATATAGTATTATTTTCTTGTATTCACCTGCTAAACAATCCACTAAATTATGCGTCAGTCGAAGTTGAACGTCCTGTATATAATCCTGGCTATACGCTATTTTTGGTACATGTGTATTGAAAAAATCTTTTTGAATCAAAACAAAGAAACGGAATAGACAATTTTGAATAATAACCAATAATTATAATAATTGGTCGGTAGCGTAGTTGGTTCAGTCACAGCTTCGTGTGCTAAAGGTTCTCAGTTCGATCCCAATCAGAGTCAATACATTTTGAGAAGGATCAGCTGATAATCACCGGCTGTTCATTTGTCATTGGGCTATTAATTAATGACACTTTCTAAGGATTAGTCGGCCTTAGTTTGTAACAATGACTACATTCGCTCATTAACACTCATCACACTCATTCGAAATCCATATTCGCCCATATCTTGACGATCGGCGTCTTATGATTAAATAAAAATAAAATAAATAAATAAAATAAGCTTTATTAAGTATTAAAACAATGTTTTTACTAAAAAATCAGTTATATGGGATCTTTTCCGTTAATTCACAACCACAAATTTTTTATGTATCCGTAATTCACTACCACTTGATAAATATTATATTTCTCTATAAACTGTTCCCTAGTCATTTTTACGTTCACTGTAGTATTCCATATCCGCTAGGAATCCGATATCGCTAGCCTTATCTTATCACTTTCCAAGAACTTACACACGGAGAGTGCATTCGGTGGGAAGTCAATCATTGGATTTACAAGTTTGTAAACAACTTTAGTAGCCACCTAACCTGACCTACCTTAACATGATATAAACTAACCTAACTTAACCGTAATTGCGATAAAAAAGTAGTGGTAGTGAAGTAAAGGAAAAAGTAGTGGTGGTGAATTAACGGAAAAGGTCCGTTATCTGTTTTCTAATATGTGTGACACGGGCCTTATGTGCAAAGTGGGTGGGTCACGAAAATCGGAAGTGAGTTGGGAAGATGAAGAGAAAGTGTTCGGGTCACATGGGTTACCCAATGTTCCACAATGGAACCTTCACTAGGTCTGTTATTAGTATCCGATCTATGGGGCCATACCCCAAGATAGGGTCATAGGGAGATTATATTATTCTGATTATTTAATTATTGTTGTTTTGGTCTCATGATCAACTGCAAATTTGAGATCGACTATCTGGCGTAATCCATTACTTTCTGAGGTTGGATCTTGAAAGCTTCATAACCAAACAGATTGTACTTTAAGCTGTCACGAAAACAGCTTTTTGCTTCTAAGCTTAATTAATATTTAATATGATTATTGAATACTATACATACTAGAAATACTTTTTTGAAGTATAAAAAAGCATTTCTCTAAATGGGGCACTCAAATAAAGAAGTCTTCAAAACTATGTTAACAAAATACTAGCAAGGATCAAAATATGTACTTACACATTCTTATATGAATAATTTCAGTAATCCTTATTGGTTCAAGCGCTTTTCCAAAATATTCATGCAACTAAAATAATAATAAATATTTTTTAAATCTGACTTCTTCTCAAAATAAGAAAAGGAATAGAATGAAGAGTGGTAAAATAATTTACTAGCAAATGTAAGCTTATCTGATCAGATGAAGATAAAAGCTCAGCTTTGTCCGTTCTTCTACGTACAAAAGTTGTATAGTCTAGGCCTAGAACACTCTATAAATCTACTTTAGAGGGTACAAAGTAGTACAATCATGACAGAAATGACCAATCAGAAATGACCAAACATTTCACAATGAAAACCGAATCGGCCAAGCTTTTGTGCCGTTTTCATGATTTTAAGTAAGCTGTTTGAAATAAATCGTTAAATTAATGTTAATTTTACTCATATAGATAGAAAGGAAACTTTGAGGAGCTGTTTATATTCCTTAGGAATGACATTCGAGAAATCCCTTCTTAGTGAGTCTCTATGATACAAAAGCTAACTTCCCTCTGAATTTTCTGTTCAGTGGTTCAGGAAATTTCATGATAAGTGAGTACATAAGTTTTGGTTTATACATTAGGATTTCGACCTATTTTTGGACATAATAAAATTAGTTGTTCATTAATTTAATTAAATTTTTGTATTCAGTATTCAATATTAACTAACCTTATATACGATTACAAGCTATTGTCAAATTTGCCGATATCAGGTAGTAACTTTGCTTTCAAAGCCGGATTTGCTTTAAATATAATATAATAAACAAAATTATAATATAAAAACATTAACAATTATTTGGTATTCACATACGTTTTGAACTAAGGGCACTTAACTAAGTTTTATAGTCGAATTATTGTTATAGTTGAAGTGACAGTCATTATTGTTATATAAGATTTACAACTTGTTACCAAGTTGTTACCAAGCAATCTTTTTTCGTCTAATTAGCCGTAAATTTAATGCTCATTAAACAATTTGAATGTTTGAATATCCTTAGTTTAGCTGTAAATGATTTAATTTTAAACCTGCAAATAATCCTTAAAACTACAGAACTTGGGTTGAACATTTATTATAACAATATTTAAAAATTGTCATGGTTAAATATTGAAATCAAATAGGAAAAATAAAAAATTTATAATTTTTCATACATCTTGACCGAATCATTAAATATTGTTTGGTTTTCACATGATTTTTTAAATGAATTGCTACTCTAATATATTATACCTGATTCAGGATATACAGGTTTACCTTAAAAGGTTTGAGAACTAATAAGACGATACATGAATGAATTCAATTAAAACTGCATTACTTTGACTATAACAATTATTCGACTATAAACTTTAATCGACTATAATTTCCTAATTGATCACAATTGAAATATAAAACACATTATATTATTATTATTACAATTAGAAGTAATTTGTTAAGGGTTATTTCCAAAACAAACAAATTTTATTCCATATACTTTTATAACCTACACAATTCAAAGATGAGTAACAAAACGACACAACTATAGTAAATAAATACTATAGGAATAACTTAAACTATTTATCAAAATAACGTATAATTATTAATTCAATATAATATAATACATAATAATTACATTATAATTAATTACATTCTTTAGTTAAAAACATAATGTAAGTGTTTTTGTAGTGTGAGATATAACCGTAAACGTACTTGCCTTTATTTTGTGCTAAAATAATTTTTAATCAACTTGCTCTACTTTTCGTGAATTTATATTTGTTTCTTTAACAACTCCAAAAGTATATTAAAAATTATAGAAATACAGTATAACTAAATTATATTTTAATAAGGATTTAATTACTGAATCGATAAATATAACTTGATTGTATTGCTTTGGTTAGTTTTGTTTATTATTAAATGAAATATTTTTCTCTACTTCAATTCAATTATATTTATTCAACAATTATGGAAGTGCAAGGAATGGCATAATAATGTTAGAACTAATTTAAATTTATTATTGAAATATTCCTGGACTGAGTACAATCAATTCTTGTTTGTTATAAATTATTTTACTGATTTCTTAAATAAATTCTTGATGGAATATATTAGGGTTGAAATTCTGACTCATATAATATTATAACCAAAAAATAACTCTTTCTATAGTTTAAGGTTGTTTAAATTTTATATCAAGTAAACATTTAAAGAGAAAACATCCTAATAACAATATACATGATAATACAACATATAATATAAAATTATAATATAAAACATATGATACATAAATAGATACTGTATTTACAAAGAGTTTTAACTTTGGATTAGTCTAAACTTTGGATCAATGAAGTGTATTAGTTGAAGGTCTGTTGAAATAAGTTTACAAACTGGACCTTGCTAAATACTACTCACAAATAGCCTTTCAGCTTCGAAAAATATTTTAGAACATGGAGCTAAATCCTAAACTAAAAAAATTGATCTTCCACCTAAGAAACCGATTAGCTAATTAAAAACTGAACACATTTATAAATTGTGTAAAACTCCACCACAATGATCATCCACAGAATCTGGGTGTAGCGTCAGATCGATCGCTGACGTTCAAATGCCATCTGGAAAACAGCAGCTAAAATTAAAACCAGGGCAAATAAAATGTAGTACATCACATTGCTGGAACAACTTGGGGAGTAACGCACACATCCTGTGTACAACTACTTTGTAACTGGTTTATTCAGCTGCTGAACTCAGTGCTCCCGTATGGCTAAATAGCGTTCGCACTAAAGCGGTTGATGTTCAACTTAATGAAGTTAGAACCGTTAGTGGCACTTTCATGCCAACTCCACTACCTTGACTCGCGGTGCTATTCAGTAGCTCCACCAGTGATAAGGACGTCAGGAGGCACTACTTAAACAATTCAATTAGTTCTTAAATGTTATTTACACAATTGTAATCCGGGTTGGACCGTGTCTGGTTATTATGTACACTATGTACAAATTGCCAACGTTTCGAGCACATTGCAGCACTCATCTTCAGAGTGACACACTCTGCTACTCGATCCACAGAGTATATCCCCTCCCACAAAGTGTCGCCCTGAAGATGAGTGCTGCAATGTGCTCGAAACGTCGGCACTTTGCACATAGTGTACATAATAACCAGACATGGTCCAACCCGGATTACGATTGTGTAAATAGCTTGAATATCGACCGTAGAAGTCTCCATACGATAGTTCTTAAATGCCCCACACCTGACCATTACACAGGATCTCCCACGTCAGAATGGTCGCTTAAAATATCGAAACCCACCTCTACATACTGCTTTCAACTTGATCAGATCCAATATTTCACTCAGTAATAGCTGGGCCATAGCATGGAACAGTTTTTATGGACGAAACGAGTTCATTATTTTCGACCCCATATACGTAGGTCGGATGAGCCTCCCTCGAAGGCTCGTAGTGAGTTGACTTAGTTCAATCGGATACGAACTGGCGTGGGCAGATATAACTACTGGAAGTATAAATGATTGACACTAGATCAATCATGTGATTGCGGGGAGTCGATCCAGACAATGGATCACATAGTTATAGAGTGCCTTCTGCGCTCCTTTACGGAGGGATTAGCTAGGATAACTAGTGGAGCAGGTTTTAAATGGCTTGAATGATATATCTTGGATTTGTCACAGGATAATTATTTAGCTTTATTTTTTATATCATGAAATAACATGACCTCCGGATTCTGTTCCAAAGGTATATTATTATGTCTTTTTAAAATTAATTAATGGTAGCTGACAGAAACAATTTTTAAGAATAAATTTTCTGTTTTTTCTGCTTGTGCATACTCCGGTGAATGTACTATTTTTGATAGCTTATAAGTAATACTAATAAGTTGAATAATTGAAAAATGATTATAATTTGAAGTCGATTCCAACACAAAATATTCCGTCTTTGGTCTTATTCACTCAAAGTGGGGCAACGGTACCACACTCTCCGGTAGGGGCCGAGAACACCCGACATCCCTGGACAAGCAGTTATCCTGAAGATGATTAGCCTGGCCGACAACAACCACCTTGACCTATTCGACGACACGAAGCAGATCGTCCGTAGGCTGCGACCAAGCACTGCTAAGTACTCTGGTATTTCACACGTTACGGCTGAGGTCTGGGACACTCCGGAGGTCGTCCCTAGTGCCTTGTCATCCTGGTTTTGATCGGTGAAGAATCTACGCAGCATCATCTGACATTTTCACGTTCCAGAAAACCTGACAAATGTTAAGTTTATGTTGCTGATCAAGGTAAAATCAAGGCAGTCTGGAGACTTAAACGAGTGGATAGACTAAAGTATTAAAACTAAGTATTGCGTGATTCCTTATTTCTTATCAGTAAGTAAGACGCTGATCGTCAAGATATGGGTGAATATGAGGGGTGAATGAGTGTGATGAGTGTAGTGATTGTTACTAACTAAGGTTGAATGTTCCTTAGAAAGAGTTATTTATTAATAGCCCATTAGCTAGGGCAACTAGAGACCTACATCTTTACGTGGAATCCGAACCACGTAGTGTTGATATGATTTACAACTATTGACAAGCCTGATACTCAGTTCTATTCCCTACACAACAACTGCACCTTCACTACCAATCCAACATGGACACCCTAGACCTCTCTATAATGTCCACGTTGATGGCAACCATTGAGTGGACGCCGTGTTGGTATTAAAAGGACCGAACATATAACCTGTCGCCTACAATCACCTCAACATTTTGTCACCAAGTAGCTAGGTTACAGCACTGCACCTCTAGTGATTTAATATTGTATAAAAGTTCCTCTGATATGTTTTCAATAATATCGAATAGTAAATGTTTTAGAATTTTAAAGTTTCAAGGTCCTCTTGAATTTGACTCAACGCGTTATCTTTAGACAAAATCTGCGAAGTAGTTAGGAGTAGCAGGTTAAACGCGACATATACCTATTTATTTCTAAACAATTCTTTTCTCTAGATATTGTATGAAATAGAAAAGTAGTGTGTTTACGTACAATTTGTAACACACAATCGATTAAGGAGATATTTGTTTATATTTAAAAAATGTTAATGGGCCTTTATTTATTTAAAACAGTGAAATAAAAGCTCTGAAGCACCAATGGAAGTTTAATTTGTCCCTAACTTAAAGTTTTCTTTTTGCTGCAAGAGAATTTTAAGGGAATATGACATTATTTAATATTATTAGTGGAATAAAAAATTAAAAAAAAGTTAGAAATACCTCTGAGTTGTTGATTCGACTCCATTATGAGGTATAACACCAATCTAAGTCACATTAAAGAGATGATGGTATACTGTTCTTTGCATAGGGAACTGACTAATAGTATACACGTCCCTGAGGAACAACCCGTAACATGGCAGGTGAATTATAAACAAAATAAATGAATATATGAAACCACTTATATTAAAAAAAGAAAAACAAATCACATAAATCTTAAACTCAGATTATAAGCAAAAAATTCATCCTTGCAAAGATTAAACTTTAGGGAGAGATATTTATTTAATTTATAATTATTATCCCCTAGGGCGGTATGCCCTCAGGCAGGTGCCTTCTACCCTAAACCATTCTGTTTCGAGCAAGTATTTGCTGTCTAATACTTCCATCCAATCTTTACATTGTCCGACCCCATACACGTTCGGAAGTATTGACTGACACACCCGCCCATACACGTTCGGAAGTATTGACTGACACACCCGGCCATACACTTTCGGAAGTTTTGACTGGCACACCCGGCCATACACTTTCGGAAGTATTGACTGACACAACCGGCCATACACGTTCGGAAGCATTGACTAACACACCCGCCCATACACGTTCGGAAGTATTGACTGGCACACCCGGCCATACACTTTCGGAATTATTGACTGACACAACCGGCCATACACGTTCGGAAGTATTGACTAACACACCCGCCCATACACGTTCGGAAGTATTGACTAACACACCCGCCCATACACGTTCGGAAGTATTGACTAACACACCCGCACAAACACGTACGGTGATTTTTTCCTTTTCCTCTACAGTTTCCTTCTATAGTTGTTTCTCTTTACTCATCACATGTTCTCACCATTACGTGGTTCGGATTCCATGTAAAAGTCCCTTAGTTGGTCTTACTATTGGGCTATTAATAAATAGCTCTTTCTAAGTAAGAGTCGACATTAGGCAGTAACAATGACTACACTCCTCCGTCTACACTAATTCGTCCCTCATATTCGCCCATATCTTGAAGATCGCATTCTTAATATTGAATAATAATGAATAATTAATATTAATTTTATATTAGATTTATAATAATGATTCTTAACTTCAATTTCATAGTCAGTGCAATACGAGCAGTTGCGTTGTAAACAGCAACGTAAAAGAATAAAAGTTGAGAATAACTATAAGGCTCATAAAAATAACTTACTTACTTACTTACTCCTGTGGCCACTCAAATCCAAGGTGATTTTTGGCCTCGCCAACAAGTTGCCTCCACAATCCTCTATTCTCTGCCATTTCGATGTCTCCACCAAGACTTCTCACATCCTGTTCCACTTGGTCATCCCATCTTATTCTTGGTCGTCCTAGAGGTCACCTTCCTGCTGGTTTCCCCATCCATACCCTTCTTATCATTTTTTCTTCTTCCCTTCTCCTCACATGACCAAGCCATCTTATTCTTCTACTTCTAACCACCGCCACAATATCCGGTCTCTTGTACAGTTCTCTAAGCTCTCTGTTCTTTTTTATTCTCCACACTCCTGATTCATAGGTAGGTCCATATATTCTTCTTAAAATTTTGTTTTCAAATGTAATCAATCTTTTTTTGTTATACATTGTTAGGGTCCACACCTCAGATCCATATAATAAAACAGGTTGTACAATAGCTATATACATTCTTATTTTTGTGGGTCTTGACAGTAGTTTACTTTGGAACAGTTTCAGGAGATTCCAGTAGCATCTATTTTCTGCATTAATTCTGACTTGTATTTCCTCTTCCACTTTATTTTGGCTAGTCAAAGTAACTCCTAGATACTTGAACTCTTCAGTGGCTAAAAATTCGTATTCCATTACATCCAGTGTTGAGTTGATTGGCCCTGCCTGTCTCCCTATCTTCATATATTTAGTTTTTTCTTCGTTCACTTGAAGACCTACTTTGTTGGCTTCTTTTAACAGGACACCTGCTAGCGTTTTTAGATCATTTTTATTATCAGCTACTAATGCCACATCATCAGCAAATGCTAAAATATTGATTATACCTTCAATGTTTGCGCCTATTTGTACCGATTTTGTCACTTTCAGTGTTTCTTCAAGAGCGAGGTTGAACAACAGTGGTGACAACGCATCTCCTTGTCTTACCTCTGTTTTAACGTCAAAAGTATCTGTAAATTCTCTTTCTATTCTTACTTTCCCTCTTGAGCCTTCAACACACATTTTTGTTAGTCTAATTATCTTTTCTGGGATTTTTTTTGTCTAAGATATGTCCACAACTTTGATCTCACAATGCTATCATAAGCCTTTCTAAAGTCAATGAATAATATATATATATATAGATTTTTGTTATTTTCCCAGTATTTTGAGGCCAGCTCTTTTATAATAAATATTTGGTCAGTAGTTGATCTGTCTTTCATAAAGCCTGCTTGTTGTTCTCCTATTATTTCTTCTCCATATCTTTTTAGTCTGTTTAATATTAGTTTTGACAGTATTTTATATGTACAATTAAGTAGTGATATTCCTCTATAGTTTGTACATTCCTGCTTATCTCCTTTTTTGTATAGTGGTATTATCACACTCTCTTGCCACTCCACTGGCATAACTTCCATTCTCCAAATTTTCAATATCATTGTATGTAGGATTTTCATTATTTTAATACCACCACTTTTGATTATTTCAATAGGTGGTATTTTTTCTAGTTATTTTATACATTCCATAAAAATAACTAGAAAAAATAAATAAATCAAACTAGAACATTCCTTTCTGCCAGGTGGATTGGGAATGCATGATACTGTTTTGTAATATAATACATGTTTGTTGAATAAAGAATTAAAAAAAAAAAAAACCGGCCCATACACGTACGATGTTACTAACCCATCTACCTTTCCAAACAAGTACGGTGATATTGACCCACCCACCAACCCAAACTCGTACGGTGGTATTAGCAAATATTTGTAGGCCTAATCTCTGTTTAATCAAGTTATAATATTTAGCCGTTAACTTTTACCATTGTCACAAACCCCATGAAAAAATTTACACTTTATTAGTGTTTAAAACTGTTGTAAAATTAGTTCAGAAGTCAAGTATAAGAAAACTAGTGAGAATAACTACATAAACTTATTGGTTTAATTTTTACTAATGTACTTTAATGAAAATAACACAAAATAAATTAAGTTATTACATTTGTCTCCCTCTGATGGCTTTGACGTAAATTGTAATATTTTTCTGTTTTTAAGTAACGCCTCTTCCTATGCTAGTGACTCCAATGCAGGAGGTCTGAATAAATTATCCAACCATTTAAGTTCAAAATTCGGCTGGCGTAGAAAAAACAAACTTAGGTCACTAGAAGCCGGTTGAAGCCCAGATACTAAAATATTCTGCTAGAAAATTCGCAGTTTTAGCTTCTTGCCCTGTCATACATGACCTAGCCCGGGAACCGGGCCACTTCCATGTTTTATGGTAATGTGTACCTCGTGGGACATCTCTTTGTGGAAGCAGCAGACCACAAACTTTCTTACCTTCCTAGAACTCCACTTCTCTGCCGAGGCTACCAGAACCACAAAGGTCAGAGCGGACTAATAACATCAAACTAAATGTTATATTGTAACCTTGTAATAACATTTAGTAACTCGAGGAAGGGCATGTTTTAGTGATTTACTAGAAATTAACTTTGGAAGTTAGACGAAATTTACTCTACGAAATGTACAAGAGCCCCAAAGCAGAATGTTTTCAAACAGTGTTTAGAAAAAAGAAAAAAAACAAAAACTTTCTGCGAGTACTACATTATGATTTCAATTGTGTAAATATATCACCTGGAAAAAGAACATTAGTTATGTTGTCTATTTCCCAACTATTAGCCTATAGAATGCAGCCTAAAGTTGTTTACCAAAATAATATGATATAAACACACTGTTATAAATTAAATTGTCTTAAAAGGCTCTTTTAAATATATTATTTTACAATACACAAATAAGAAATTAAAAATAAAGTAATTAATTAGACTTCTGTTAGTCAGCTGTTCTTAATTTCGTAAAATCACAAAAATCATATATAGTTTGCTATTCGAATCAAATAAAAAAACCAATTTATTCGAAATTTAACAAAACAGAGACATAACAATATACATAAACAAAAAAATATTTCCCCGAAAAGACTATCCGTATTAAACTGCACTACAAATACGGTTCAATATTGTTCCATTGTTGACCGTATTCAATTGTTCATACTCAAAACCACATATCGTTCTGCAGAAATTAGTAATGTAATTTTGAAGTACGGAAAAACAGTTTCTCAATTGGATTATTTCTTTCTGTAGCTGTCTCTTTCGTTCTGCGACAATGCCGCACTGTCACACGTTATTCTGCTTTGAGGTATATGAGTGATTATTTCAAGTTTTAGAAGTAATTTTGCGTTATAAATTATCCCAAGATAATCTTATAATGAGAAAGAGAAATCGTCTTATTTTACCAGGCGAAGTTAGGGCTAAGAATCCCTCTCGAACACAATCTGGGGACCAACGGCTTAAGGGTAACTTCTAAACCACCACCAGTGACCAAGCAGCCTGGCTGCGTGCAAGGACGGGATCGTTCAGACGGTCACTCATCTAAGAGACAGCCACGCTCGATATTGCTTGACTCCGTTATCTTGCGAAAACGTCGGAACCCTCCGGTCAAAGCCACGGGCTCAAAAAGAAAAGTAGATTAATAGAAAAGTAAATTAATATCAGTTAGAGGCTTTAGTAGTTTTAAACACGAAACAATCTTCATAAATTATTATTTCTTAATTTTAAGATAATTAATCTAATTTGATTACATAAAACCTAACATTGTTTCATACTACTAAACCAATAATAAATGCTTTCTTAGCAAATAACTTGTTGGTAGAAATATAAAACAAGTGTGAACAGTAAAAGTTTATTAAAATAAAGTACACAATTGTACAAACATTTATGGTGACCGACTTCAATCGGTGGTTTGCTAAAAATTTGTACACCTTTAAAATTGGTATGGTAAAATAAATTTGAATTGTGTAATTTTTTTATTACTTCAGTGCCTTGACTGTATCTTAATGTTAACATTTCCTTTATTTTGATTCTCAAGAGAACAATTGTAATAGATAGTTTAGGGGTTTTGTTTCTACATATAATATATTTATTTGGAAACATTAAAATTAAATATAAAAATAATTCCAAATTAAATAAAAGTTTTACAACTGACTATACCTATGTTGAGTTGATTAGGCTAACTTTATTTTGATACTTTTTCGGTTTTAGTGGTAACTAAGGAAATATGAAGTTTAGGTGTTTGAACTATTCATTTTCATTGACCACATTTTAAATATTTAAAATTTACTTTAAAAATGTCCATAGAACTCTTTAGAAGACGTCTGTTTGAAATGTAACAATATTGGATTGCTTGTTAGTCAAAATTGTATTATGGACTGTATCTAATAATCAATTCATACATTTCTCAGTCTTTTGTTAATGCCATATTCTTAACAAATCTGAATTCATAATGTAGTGACATTTAAAAATGGACTTTAAATCATAATTTATTACTTAGCAAACAAGTGAATTTGACACATCAAACATTTATTACTGGATAAGTATAAACATATACTAATATTATGGCGAACAATTTCTGTAAACTTCATCCTCAGAGCGATTCACAAAAGGAATCGATTACCATAATGTTTGATCTTTTATACTCATATTGTTATACATTTATGTATTTATTTTTGACGTTCACTTGTTTTGTATCCATAAAAACATATAATATGCTGATTGAGAAACTTTATTAATTGCGTAGTAAATAAACTCGATGCTGATCTGTATTTAGAGCGTATACTATTATATAGTTACAGTGTTTGTAATTTTTAACCAGTGTTCTGCTAAAAATAACCGCATTCAAATACCTGATAAAATAAAAAATGTTACCCTTACATTTAGAAATGCATTTATCGTATTGAACTACAAGAAACAATAAAAATAAAAAAAGAGAAAAAACAAAGGAGCCAACAAATGTATTTTAACATTCCACTGATAGTGAAACCGAATGATTAATAATTCGAATTATGCAGGAATGGGCAAAGGTCTGGAATATATTTACTAACCAGAACCAATGAAAGAAACGTAATGAAACTTTGCAGTTATGTACATATCCATATACTAAACATTTAGACATATTTTACTTGTTTTTCGCATTTCCAGGGGATGGCCCATGAAGAAAGTCTTAAAATTTTTAAATATAAGCCTATCTCGAGTTATACTTCATTTTAAACGTCTTTGTTTGTAAAACACAAGAGTGCAAACCTGAGGTAAAAAGGATGACTCGGTCAGAAAATACAGCGACTCAAAGAATATAATGTCAGGGTTGGGCAAAAGTCTGGTATGTATTTATTAATTTAAAAACTATTTAAAGAAAAGTAACGAAACTTTGTAGTTATGTACATGTCCCTATACCAAACATAGGACATATTTTACTTGTTTTTGCATATCCAGGGGATGGCCCATGAAGGAAGTCTTACGAATTTTTAATGTAAGCCTACCTCTAGTTATACCTCATTTAACATTTTTTTGTTCAATACGAAAGTGCTAACCTGAGGTCAAAAGTATGACTCATTCACAAAATACAGCGATTCAAAGAATTTAATGTCATATTACTAGTTCTTCTCAGTTATAAGGCTATTTATTTAACAGTTTCAGATCCCTGTTGCTGAGTATGTTGTTGATTGTTAACAATCGTAACAAACAACTGCGTCATAAAAATAGCTATGCTACTTAACTAAGATAAAAAGTAAGACAAATTTATTAAAACACAGTAAAACAGTAGGTTTACCTAAAATAGTTTAAGAATATTGTTATAATAACTTGCTACCTATTTTTTGTGAATTTTAATTTCTCATATTCAGTTAGATAAATTATAGCTCTATGCAGCAATAGATAATAACCTACATTTCTCTTAAGCAGTGTTAGTTATATGACATGAAATTCTTTGTGAGGCTATATTTTCTGACTGGGTCATACTTTTGGCCTCAGGCTAGCAATCTTGTGTTTTACAAACAAAGCCCTTTAAAATGAGGTATAACTCAGGGTAGGCTTATATTTAAAGTTGTAAGACGTCCTACCTGGGTCATCACCTGCCTTTACAAAAAAACAAGTAAAATATGTCTAAATGTTTGGTAGAAGGACATGTACATAACTGCAAAGTTTCATGACATTTCTCTCAATGGTTTTGAAATTAATACATATATTCCAGACTTTTGCCCAACCCTGTAGATGCAGTCATTAGGACGAATTGCAAGAAATAATAGTTATAATAAATTCATAAATAAAAAAATAAGAAACTTCTCAAAAAGAAAAGAACAAAAAACAAAAGGGCCTATTATCAACGTATCCTCCAGTATCTGCTCTCTCCAGAGGTTCCAGCGGTCGCTCGTGATGTCAAATTGCCTCAACAAGGTCGGCTCCAATTAACACTCAAATTGTAGGTTGCTGCAGTGCTCCAGATCCGCACTGCTCAATTAACTCCTCCTTCCAGACCATCCCCTCCCAACTCCCTTTCGACAACTGCCCCTCTTATTGTGTTGCTGCGTCCTTCACAGCCAGGGCTTTATGCTCCTCGAGCTCATTAGCTTTTAATTTTACGCGTTCGTAATACGACTTCGCCCCACTCTCCAGGATTAACTATGATTTAACTCATTCGCTGGATGATATTTGTACCGTTTCCCATTAAGGACACCTCAAACTGTTTCTGGAAAGGAAGACTTGAGAATGGATTGACTGCTGTGAGACGAATCTGACAATGCGCCTACTTGCTTTGGGCACTCATTATTTCACATTGTAGTTATTTAATGCATTTCCTTTTACGACTAGGCATTCCTTCTCTTAACGTCTATTGGCGGCTGCATCATTAAAGAATATACAAATGTTCAATAACAATTTATAGTAATATACTACCAAAAATGGTGATTACGTTTAAACTATTCGTTTGTCTTTATTAAGTCATGGGATTTCGTTCAGCAAAATGTACGATACATTTTGAAAATGGTGCCATATGTATAAAAAGTAAAGGGGTCCCCAAGGTTCTGTCCTTGGCCCCTTCTTTTTCACATTTTTTTCAATAATTATCTACTCAACGTTGTGCCTAGCAAATTTATTCTATGTGTGGATGCTACTTCTTTATTGACTCCAAAAACTGTTTGAACTAAACAATTGTTATGTTTATTATTGTTGTTAATATATATAGATTTTATTGTTTGTTGGTTTTTCTACTGATGTTATATTTATACTATATTCATATGTTTTCTTTTCATTTATATTGTGTCTGAGGATGTAAAATTTGGTACGGTCATACTCTAACGCATGCAAACTTTAAAATTTACGCAGCATTATTACAGGATTTACGATACTGTTATGTAGCATTGCTAAATTAAATAAATGAATAATTGATGATAGTAGTTTAGTTTAAAATAATTGTTTGTAAACATATTACATTTTTAAAATTGATACATTACTTAATTATTTATATTAATGTAAAAATAATTAAACAAAAACATATTATTCATAGGCTATGCCTAACCTAGATCATTTTACTGAGACAACTCAGCTGGAGCTAAAAACGTTTTTCTCAAAAGGAAATCTTTTCTCTTTCAACTTTTTAATATTAAGAGTGATACATGTACTTTCATATGAATTAAGATAATGTACAGAACAATAACGTCACGTATGTTATTTAAAATTATGAACGAAAAAACAATTCTTGATTGCTGAAAACCAAGAAACATCACGTTAAACAATAACTCAGAGTATAATAAAATTGAACACTATTCATACCACTTATAATAAAACAAAAACACATAACGATTAATTATCAATTAGGAATCAAACAAACAATTTAACCTGAACTGCGGCCCACATGCAACACTGAATACACCATCAGCTATTCATGTTAATTAGAGCTACCAATATACTACGTGATGGAAGTCAGATTAACAATATTGAAAACACAATTAATAATATAATTAACTATATAATTATACTTAGTGGTGCAGTTGTACTAATTATAAATATACTGGACACCCTCTATTTTTAATGACTAAATTTATTATTATTTATTAAACAAACAACCCTCCATTACACGTTCGTACAGTAGTATTGACCCACCCATACAACCGTACACGTACAGTGTTATTGACCCACCCATCCTCCCTTACACGTACAGTGATATTGACTCACCCCCCTCCCAAACACGTGCAATGGTATTGACAAACCTCGTATACACGTACAGTGATATTGGCCCATCCGCACTATCATACACGTACAGTGTTATTGACCAACCCACTCTCCTATAAACGTACAGTGATATTAATGGACCTGCTCTATCATACACGTAGATACATCGGTATAGCCCACCCATCCTCCCTTACACGTACATTGTTATTGACCAACCCACCCTCCTATAAACGTACAAAGGTATTAAAGAGTTATACGGGATACAAAGTCCATTGATTCTAGAGGGGATTGTCGGAGTATGCACACCTTCATAAAAAGTGGATAAACGATGTTCTCAATTGAAATAGCAGATACTTAATAACGATAAAATTAAGCTGAATAACGAACTTTAGTTTATGAGTTTGTAGTGATGTAATTTTATGCTAAATTGAAGTTGTTAATGTTGCACGATCATTGCTGCAACATTCTTAGTTAATAGCAGATTTGTTCTTACACAACCCAAATAATGAGTCTCGATCTGCCTCCATGCCGAAATGTAACGCTCTGGCCTACTGCAGAGAGTGATGCAGAAGGTTAATCATAAACCATATGCAACAAGAAAATATGCCCAAAACAGACCTTACTTATAATATTATCTGTTTAAATGAAATAACTAGTCTTGTTATAAAAAATAGATTAACGCTGAGTATGACAACATTAGGGTTTGAAATCATACAAGTTTTTAATAATTGTGTCAAGTGCATAATTTAGCACAGTACCATCCTACGTGTATGAGAGGGTGGGTATGTCGCAGTCTACTTGCAAAATCAAGGTGGACTGGCAATGCAGTTGACAATCCACCTCCTCCCCCAGGGTTCGGGGGTGCTAATCTCAATGGGCGAAGGACAGTAGAGCGCCTGTCAAAAACATATCAAACTTTCAGCCAGGAAATCGCCCAATTGCGGCAGTGGAGCGCCAGAGTGTGAGGCACTTCCCTGTCGTACCCTCGCGGGTCCAGTGTGACAAGGGTTTCCTGATATCTATGATGACGTTGTGTTTAACTTGAGAGTAATCTAAACGTAGGTGATAGCAAACATGTTATTTACATAAGATACGGATTCGATTCCCAGTTTCGTTCGCAAATTGTACACTTCAAATTTCCTTAGAATTAAAAAGCCTTCTGGCATTGAAACTGTAAATATAAGCTTTAAAAGTCATTAGACATAGTATTTGATTATGTTTGAAAATATCTAGCTTGTTGATTTAGTTAGCTGATGCAACAGTCACATGTTCTTGGAAAAAACTCAACCAAAGACACCAAACAAAAACACTGAAAAGTTACATTGCGACTGAAACTTTTGTGTGAACGATATTTAGCCAGGGAAATTAGTATGTATGTATGACTTTCTATCAAAAGTAGGAGCAACGATTAGATATGAGTGGATTAGTTAAAGGAGATTTATAAGTTTATAATAATTTCGTATTTTAGAATGATATACTTTATTTAGTTTTAAATAGCAAATTTTTTAAAGTTTACAATGATTTTATATTTAAGAACGTTGTAAATATTGCGTTAGTAAAATAGCATGATTCGAATTTCAATATTTTGTTTGTTTTAGATAAATGCTATTGTGTAAATAGTATTTTGTTTGAATTTTTTGTAGCTTAATTTGTTTTGTGTAAATAATGTTTTTATTGCTTTTATTTTAGATTTTTATAAATATTAGTAAGTGTTAACAAACATTATTTAGTTTGAATTTAAATTTATTTTATTATTTTAGAATGTTATATATATTAAGTGTGAAAACTTAAAAATTGCATATTTTGTTAATACTTCATCTTGATTTCTTTAAATATTTTAGATCGCTTTACATTTTATGCAAGTGTTAAAAAATATTACTTTATTAGAATGTACTTTTTTCATATTTTTAGAATGTTGTTCATATTACGTGTTATATACCATATTTTTATTGCGTTTCATTTCATACTTTGAATTTATATAAATATAAAGTAAGTGCTAACACACATTATTTTGTTTAAATTTAAATATTATTTTTATTTTGGAAAATATGTAACTATTTAAACATCACAGGATATGTTTCAGTTTCATTATGGTTTTTTATACTTATATGTTGTACACACAAACATGTTGTCTGTTTAGCTTTGCTGTGTGGTAGTCCTTTATGTAGTTCAGCAATTTTACGGTACTTTCGTTTATTTCATTCATTCAATTTCTTATATTAATGTCTCCAGATATTATATTTAAAAGGGACTATTTTTCCATGTTTAAAGAACCTACGCGCTTTTTCAGTAAATGTATCGATAAATTAAATTTGTTTACTGGTTTGTCTTTTACTTTTAAATTTTTTTGTTTGTTGTAAATTTTTACTACGTACAGTAATGAGTAAAGTTGACTATTTACTCCAATACAGATTGATTATTTAAAAGCCTATTTACTAAGGTTAATATTTCATAATTAATTAATACTAATGGGTTGGTTAAGGGGCAAGTCATTGATAGAGGAAGAGTGTCTACGTGTTCCTTTTACATAAAACTAAACAGTATCGAGTTTATAAGTTTCGAAAAAGATGACTATAAATAAATCATTATCTTAGTCTTCGTGAGTTGATGTGGTAAGCATGACGCGGTCCATCTCCGAAGACCAAGATGAACAAGAGTGGATGTCTTCTGTCTGTACGAATATAAAACAAGTCTGCAATAGTTCAACCAATTATTAATTCAAATAAAACACGATTAAGAATACTTATCACAGGATATAGTTTTGAGTGGTCTTTTAGCATAACCCTCTACTAGGACCTATGAACTACAGAATCAATGTCACACACATGCAGTGTTACTGGCCCTCCCACCCACACACACACACACACACACACGTGCAACGCCACTAACCCTCGGACCCACCCACACATATACAATGCTAATATCCTTACCACCCGCACATACACAAGCAGTGTTACTAGTCCTCCCATCCATCCACAAACGTTCAGTGCTACTAGCCTTACCACCCACCCACACACGTGCAAGCCACTAGCCCTCCGACCCACCCACACATGTACAGTGCTACTAGACTTACCACCCGCGCGCGCGCACGCACGCACGCGCACGCACACATACAGTGTTACTGGCCTTCCCACCCACCCACACACGTGCAATGCCACTAGCCTTCAGACCTACCCACACGTGTGTTGCTACTTAAAGCTTTTGCTGCTCAAACAAGACGACATCGTAGACGAAAGTACAATGAAATACAAGGACCTCAGAAACAAATAAGAGGACACAGACACTCAAGAAAATGAACATTTAGGCTAGCCGAGAGAGCTGACTTAGGTGACCCGAAGAGTTCGTCTTTGTGTACCTTTTGATGCGCAGAATTATGTTATATTAAGAATGTTTTGTTGATGAAAGAGAAAAATTTACGTCATGCTTAGTCGTTGTTATGGTCTTTTTAATATGATGCCAACCACTCAATTTAAGAGGGAAGGGACCCCTCGACTGGAGCGGTCAGCCACCTTGGATCTATTCCCCATAAGACGGTTAAGCCGGGTTTGTCCGATAAAATTACATTTATTGTGTTATTTTTTATGCAATGAAATAGAGATGCTGATTTCAGATCATATTTAATTTTTATATCAGTAAGACACTTAAAAAAATTGTTTTAATTTTATAAATTAACTGGAATAAAAACACCGGTGAATTGGACAAACAAAAATCAATGAACATAAGTTTTGTCGAGATGTTGTACAAAATTTTAATCATTAAAATCAGCATAAAAATTCTTTAAATCAGTACCAGAGAGCAATGTTTTTGCTTGATCTGAGAAAATTTAAAATTTTTCATGTGAAGGCCATATGAAGGCTTGTCCCAGAACTAGATAGGAAGTCACGAGAACGTTTTAAAGTCTGGTTAAATAATAACAGTTAATCTGTTAATGAACCACAATGCACTTCGATGTAAGGTAAATTGCTTGTATTTGGGGTGGAATTCAGCGATCTGTAGACACAGTATCTGGGTCGAGGTATCGAATACCGTTCGCCACTCTGCGATTCGCACCGGCAGCACCGAACGTTTACTTCACGTCACTACAATGGCAGACTACACAAACCGAAGCGTCACATCGCCACAAAACATCAAGTGGGCCAGAACGACCAAATAGGCCTAATTCCACCCTTTTGTTAACAGAGGAAAAGGCGGTAACGACTATTAGAGATACACATTTACCGAGAAATAAAGTAAAATGCATCGCTTTATCAAAGTTTACAATATGTAGTTATTTACAATTAGGAAACACGAGAAGTTGGCAACTGCAGTCACCAGTAACAAACTGCTGAAGAACTATTTACCAAATACATTGCTAACCAGAGACAAACTATTACTTGGGAGAAAATAGGATGTAATACCTAAAACGACCATAATCTTTCTTTTGCAAGCTCTGTGCGAAGCATGTCGAATCTGAGAAGGAGCTCAGTACTATTTCCGTAGATATATAGAATTTATTTTTATAAATAGTTTATTAATTTGCAATATCAACAACTGCAACGTCACTCAACACAAATATAATACAATAAAAGTATAAATATTATGATTCATTCCTGTTTGTACTTCTATTGGATACACTTTTTGTTTCATGGTATTTAATTTTTTGTAAACTGTTTCCAAGAACAAACCTTGCCGAATGGTTTAGTTTATGTGCAGCATATTGCAAGAAAAACTTAGAGATCACGTGATCACGTCCTGCACACTAGGACGTTTTGTCCTTGTCCTGCATTGTCCTTGGTTTAGGCCTACCTAGTTGATGAACTTCCAAGTAAAATTTTGATCAAGTAAAAAAGTTCATTGTTCAAGTGAATAGTCATGAGAAGGTGGGGAGTTTGGTATCAAAACTCCCGTCACTTACCTCCTCCAGAGATACGTCAAAAGTTCAACATGATCTTGAAGGCTCTGAAACTCCAAATAATTCAAGATTTCCCACGCCAGGAATGCCGATTAAAATCTCGAAAACTTGCCTTACGTACTGCTTTCCGGTTAAATGAAACATTTCTTACTTAATGCCAACTGGCCTCGTCCTGGGAATGGTTGAGAGACGAAATAAGTTCATTATCTCCGACCCCACAAACTAATCTCGTACTTTACTGAATCACTCCGAACTGGAAGATGTAATTAGTTGACACAAGATCCTTCATGTGACTTTGGAGAAGATGAGTGAATCACAATGTAGCAAAATACTTTCTACGCTAGTTCTCAGATAGATCAGATAGTCGCTATCGTAGTTGGTTGGATTCCAGCTTCATGTGCTTATTGGTTCTCAGTTCGATCCCGATCAGAGTCGTAACAAACTTTGAAACGGATCAGCTGATAACCACCGGCTGTCCATTTGTCACATTCATTAATGACACTTTCTAAGGAATAGTCTGCCTTAGTCAGTAACATTGACCTCATTTCCTCATATACACTCATCACACTCATTCGAAATTCATGTTTCCTCATTTCTAGACGATCGGCGTCATAAGAATAAATAAATAAATTCTAAATGAGGTGTGTTGGAATTAATTTCGTGACAAGAGATCAGTATTTCTTTTTAAATTGTATTTTTTTTTCAATGGCTGTTTGAAAATAATTTACATATATTTGTAGCTTATATCATAAATATATATAATCATCAAATGAGGGACGATACTTATCACAAAATAGAGTGACGATTGTTGAGGATGATTGAAGTCTTTGTTACTATCTGATTGAACTAGTATTTAGAAAATGAAACTAATTAATAGCTCAATATTAAAAGAAACAGAAAGATTAACAGGTTATCGTGGAATCGGAACCAATTATAACGGGTTTTATTGTCAGCTTTTGACGAATCTTAGAAATTATTCATACCTTCCACACAATAGCCATACCAGACTACAACCTAACACGGAAACCCAGACTCTTCCATCAGTGCTTACGCTGATGGCAACTATTGAGTCGATACCACCATCATTACGCCTCTAGTGCCGGCTTATTATTTTAAATGCCCAACAATAACTTAATGAGCAAGGCGAAAATGCGGACATTATGATGCTAATTTCCTATTATTATTATTATTATTATTATTCATTTCTAAGGCGCCGATAGTAGAGATATGGGTGAATATGAGAGGTGAACGAGTGTGATGAGTGTAAATGAACGAGTGTAATCATTGTTACTATCCGTGTTCAACTTAGCTCAGAAAGGACTATTTATTAATAACCCAATAGCTAGGGCAACTATGGGACCTTAAACTTTACGTGGAATCCAAAACACGTAGTGTTGGTGTGATTTTCAGCTAACTGACAAGTCTGACACTCTTCCCTACACAACATCCGAACCTTGACTACCATCCAACACTAACACCCCAAACTTCTCTGGTAGTGTCGATAGCAACCGCTGAGCTGTCGCCATGTCGGTATTAAGAGAACCGAGCATGGAACGTATTGCCTACAATCTCTCAACCACTTTGTCCCCAAGTAGTTGGGTTACAGCACTGCACTACCAGTGCCGACACCACCTAAACGTACAATGGTCAATGACAGGGAAAACTGATCTTAATTCGATGAATATTTATCTAACACTTTTGTGTACAGTAAATTTATCAAGAGAACTGAAATATTGGTAACAAAATCGAACCTAATGAATTCAATTAACAATAACAGACGTGCTTGTGCACAATCAATTATGATTGGAATATTTTAAATAGAAAATTATATTGCTATAAGGAATGTGGTTAACAAGATATATCCATTTAATTTAGACTATCATGAGCAACAAAATCGATAAATGATTCATTATGTTCTATAGATAAATATCACATACTATTTAAAATGTACCATAATTTTCAGACAGGATCTGAAATATAATTTGCAGTGTTTATGCTATTTGGATAAAAATAAATAATTTATCGACGTGTTTACACACTCGTAAACACCCTCGTGTTTACGAGTGTGTGAATACCATGAGAGGGAGCTTTGTCAACAAATGAGAGGAAAAGGGAAACGAATTATTGTGAGGTAAACGATTTCACCGAATATAGACGATGATAAGTATAATGTGACATAACATGAAGTGAGCAGTTCAATTTTTGGACTAAAAGGAAACGCGCTAAAAATGGTTATTTCATGTGTGAAGTGTGCTTCGTTAGTCTCTAGTAATCACTTTATTTGCTGTGCTTACCTTAGTTTTGTATTGAATTATTCTTTTAATGAGAGGCTGAATATTCTTTTAAAAATACAAAAACCTTAACCCAAAAGCTGTACGTGTATGTTACAGGCTTAAACAATTGGAGAGGCACGTCCCCAAACCCTAATGCCTATGATATTCCAAATAATCCATGTCAACTACATTTAAAGTTCTTCAATTAAATCGTTTGTGGTATCCATGTTGGGTTGTTGTCAGGGTCAGGAAATTTTGTATGCAAGAGAACTGAGTATCAGGCTTGTCATTTAGTTGAAAATCAGACCAATATTACGTGGCTCAGATTCCACATAAAGCTGTAGGTCCCTTAGTTACCGTGGCTATTTGAATATTGATAAATGGCTTTTTTTAAGGAACAGTGATAAATATAACCGTGAAAGAATATAACCGTGAAAGAATATAACCGTGGCTATTTGAATATTGATAAATGGCTTTTTTTAAGGAACAGTCAGTAAGAATCAGTAGACTCGTTCATAACCATACCATACTGATTCGCCAATTTATTTACGATTATTAGTGTGCTAACTATGAATAAGTAAATTAATAAAATACAAACTGAAGAATAATGAAAAACTAAATAAAAAGTTACCGGCAGAATCTTTTTCAATAATACATTGAGTCACTATCAACATAAACAAAAATAATGAAAACATTATAACAAATTATAGAAATCATCTATATATTCTCAGTATAACCTAAATATATAACGTTAATTTGAAGCTAATTTCAAAATCGGGTTTGAATATTCTATGCTTCACAAAATTGCATTCAACTCAGCTGATCAAACCAATAAATAAAAAAACATGTTTACGAACATACCTTGAATGTTATGACGCTAATAAAAACCTGAAAACACTATGATTGTATGGTATTACACATTAAATGTTATATCAACAATAAAATAACATTAAATGGAAAACGTTTGGCATATTACAAGAACACGATAAAAAATTAAATTACGTTATCAGTTAGAGACCAAAATGTCTGCAAACTACACGTGAGTTGTATCAAAACTACATAACTTTAATTTTGTTCGATAATAGTTTATAGGACCTATATTAAGTGACATTATAAAGGAATCTTTTCAGTAATGTTTGAGCAATCTTAAACACTTATACAGTAACAGAAACAATCACAAGCCTCTAAACTGTCGAGGAAGGGAAGGAAGGGAAAAGGGAAGAATATCTTGCAACATTTGTTTGAATATGTCTTTTTTTGTTAGGTTAATTTTCGTTAAGTTAGGTTTGAATGTCATGGAAACATTATTTCGAACACGTCTTTTTCTTCATTAGGTTCATTTCGTTAAGTTAGAGTATCTTGCAAAATTTATTATATTATGTATTTTTCTTGGTTAGGCCACTTTTTTAGGTTATGTTAGAATATCTAACACAAATTTGTTTGAACATGTACTTTTCTTGCTTAGGCTACTTTTTGATAAGTTAGGTTAGAATGTCCTGCAACATTTCTTTGAACAGGTATTTTTATTGGTTAGGTCACTCTTTGTTAAGTTATGTTAGGTTAGAATATTTTGCAAAATTTGTTTGAACATATATTTTTCTAGTTTAGGTAACGTTCCGTTAAGTTAGGTTAGAATAGCTTGCAAAATGTTTCAATATGTATTTGACTTAGTTAGGTTCTAGGGTCAAGTTCCGTTAAGTTAGGTTAGAATAGCTTGCAAAATGTTTCAACATGTCTTTGACTTAGTTAGGTTCTAGGGTCAAGTTCCGTTAAATTAGGTACATTATATTACGTTTCAATAGGTTGGACAGATTAGGTACTTTATGTTTGATTAGTGGGTTAGTTAGGTTAGAAAAGTTTTTTTCTATACTTATTCTTTAAATAAAAACAATATTAATTGTATTTAGTCCCCGTAGAAAGTTTTCAATGATCGCTTAGGTCTAACAGCAAAGATCCTTCGAATAAGTTTCCACTTTTACAGTATGCCTTCCCAAGCTGCTGTTGTTAATATAAAGTACTGTATTTATTGACAACTTCAGAGTAGTTTGATCACATCTATCACAATAGGCTTGCTTCAAAAGAAATATTTGTGTCTATCAACATAAAATGCAGTTGCTTGTGTCTGACTTTGTTGCATCGGTACTCCCGAATGGACATTTTTTTTCACTCATGTGTTTTTTCTTATTATTGTTATTGATTTCTTAATTCAGAACACGTTCTATTTAAAAAAAGTTAAATCTTAGTGAATTAGTAAGTAAAAGGCTTACGTTTGTCCTCCGACTATGTTTCATAAGCTGTACAGATCTGTTTCTGACTTCGCTTAAAACGTAATAACCGAATAGTATTTTAATGATACTTTTTTTTATTCTAACCTTACTTTAACTCGTATCATTTATATGATTTAGATTATAGAGAGCTAAGTATTAACCTAATATTGTTTTGTGTGTATACACAAATACACTAATCTACATATCGGTACTCGCACGGTTGTAAAATCTCTTAGACATCAGATGTGCAGTGTACTACCTTACCGACCTTCCAAGCCTCCCCACACGCAACAACGATAGTTCCGGAAACGGAGTTTTTACGGCAGTCCTTGAGGAATACATAAAAGAGTGCCATCCATCTCCAGAAAAAGAAAAAAAGAAAATGTAAAATATTGAGATTTTTCTTTTCAAATTAGTAACAGTAGGTTTTAACTTGAGTACTCACGAGAAGTCATGAGTTGAGAAATGTATTCACAAATTGATTTATTAGTGTTTTCCGAATGATACATTTCTTCCAAGAGCAAAAACGAGACGTGCAAAAGAATTCTTGTCTTGGCTAATGTTTTTAGGTCAGCAAAACGATGGCTCGTCTCCATCAATCAATGATTATGCGTTTTGCAACATTCTTTCTGTGACTACTCTTCTCATTTCTCTTTATTACAACTATTCTGGTGGCTTATATAACGATAAATTCGATAAATTTATGGCTTTCAATCTTCCACCTACTAAAATAAAACCTGAACCAAAACGATCGTGTATTTGGTCATTAAAAATAACTATCAGCTAAATCATGTTGCTTTATATTATGTTGGTTCTACGAGTGTATAATGTTTTTTGAATTCGTGTTTATTTTATATTTTTTCGGTTTGTAAACAAAGTATGCCTGCAGTGTGTTAGACACAATTTTAAAACAAAGTAAAGACTTTTTGCATAACATTTTCTTAATCGTCATAGGATAAAAACGGAAAAATAATTATCAAAAGAATGGTGCCAATTTGTGAGAAATGTTGTGTTTGAAAATAAATATATTCAGATTTCTTACGCAATAAGTATTCTATATTAACAATATTATTGTTAAACAATTTTTTAGTAAAACTTTCAACAATTAATTGACTAACCAGTTTGACATGATCATTGCCGTTGTCTCAGTGTTTTGTTATGTTGATTAAAAAACAGATAGATGATTTTTTTGTTACACAACGGAGCAAAACCAAATGTGTGTATACATTTTCAAACTCGAGGAAGTTTTGAAAGTATTTTCGCACTCTTGCTAATGATGTGCTGCTAAGTTAGTTTTGAGCTTAGTTATTCCCATTTTCATGCGTCAATTTTTATAAGCAAAGAAATATTTTATAGGATCCATTTTCCATAAAAATGAAGGTTAACATTTCGAACAAGACCTACAACTGGAAAATTCATACAGCTACACTGATTTGTGAGTCTAAAACAAACATGTATCCAGCATATTACGATGAATGGTCAAAAAGTGAACTAGAAAGAATTCATTCAATATTTTCAAAATTATGAATATAGCTTTGGATAGGAAGTAAGTGAAAAACTCCATACACGAGTTGATTGGTGATGTAAAAAATGATAAATAACATAATACAGAAACAAATAAAATCCTAAATAGAAGATTAAAAAAAACTCAATTCGCTTTAAACAGCTGTTCTTAAAAATATCAGCTTCACGATTTTTCTTTTGTTTAGGACTGCCTTTAAGATTAAAAGAAATCTAGAAAATAGCTAGGCCCCCTTACCATTCATGAATATTAGAGTCACAGAACTATATTCTGTTAGGCGTAAGAATTGACATTATCAATAATTACACATTCGCATTGTCCTATGACAACCACATCGTACATTAATTGTTGCTAGAAACATTAAAGTTACAGGCGATGCGTGAAACTGTTCTCTACGTTGTCAATCATTAACAAAGCGCCGACAAGTCGTCCTTGCCGACAAGCCTTGGCCGTTACGACTGATGCCGTATAGAGCAATGATGACAGGCAATACGATTAGTAGAAGAAATGCCACTGGGCCAGTGCATTGTCATAAAGCATATATACCACTTAGCAGGTCATCGGGGAAGCGGTTGAGGTCGTTGTAGATCATGCCAACAAGAGGGTTGCGGTGCAACCCACCCTATTAAAATCAGAAGTGCTAGGTTTATCGAAGGCGGGTACGAAGGCGCCAGAATCTGGAGAACAATGAACAAAGAATACGGATTACGGCCATAATATATAGTTTATTGAATAACAAATTTAAAAAGCAGAAAAAGAAGTTTAAATTAATTAATCAAAATTAAGCGGTCAACATTTTTAGGGTTAATGAAATTTGTAGGCATAACCAAAAAAATTTATAAATAAAAACATATAAACTATACAAATATATATAGTATTAACGAAAATGACACTCAACAAATAAATAAAAACATAACCATAATAAAACGACAAACTTAAATTTTATAGACAGCTGAAACGACGGAGCCTCGAAAACTAAAAAAAGGTTAGCCAATTTTGAAAAACTACAAAATAAAAACATTTTTGATTTAGTCACTCCATCGATTCTTGTGGCCTAGACAGGTTGGCTCCTAATGGGAAAAACTAAAACAAAAATTACAAAGCATGCCAATATTTTAAGTAAAAAAAACTTAAACAGTAGTGAAAAAAATAACTTAAAAACATAAAACTAAAATCTAAATTACCTCTCCTATTTTGTCCAGAAAAAAAACAGAAAATCCCCCCTTAAACACTAAGCACTGCACACCTTGTAAAAAGGCCTACATAGAGGCCAAAAGGCCCAGATGAAAAGAAAAGGAGTGGGTATCACCTGCATGCAGAAGTCTTCTGTCTGGAGAATCAGTAAAATGCGTAGTGATGAAGAGGGGTATAGGTGGCTGCTCCCTCTGGGCCTAGTGGTCGGCCGTAGGTCCTCCAATGCGATATCAAAGTGGAAGGCAAGACAGATGGTGATCCATCTCTCCTCCCGAACCCTGGAGCCGAAGACCAATTATTAGTTTTTTAGCTACACATAACGCTGACGAAGACTACATAGCCCAATGGAAAATGAAAAAAAGAAAAAAAGAGAACAGGAAAGACGGAACGACCCAATTTCCGACGAGGGGCTTGAGATAATTGTAAATCATATTATTGTCGTGTGTGTGGCGTATTATTGTGTATACCTCTACGATGGCAAGATGCCTAGTTTTGGAAAACATTTTTTTAACTTCACTTTATTAAACTGAAAAGTTAATAAAGCGTGACCTTATTAAACTTTATTAACTGATTGTTTACTTGTTTGGGGATTCGAACCTTGGAACTTTACCTACACAGAACGAAGTGTGAGCTACCACTTTATAAATAAAAAAGTAAATTATCATCATAATGCTTAAAATGTGACTTAATAATTTTTAAGCAGGTAAGCTAATTTGATTTAAATTAAAATGCATTATTTTAGAATAATTTATAGTAAAAATTCAACAATTTATGTTAACTCCGTGTAATACTTTGACCCTCTGAAGCCCCCCTTTCAAGCCCCCCTCTTGAGCCCCCTTTTCACAAATTCCTTGTTGGTGCTGAAAGGGTTATCATAATTAGTCTTTATGGGGCAATTTTTGTTCATGTTATTTCATCTCGTTTGTTATGAGGGACTTTATGTAACTCTGTAATTTCTGTGAGAACGATGTTTGCAACATATTTGTTAATTGGATCATTGGACAAATTAATAATTTAGCCTATAGGTCATGCACTACTGAACATTTTTCTGTGGGAAAGGTTACTGCCTATTCAAGGTATTTAGAGAGTTTTGGGGACAAATTGTTGTGGAGATTGTAGGCGATGGGTTCTATGCCCGGACCTGAGTGTCAGGCTTGCTGAACATCAGACCAATACTACGTGTTTCGTATTCCAAGTAAAGCTGTAGGTCCCTTTTTTCCTATTATTAAATGAATAATTAAAGGAACACTGCTATTATTAAAGGTAGTTGTGATAAACAATGTGTTACTTTCATAACATCAAAACCATGTACAACCATTTCTTATAACATGTAGCAAACCCTTCAAGAACGGTTATTTCAATTAAGTATTACTATTTTACGTTATTCTCATCACTTTCACGCATTGAAGTCATCTTATAGATCTACATGACCATATCACCGATGTGCAACAGCTTGTCTAATGGGAGAATAGAAATGATGATGGGGATTTTATCACAGTTCCATGCTACAATTCAATAAATATACAGGTCCTGTTTCGTACTAGGAAAACGAAAGATCACTATCATTATTGAACCATTGTGCTTTTAAAAAGGAAATTTATTGTGAAATTAAACTGTGCCTGTCAACTAAAAATGACTATGAATGAAAATGGCCAAAGTTCTGTTTTCGAATTGGAAAACTTTAGAACTAGTCTTATGGTTTTTCCTGAAGAATCAAGCAATATAATATTAACTATTAATTTGTGTATTCTCAATGCATTTATCGTAAAGATATGGGTGAATATGGGTTTTAAATGAGTGATTACGAGCTACATGAGTGTAGTCTTAGCTACAAAATAATTCGAAACATTCTTAAAAAATTAACATTAATTAATAGCTTAATGCCAAATGAACTGCCGGTAGTTATCATCTGATCCCTGGAAAAATTTATTTGGACTCTGATTGGAATGAAACTTAGAACCTTTAGCAAAAACAGTCGGTTTTCATCCAACTACTTGTATTTATTTATTTATTCTTAAGACGCCGATCGTCAAGATATGGGCGAATATGGATTTCAAATGAGTGTGATGAGTCTAGGTGAGTTAATGTAGTCGTTTTTACAAACTAAGGCCGATTATTCCTCAGAAAGTGTCATTAAGAATAACCCAATGGCAAATGAACAGCTGGTGGTTATCAGCTGATTCATTTCAAAATGTGTTACGACTCTGATTGGAATCGAACTAAAAACATTTAGCTTCTAAAGCTAGGCTTTAACCAACTAAGCTTCCGACCAAGCGTGGTTTAGGCCTTCACTCGTACTAAAGAAGAATGGTCAATAAACTGCTCTAGAGGACAGTAACTGTAAGAAATGTTGCGTGCGTGAAAGGGGCTATACGGATGTGAACTTCGAAGGAACCGAAATTACTGCTGTGGGTCACCACGGTCGAGACTCCACATCGGCGGACGTCCTCGAGGATACGCGCACAGTGTTCGATGAAGCATGTCCTGAGCAAGGCCAATGTTTAACATAACCGTACGGTACGGAGTGTGGACATAACAGGACTTTAAACACCGCACGAACACTTGCCCCTGTCGTTTGTGGTAACTAGGAACGAATCGCTCATAAGCCTACTCCACTAGCCTCCAACTACGGCTGGTGATGAGATGTCCTCATTACTTGTCGGATGTCGAAGAGTGATGGAATCACTCATTGGAAATAATGTGATGAAACTCTTTGAATGAGAATCGTCTATGAAGTTACCTAAAATAAATAAATTCTATATGGATTTATTTGAACAATTCGATGAAATTTCGTGGGGCGGAGTTTTCATGATAAAGTAAGTTGGAAAACAAATTAATTATCTGTAAAACACGAATTAATGTTTTGTTTAATTAACGGATATATATATATATATATATATTAGTATTCTAATATATATATATATATATTAGTATTCTAATATATATATATATATATTAGTATTCTAATAATAAAGAATCACTTATTTTGTTCTATTTATTTTAGTTTCAAATTGCATCTATGTATTACAATAAGGCTTAAACATATATAAGAACAAATGAATTCATTATATAAATTAAAATAAAGACTTAAAGTGCCAAATAAATTAGATAAAAATAAGTAATAATCCAAATAAGAACTAATAGCATCATAAATATAAATCAATAATTAATAATATAAATATGAAGAAAATCAGTAAATACCTTTTATTTTTAAATACAACAATAAACATATTAACAGTACTGAAGTATAGAAATAGACAAATAACACCAAAAGAAAATAAGTAAATCAACTATTTTGGCCTTAAACTAACACATGAACAGAATGTAGATAACAAATTTAGTAGAAATAGAAAATAAACAGTAAATTTGCAAAAAAAGCAAATAAATAAACTTGCAAAAAATATGCTAAATGCAACAAAATAGAAGAAGGAGAAGATATATAATCAAGGAACGAAAATTCAGGAGGGATTTGGGATACATGATAGAAAAATAAAAATTGAAAAAAACTGAGGCTAGGGTTGGGACCTAGGGGACATGCATTTTATAATTCAAAGGGGCCGCACTATCTCTAATGAAGCATTTCTTTACACTGAGTGTTATTCATTGAATGTCCATGGAGACGAACTACAAAGCTATTTACATGCACTTGAATCGTTACAAACATTGAATGTATTTTACCACCTGTTGATAAATAAAATAAAATAATGTATAACCAGGTATTTTAAAAATCAAAGTGAGAGATACATTTGCATTAACATTGAAGACTGGACACACAAAGCAGTTAAACTGATTACATTGGGATACAGTGCAGTTAACTTGGTAGACTGTTGAGGCAGTGAAAAGTACTTGGTAGTCTTGGCTGATAGTGCAGTTAACTTGGTAGACTGGTCAGACAGTGCAGTTAACTTGATTACCTTCGGATACAGTGCAGTTAACTTGGTAGACTTGGCAGACAGTGCGGTTAACTTGGTTATCGGGGAAGAAAGTGCAGTTAACTTGTTTGACTGGGCAGAGAGTGCAGTTATCTTGGTAGACTTGGCAGACAGTGCAGTTAACTTGATTACCTTGGGATACAGTGCAGTTAACTTGGTAGACTGATCAGACAGTGCAGTTAACTTGGTTATCGGGGGAAAAAATTCAGTTAACTTGTTTGACTGGGCAGACAGTGCAGTTATCTTGGTAGACTTGGCAGACAGTGCAGTTAACTTGATTACCTTGGGATACAGTGCAGTTAACTAGGTAGACTGATCAGACAGTGCAGTTAACTTGGTTATCGGGGAAGAAAGTGCAGTTAACTTGTTTGACTGGGCAGACAGTGCAGTTAACTTGATTACCTTGGGATACAGTGCAGTTAACTTGGTAGACTGATCAGACAGTGCAGTTAACTTGGTTATCGGGGAAGAAAGTGCAGTTAACTTGTTTGACTGGGCAGACAGTGCAGTTATCTTGGTAGACTTGGCAGACAGTGCAGTTAAGTTTAATTATGTTTTAGCAATATTTATATATTTTGGGAATCTAGAGTGCATTAATGGCTACCAAATTATTAGTAAGTAGTTTCAGTCATCCTGTATATTTTAACAAAAACAAACAATATGATTCGTACAAAAATGCATAGTAACGTAAAAAGGGGCATTATTTGAAGAAGCTATAAATTAATCTGAATTGAAGTAAACAATAGAAAACCTAATACACTCTCCCCCAAAAAATGTTTTGGAAAAACATACTTAATATATTTAGAGAGCTGAATTAATTTTTATTTCCTCCCCTAAATTTAGACATTCGGTAACATACTTGAAGCTCTTTAATGTTCCCATTTGGAAATTCTATTACAATTACAAATAAAATAATTAGACCAAATATGTGTTTATATAAATTATCTTTTTGTATGTTTTATGCCATATACTAAATTTTACTTTCTACAGGGTTGATGGTTTTAGACATTTCACGGGTTTACGACCTGTGTGGGATGAATTCTGGAGCCTGGAGGAAACCCATGGGTCGACGGATCAACGACAGCCCAAGCTCACGGCTCGCAATCAAATTGGGTCCGTTGTTTTCAGCACAAGTTTGACAACCAAAAATTCTGAACAGATGATCAAGTTCGTAACAAGCTCAGAATGGAGTGGTGATTTCAACAGCCTGGGCATATGGGGGATGGGCATCTTCAAGATGCCGCATGGTTAGTAGGCCTATCTATAGTTAGTAACCAGACTACACTCATCCACACTCATATCATCATTCATATTCGACTTAAAATACGCACAACGTTGTGTTGGCATCTCATATGTAAGAATATGCCAGTATAAATACAAGAATAAAAAATAAGATATGTTGCTCAACATTAAATAATGGCAAATAAAGGTAATATTAAAATTTTGATTCAAAATATAGTCTGTCATCATGGATGTTATTAAATATTTTGCATATTTTTTGTAAAAAGGATTAAACTCGTATTTAAAAGAGTTATACTCTTACTTAAAATTGTATCTATGCTATCTTAATTGTACCACTGATTCTTCAATTGTTACATATTACCTTACCAAATATCTATTTTTCATCGATTATTGTCCATCAGCTCTCTTCAGATGATACGGGTCTTCTTCTGAATTTCTCCACATTTGTTTGTAAAGTTACTAGTTGTGAAATAAAACATAAAGTGAACGTAAGCCAGTAATGCCTGCCGCACACTGAATCGAACGAGATGATACAGAATAAGACAAGACGCTACAGGCGTCTTGGCGAAGGGACCCAAATTTTCGTTTTGTGACCAGTCGTCATAGAACAAGACTTACACATCAACCTATAACTACTTATGCATATTTAATCGATGCCTAATCTATTCTGATAACATGAACTAACCTTCAAACCACCAGACAACGCACCGTTCTTGTAACTACATACAGACGGCGCAAATTGATAATTAAAGCGACATTTGTCACTTTCTTACAGAAAAAACACAGGTCAAAATCGAAGTTACTTTGTTGGTTTTAATTTAGTTATGGATTCGATAGTCGTTAAAATAGTTAAGGACGAATGGTCTAAGGTGTACTGTGACCCGGAACAACAGTAATGATTGTCAGTTCAAAACCTATATAGGCCTATTTGTTATTTATTTATTATTACATTTGTTATTTATTTAAGACCTTTATAACTTTATTTATTTCCCTTTATTTCACCACCACAACTTTTTCCGTTACTTCACTACCATTACTTTTTTATCACAATTACGATTAGGTTAGGTTAGGTCAGGTTAGTTTAGGTTAGGTGGCTACTAAAGTTTATCACAGTCTGGTAAATCTAATGATTGACTTACCGCCGAATGCACTCTCCGTGTGTAAGTTATTGGAAAGCGATAAGATAAGGCCAGTGATATCTGATTCCTAGCGGTTAAGGAATACCACAGTGGACGTAAAAATGAGTGGGGAACAGTTTTTAGAGCAATAGAATATTTATCAAGTGGTAGTGAACTAACGGAAACTAAAAAAAGTAGTTGTTGTTTTAACATTGTAGCCCATATGTATGTCTAAAGGGGTTTTCTATCATTTACTGTATTTATTTTTAGTACATTTTTAATGTGTTGTGTATTTTGAGGACGCCAATTGACTTGAACTCAATCCACAAGATATAAACGGTACTATATGTTTGTACTGTCTAAATTTTATTAGGTTCATAATCTGTTTTGTGAGAAGAAAATAGAACTAAAAAATCCAGTTGCGGCTGGTACTTTTATAATGCAAGTTAATAGTGGCACTGGTCTAATATAGTGGCCCAAGCTAAGTAAACAGTGTTCGGGATCAGTGTTTCTGTTATAGTTGCACGGAAGAAAACTTGTTTTGCAACTTTTTACCGATATAAGAGGAGGATGACACTCTTTTTCATCTGGCTGTTTTTTATATATTTATTTAGACTTTATATAAGTGTGCAGGGCATATAAATGACTCAAAATATATGAACAGACATTAAAATAACCGAACATATAAAATGTGCGCAAAAACAATATTATTATGACATAAAAATTAGGAAATGTAAAAATAACTCTGGCTCTGAAAGGATAGTACAGTTCTGGACCATGTCAAGATTAATTCCCTCATTTTTCATTTCAGTAAATCATTGTATTTAAAATTTTTCGATTTTTTACTTGCTGCTAAACGATGGTAACTGATACATTTTATGTATAAATCTGTTCAGTGTTTTCATATACCACAGTATTTTAGAAGAGTAACAGTGACAATGCAATTTTCTTAACAGGTAACATTTAAGAAAGCAAGCAGCATCGTAAATTGATGTTATCAAATAGTTCACATTGTTAATTGATCAATTAATAACGGCAGCAGTGGAAGAAGTGTTTACAGATCGAAATTAATAAATCATGACGTTATTTTGTGCCAAGGCCTATAAACACTTTTTATAACAAATCGTTTGATTATTCGGCACCATATTTAATATTAAACACAATTCCTTTAGAGTTGAAAATAGTTGAGAATATAAGCGTATTTAGAAATAAAGTTATAAATTGACTCTTTACAAGGAAATCAGTGGAAGATTATCTAAACGTATAATTAATTTAGGGTTAATTATAAATCGGAAACACTTAATTACATAAAACCAATTCATTACACTGGTTGGATATTAGGCTCTTGAAAAAAATAGTATATTATTATTTTGTGTTCTTATTCTATTTAAGCAAAATAAATATTTTAAAAATTGGTTTGGAAGAAACTTGACATAAAATAACTTAATTAATCAATGCATGTCTCACTAATTAGTCTACACAGCACTGAAAAACACTTCTAAGTGCTCCTCCACACAGGCTTAGCCTTGGAGGTTTACTTCTTTGTTTTTCTCAGATTTCATCAATGCCTATTTCTTAATAATATGGCGGTCAGATTCGGCATGTATATTAGGATTACTGTTCTTAATTTGTTTTTGTATGTTTTATTTCTTAGATTGTTTGTTGTAATGGCTAAGTGTGTAGTATCTTTGTGTTTTGTTATGTAAATTATGTATGTTTTATGAAAAAAATAAAGATTATCATTATTAATAAATGTTCCAGGCGTAATTTATGAAGGCACGATGATCGACAGTATGTTTGAGGGCTACGGGTGTCTGCGGTACCCCAACGGCGGGGTGCTTGAGGGGTTCTGGCATGAAGGCATGCTAACGTCCGATATTTACAGCTTCAGTGACAAACTTAAGTGGGAACCAGAAATCAAATGGGCGTATTGTAAGCCGCCGGACAGGAGGTCAGTGGATATAAAAATGGTACTGGGATGAATAATAACAAAAATATATTACTAGCAAAATGAATTTGTAAAAGCGATTTTCTGTTTGCGATAGTTAAAAAACTACCTTTATTATTTGGTTGGTTTGTTATTGTGAAGGGAAGTGATATAATTTGTATTATTTGAGGGAAATTAGAAAGTATTTTAAGAAATTTCTTTCCTGAAGGTAAAACAGCCCCTAAATTAAAGAATAACATTGTTAAACATTTTACATACAAAATATTTATTCTGATACTTATGATCTTGAATAAACAGGGTATTTCTCAATATTTGTTCATCTTAATATATGTATATTCAAAAAATATTACTCACTCATCATAAAATCTCCGGAACCACTGAACAGATTTTTATTACATTTGAAGGGAAGTTAGCTTTTATATCATAGATATCCACTAAAAAAGGACTCCTTGAAGTTCAATTCACAAGGGAAACAGCTCCTCAACGTTTCCTCTTATCCATAAAAGTAATGTTGGCATTAATTTACTCGTATATAAAATTATTTAAATTACTGATACAAAAACCATAACATGACATAAAATCTTGGCTAGTTTGGTTTTCATTTGAAACGCTTAAGGCATTTTTACTGTCATAATTTCACTAACTTTGAATCTGCCCAAAGTAGACTTATAAGAGTGTATAGAGACGATGTTATCTAAACTTTGGCATCTAAGAGAACGGCGACAAGCTGAAAATATCAAAGTAAGAGCTCCACAGGTTACTTGACATTGCTGCGTCAATAACGAATCACGTTAAAGGATATTTAACGATGCTCCGTAAATGACGAGTCAAGTTTACTCTGCATTCTTGACATAATGGTCAGTCACAGACCTTACAATTCTTATATATGAGACGCCGACACAACGTTGTTGGTATTTTAAGGCGAATATGAATGGTTATATGAGTGTAGGATGAGTGTGTATGAGTGTAGTCTGGTTACTAACTGAGTTCAACTGTACCTCAGAAAGGGCAATTTATTAATATCCCAACAGCCAGGGCAACTAAGGGACCTACAGCTTTACGTGGAATCCGAACCACGTAGTGCTGGTCTGATTTTCAGCTAATTGACAAGCCTGATACTCAGTTATCTCCCCCACACAACATCCGCATAATGACTACCACCCAACATGGACTTAGCTAGCTTTAGTGGAATCCGAACCACGTAGTGCTGGTCTGATTTTCAGCTAATTGACAAGCCTGATACTCAGTTATCTCCCCCACACAACATCCGCATAATGACTACCACCCAACATGGACACCCCAGATTTCTCTAGTAGTGTCTACGCCGATAGCAACCATCAAGCGGACGCCATGTCGGTATTAAGAGGACCGAGCATCCAAGCTATCGCCTACAATCTCCCACCTCTCTGGCTATTTGAAGATGCTGCGTCTTAAAAGAGTCAAAGATATATTAATACTAGGGAACACCCCTACACAGTTCGCGTGCTAACCCAGACTCTCGCTGCGCCCGATACACCTCGGCCTTTGGCCTCGGCATGTGATTTTTGACTACAAATAATAATAGACTAACTGTTAAACCGAAAATCACAATATTAAATTTATTTATAGTATTTCACTCACACTACTTGCGTTGCTACCTATTTGTATAAATACCCAGTAGTATTACTGAGCCTATTTCAAACGCGTTCATTTAATTTGTTTTTGTTTAACAGCTGAATATTAAACTCCTGATGGATCAATAGGATAATGTTAAACATACAAAATAAACATGTTTATATATTGTATTTACAAAACGGCTGTTATTAATTTACTGAAATCAACCCAATGTTATTCTTATGAAAAAATTGACATTTTGAGGGGCTATTTGTACACCTTTAGGAATGGAGTTTCGAAAAATCCTTTTTTAGTGGGTCCCTTTGATACTAAAACTAACTTCCGTTAAAATTTCGTGTAAATCCGTTCGGCGGATTTTGAGATTTTGTGATGAGTGAGTGAGTGAGTCAGTAAGTGGTATTTGGCCTATACATATATATTTATAGTTTTGTTTTAACTTAAGGAGCCTTTACGTTCCTCGAAAAACGCCAAAAATATGGGTTTCTATATCAACACGTTGGTTCGTAATTACAATCGTGTCGTAAAACTTAAATTGTCATTTGATAGGTGAAGACCTTTTGTAGTAGACCGTAGGTTGGATTTTGTAAAAAGTGATTATTTTATAGGTTATTTACATTTAAAAATATAAAACTTTAAATGTAATTCTTTATGATTTTTAATTGAAAACCTATAACATCAACTTATGTTCCTGTAAAAATAAACGCAAACCACGCAGTTGAAATAGAACGGCACGTTTTGGCCCGCCTGCCTTTGTCCGTTTGGAAAACGGTCACCTTTAACATACTACCAGTGTATCAAAGGGGTTTTATTCTTTAAGTAAGTATATTTCATTTTACAACTGTCCTAAGTTTTTGACACTTGTCCTCTTTTTCGAAATATTTATGTTCTTCAATTCATATATTTTGGCCAGTTTACCTTGCTTGGATTACCTTACGATCGTCACTCTGGCTGAACTCTACCCCATAGACCTTCAGCTGGTGGACTTGAGTGTTGGATCGTTCGGTTACTTCGTATAATATCAAATATTAAACCTTAATATTTGTTTAAGAGTGCATAAAATATTTATTAGTCTTGGAACTAAAAATTGAAGTAGCTCTACGTTATGAAACGGTTAGTACAGTCGAGTTTAAGAGCCACGGTTAGGTTGTGTTATCTATAAGTAGTAGCTTTTAGAAGCTGGCTTTCGACACCAGCCAGTTTACGGTTGGAATGATTACTTACCGAACTACCTGGCTTACCATAGAGACATTAATTATTAAATTAATTCTATTTAGATACTTTAATTTGCTGTTTCCCTCTCATTAGCTGTAGCAAATACTCTCTTTTCATTTGTGACTACTCCTTCTGTATTTTGAGGACAAGATATATATGAGGTGTCCTCATACTAAAATAAAATAAGTTTGGACAGGAATTAAATAAAATATAGATATTATAACAAATAATTTTATTTGTAAAAAAAGAAAAAGATTATGTAATATTTTCCAAAGGCCACAAGCTAATTTATAATCTGAATTAGCTGTTTAATTATGTAGGCTCCTGATCAGTTGAAATCAAATAGCTTCAAAGTTGTAAGTGTGTGTGACTGCCCCTTTCTTAAACGAATTAGGAGTTTTTAGAGAAAATTAGTGTTAAAATATAAAAAGTAGTAAAGTGATTAAGTTTGAATTCATAATATTGCTATTTACTTCCCTATTTTTCAATTATTCATTAAAATAAATACAGTTTTATTTTATTTGAAGATAAGTATATTTTAATTTAAGTTCCTGTTTGAGTAAGTACTGTTTTAATTTCCTTTAGTTTTTAGTTTAAATAAGTCCTGGATAAAATGTAAATTAATCAAATTAGTTTTCGATAATTACTTATACCACAGAAGTTGACTTGGCTGAAATGTTAAGTACTGGTAGATATAAAAGTGGTATAGTATATTTCAACAATGTACTATATCACTTCTTGATTATCATGCACATATTTGGCCACTGATGAACACTTAATTTTATCTAAATTTGTGTTAGTGCACTTTTTACAGCATATTATTAACTAAAGAAAACAAACTACATACAATTATTTGAAGTAGTCACACAGTAACAAGTTCACTGCAATCTTGTTTCGCGCAGCTGTTTTATGTGTGGGAAATGTCAGAAGCACTGCAAAGTAAATTATTTAGCGTCGCTTTCTTGCAATATCTGAAGGTAGGCAATGAGGCCTAAAAACTGTTAAACGCCTTGTTGACTAACTCGCCACAACTCACCCCGTTACTGCGCCACCAAGGCCACGCAGTTCGGAAAGGAATGCACTTCTGTCACCTCATCTCCCGTCTTTCCATAATTGTGAGGCCTCCGTTAACAAGACCACAAGTGGCGGTGAGGACACTGGGGTCTGCAAGGCGTGGTTGGCAAGACGCCCCAGCACGTAGTTCCACCAGGTCATGTCGACAGGCTCTACGACACTTATTTCCATTCGTCCCCTATAATTTAGCAGTTATTTTAGGTATCTCGTCCGTCGTGCAAGTTGAGGAGGACGTGAGATTTTTGAATTGGATTAACATTTTCATAAGCTTCTTAAAACAAATTATAGGATATTTTATTCTTTGCTACAGTTCATTACTTATTAACACTGCAACAGGCTTTTATGAGCAGGTATTATTAGCGTTAAAATGTGCCAATTGTAAAAGTTTAGTTGTGAGATAGTGATATTGTGTTTTGTTTTACAATTAATGACCTTGAGTGAGTTTTAACTATTAACATACAAATCTTACCCCCAATTGGATACGTAAAAAAATTAATTTCTACAAATACTACATTGATGGACACTATTCTCACACTTCAAACACGGATAACTATGACACTCTCTCCCACCCACATTCACAAATGTAAGACTGACGGCCCCTCCTCCCACCCACATTCACAACATAAGATTGGCGGCCCTTCCTCCTACCTACATTTACAAACGTAAGACTGGCGGCCCTTCCTCCCACCTATATTTACAAACGTAGGACTGAAGGCCCTTCCTCCCATCCACATTCACAAACGTAAGACTGGCGGCCCTTCCTCCCACCCACATTCACAAATGTAAGACTGACGGTCCCTCCTCCCACCCACATTCACAATGTAAGACTGATGGCCCTTCCTCCCACCCACATTTACAAACGTAAGACTGACGGCGTTTCCTCCCACCCTTGTTTACAAACGTAAGACTGATGGACATTTCTCCCACCCATATTCACAACGTAAGACTGGCGGCCCTTCCTCCCACCCACATTTACAACGTAAGACTGGTGGTTCTTCCTCCCACCCACATTCACAAATGTAAGACTGTCGACCCCTCCTCCCACCCACATTCACAACGTAAAATTGGCGGCCCTTCCTTCCACCCATATTCACAACGTAAGACTCCTCCCACCCACATTTACATACGTAACACTGACAGCCCTTCCTCCCACCCACATTTACAAACGTAAGACTGACGGCCCTTCCTCCCACGCATATTTACAAACATAAGACTGAGGGATCTTCCTCACATTCACATACGTAACACTGACGGCCCTTCCTCCCACACTTGTTCACAAACGTAAAACTGACGGCCGTTCCTACTGCCAACAATCACAAAGGTAAGACTGACGGCCCTTCCCCCAACTTACATTCTCTTACATGCATAACTATGAAGACCCTCGATCCCAACCCCACTTTACACACATATGACTATGACCTCCCACTCTCCCACCCACGTTCACTGGCGTAAGACTGATGGCCCTTCCTCCCACCCATATTCATAAACGTAAGACTGACGATCCTTTTCCCCACTCAAATTCAAAAACTCAAGACTGTCGGCCGTTCCTCCCACCCACATTCACAAACGTAAGACTGACTGCCCTTCCTCCCACCCAAACTCACAAAGGTAAGACTGACGGTCCTTCCTCACACTTACATTCTCACACGTATCACTATGAAGACCCTCCCTCCCAACCACATTTTACACACGTACGATTATGACCTCCCACTTCTTCACCCACGTTCATAAACGTAAGACTGACGTTCCTTCATACTACCCACGTTCATAAACGCATGACTGATTGTCCTTCCTTCTACCCAAATTCATACAGGTAAGACCGACGGCACTTCTTACCAACCCACGTTCACAAACGTAAGATTGACGGTTCTTCCTCCCACCCAAATTCACAAAGGTAAGACCGACGGCACTTCTTACCAACCCACGTTCATAAACGTAAGACTGACGTTCCTTCATACTACCCACGTTCACAAACGCATGACTGATTGTCCTTCCTTCTACCCAAATTCATACAGGTAAGACCGACGGCACTTCTTACCAACCCACGTTCACAAACGTAAGATTGACGGTTCTTCCTCCCACCCAAATTCACAAAGGTAAGACCGACGGCACTTCTTACCAACCCACGTTCACAAACGTAAGATTGACGGTTCTTCCTCCCACCCAAATTCACAAAGGTAAGACCGACGGCACTTCTTACCAACCCACGTTCATAAACGTAAGACTGACGTTCCTTCATACTACCCACGTTCACAAACGCATGACTGATTGTCCTTCCTTCTACCCAAATTCATACAGGTAAGACCGACGGCACTTCTTACCAACCCACGTTCACAAACGTAAGATTGACGGTTCTTCCTCCCACCCAAATTCACAAACGTAAGACTTACGGTCCTTCCTCCCACCTACATTCTTACACGTATATGAAGACCCTCCCTCCCCCAGAATTTGTAGAGTATATGAAACTCTAAGTTCGAAATTTTAGGCTACTTAAAGAGTTGATGTTTATGGATATTCCTCTCCTGAAAAAGTTTCAATTTTAAATTACTTTGGGAAATAAATACTTTTATTGGTTTATGTGTCAATGTGTGGAGGACTGAAAATAGGACTTCATTTGTTTTTCGGTGGGAGGGATGTCCTCAAGGTGTACGTTGGGTGGGCGGTCCCATCCTAGATGAGCCTGTAATAGCAGCTTACATTGTTGAAACAAATTAATGCTACGTTATATATTAGTATTGTACAGTAATGTAGTTTTATATAATATTAAAAGTATAACCAAGCCAAAAGTTAATCAATGGAATCACTTGATGCAAAAAGGGTGTAAGTACCAATAACAAAACTTTACAGGAAAAATAAAACTAGCTTGGTAAGATAAATGTATCAGATTAGAGTTGAATAGAGGGATATTCTATAAAAATTGTTTCACATAAGTATATTAATTGTTATAAACTTTGTATAACTTAGGCTCTTTCTGCATCCATTGTCAAAACCAACAATTAAAATAAAATTAAAATCTTTAGTCATCACCAGTTTCTCCTTGGCATGTCGGTCATTCTATAATGTCTTTTTAAAAGGTCTCGTAACAAACTAGATTACAAAGCAATAAATTACTGTTAAAAAATAATCAGAGGTCACTTTCTTATGACTGCAGTAATCGTCTCAATTGCAATTATAAATAGATTAAAACTAATTTACATCTTCAAAGCTACGTCAATACTACGTAATAAAGTAAAAAAACTTGCAACTTTGTTTAAGTCAATTGGTCGGTAGCGTAGTTGGTTAGCCCAGCTTCATAAGTTAAAGGTTATTAGTTTGATCCCAATCACAGTCATAAACATCTTTGTTTAAGTCAATTGGTCGGTAGCGTAGTTGGTTAGCCCAGCTTCATAAGTTAAAGGTTCTTAGTTTGATCCCAATCACAGGCATAAACATCTTTGTTTAAGTCAATTGGTCGGTAGCGTAGTTGGTTAGCCCAGCTTCATAAGTTAAAGGTTCTTAGTTTGATCCCAATCAGAGTCATAAACATCTTTGTTTAAGTCAATTGGTCGGTAGCGTAGTTGGTTAGCCCAGCTTCATAAGTTAAAGGTTATTAGTTTGATCCCAATCACAGTCATAAACATCTTTGTTTAAGTCAATTGGTCGGTAGCGTAGTTGGTTAGCCCAGCTTCATAAGTTAAAGGTTCTTAGTTTGATCCCAATCACAGGCATAAACATCTTTGTTTAAGTCAATTGGTCGGTAGCGTAGTTGGTTAGCCCAGCTTCATAAGTTAAAGGTTCTTAGTTTGATCCCAATCACAGTCATAAACATCTTTGTTTAAGTCAATTGGTCGGTAGCGTAGTTGGTTAGCCCAGCTTCATAAGTTAAAGGTTCTTAGTTTGATCCCAATCACAGTCATAAACATCTTTGTTTAAGTCAATTGGTCGGTAGCGTAGTTGGTTAGCCCAGCTTCATAAGTTAAAGGTTCTTAGTTTGATCCCAATCACAGTCATAAACATCTTTGTTTAAGTCAATTGGTCGGTAGCGTAGTTGGTTAGCCCAGCTTCATAAGTTAAAGGTTCTTAGTTTGATCCCAATCACAGGCATAAACATCTTTGTTTAAGTCAATTGGTCGGTAGCGTAGTTGGTTAGCCCAGCTTCATAAGTTAAAGGTTCTTAGTTTGATCCCAATCAGAGTCATAAACATCTTTGTTTAAGTCAATTGGTCGGTAGCGTAGTTGGTTAGCCCAGCTTCATAAGTTAAAGGTTCTTAGTTTGATCCCAATCACAGGCATAAACATCTTTGTTTAAGTCAATTGGTCGGTAGCGTAGTTGGTTAGCCCAGCTTCATAAGTTAAAGGTTCTTAGTTTGATCCCAATCAGAGTCATAAACATCTTTGTTTAAGTCAATTGGTCGGTAGCGTAGTTGGTTAGCCCAGCTTCATAAGTTAAAGGTTCTTAGTTTGATCCCAATCACAGTCATAAACATTTTTGAAAGGGATCAGTTGATAACCACCAACTGTTCATCTGTTATTGGATTATTAATATCATTTTAAAGGAGTATTAGGCCTAAGTTCGTAACAAAGACTACACATACTAATCACGTGTACTCGAAATCCATATTCCTCCAAAAGATGATGTCTTAAGAATAAATAAATAATGTTTATATCTAATTGTAATACATATAATAACGCAACAAACGTACATGGATTTATTTCTTTGTTCCATCTCACTAATTTGTAATCATCTACTGGATATAACAGATTTCATGAAGACTGAGGGTGTTTTCCATTTTGGGAACGCATAGCATTCCATATAAAGTACATTTACGTTGAAGTCTGTGGTTATATTTCAGTTTCCTTAAGCATCATTAAATGTCTATCTTTACAAAATATTTTCTTGTAACAATGTTTAGTTACATTGATTTTAGAAAAATGAAAATATTAGAACAAGTACTTGCAATAGAAAATTAATTCAAACTCTATAAAATGTCAATTAAAATGTTGCAGTTTTTCGTAAAAATTGAGAATCTTAGCCCTTCAAATAAAAAAAGTAGATTTTCCCCATTAGAAATAAAATAACCAACATTTGTTACAACAGGATCTTTTCATGTTGAGTCTGATCAACATGTTTTCTGCAATTTACAGGTTTTGGTGCCGTTGCTACGTTGGCTTCCTCCCCGAAGCTCCCCCGATCGGTTATCTTCCCTTTTGTTCGAGGCAATTTGCTTGTAGTGGAGAAGTCTATGTAAATACTTCGAAGAGCGGTCTTTTAGGCCTGTTTTGCCGCCGTATTTTACTGTATTAAGTTCGCCACTTTTTGAACCGTTCTTCCTTTCCTGCGGGAAGCTTTGAGAAGTTGTGCCGTGCAGTGAGAGTCTTGTTTGATTGTGCGCGACGTATGTGTCGGGCGGTGCCTTTGGTTTAAATCGACTGTTCTCTTGAAGCGTAAGTTCGACTTTTGCTATTAACTTGTAGATTCTCGTTTTTAGCTTTGTCCCCTGCCCTTTTAGCTGTTCACACAAAAACCTAGTAAATCTTCCTTAATTTTTTTTGTTCTTATGAGTGTTGCTCTCCTAGCGACATTTCAGTAAATTTTGTCAGAAGTCAGATTTTATTAATAAACAAAAAAAGTTTAAAAATCAAAGTAACTATTGGTTATTTTGTTGTTTTGCACATTCCTAAGGCAGAATCATTCATTCATTTTAGGACATACACAAAGAATTTATAGAAAAAATTTGACATATTGAAAAGTTTAATTTTGAGACTTATATTGAGACTGAAATAAAAATATCATTATTTGAGAAAGGTTTTTAAGTTTGATTTTAATTTTAAATCAAGTATTTTGACAAGAAGAAGTTAACATTTTAATTTTGTTGAAGCTCTATTTTATTTTATTTTCAATTAAATTTTACTCAAGAAAATTTTTGAAAAATGTTTATTATTTCCTGTGTTTGAGAAATTAAAGATAAAAAAATTTGTAACTATTCTGAAAAATTTTAAAGACTACGTTACAGTCTCGCTTAATCTTTGGTTTCAGCCTGCTAACAATTCGCTGCAACTTTCGCTGTGCCAGTTCAGTTCTGGTAGAATATTGCCTACCGTCGTATTGAAGGCGACTTCCTACTTCAGGTTTTCTGAAACGTAGTATAATTTTCTAAAAAAATCACCAAATTCCAAAATTTCTTCAGCCTTTTTAATACGAATTAGGTCTATTGGCTTATAAAGTGCTATTCAGAAAGCAGCCGTCTTACTTAGATACATCTGTAGTAATCTAGTTGTTTGGATGCAGTTGAGGACTCGTAGAAACTTCTTTGGAATGGTATTTTGAGAAATCTATCCTTATTGGGTCTTTATGACTCAAAAACTAACAAATTTCATCAAAACCTGTTCAGTGGATCTGGATATTTCATGAAGGGCGAATACATTGTTTTTTGATTTTATATATTAAGATCATATAATTTGTTTTCGGTTAATAACTGATGAATAACTGAATTAATAAATAAAATAAGTCGAAAAATGATCATTGACCTTTTGAAAGAGGCGGATGCTCAAATATATATTTATCCAAGAGACCTATGACAAATCTAATCACGCCATTGTTTTCCTCGTTTAATTGTGCGCCACGACATATGCATTTTAACATTTTATTACAAGTTTTATTAATTTATATCCAACTTGGAATAAAATAAGTACCGGAATGTTAACTAGTTTTCACTGTACGTTAAATTTATCGTTATTATTTAAAGACCCGTTAATGTTTTACATTTATATTTTAATAAATGTTTATAAAAGTTTTTTGAAAATTAACTTTTGTAGAAAAACATTTCTTATCACTTCCCCGAAACATTGTTTTCTTGGCTTCTAGAAGTCGTAAAATTGATTACTTGGTCTTATTGTATTCCTTATAATATGTATAGTTACGATACATAACTTTCATGTATGTTAGTAAATGTGATGATTTCAAATCGATTAAAATCTATTGAAATGTATCAATTTAAATCGATTTAATCGATTTGAAATCATCGCATTTACTTACACATATCAAAGTAATGTATCGTAACTATACGTATTATAAGGATACAATAAGCCAACAAAACAATTTTTCAGGGAGTTCATAAGATAAATTTTTCTCGAAAAGTAAAAATTTATAAAACTTATAGATGACAGTCTTATCAATCAGCTACTAAAATATATATACGACACATTAACTTTTTTATGGTAATAACGGTGTAAATTTGAAGTACAGTGACAACTTTTATTTTTACAAGGATAACAATTATTAAAATTTGTAAAAACATTTGAAAATGCATATTCCATGATGTATAATGAAACGAGGAAAACAATGGTGTGATTAGATTTTTCGTAGGCTTCTTAGTTCCTTAGAAAACAACCTTCAAACTCGAGTGAACATAATTTCTGCACTGACAGTAGATGCCTCACTGATAATTCTGCAATGCATATAAGCGTTCAGACAGTATCATGGTAATCTGAAGGCACTAATACGTTGTTGTTGTTGTTGTTGTTGTTATTATTATTATAATATTTGTTTTATTCATTATTCATTTTTAAGACTCCGATCGTCAAGATATGGGTGAATATGAGGAGTAAATTAGTTTGATAAGTGTAGATGAACTAGTGTAGTCATTGTTACGAACTGTTCCTCAGAAAGAGCTATTTATTAATAGTCAAATAGCCAGGGCAACCAAGGGACCTGCAGCTTTACGTGGAATCCAAACTACGTAGTGTTGGTCTTATTTTGAGCTAACTGACAAGCCTGACACTGCACCAGCAGTGCCAACTTTTACATTTGCATTAATCTTTAGATATAATTAATGTATACTATTTTTTGCCACGAAAAAAATATCTGTCACATATATATATAATAATATTTTCAATTTGAAACTACATTTCCATCATATTAGAAACTGTATTTCAGTGAATTAAAACATATACAAAAAGTTATTATGTTGAAATTTAAATTGTGTTACTTAACTAATGTTTTATTTTAAAATTAAGCTGACTTAATATTTTTTATTTGTTCATTTATGTGATAAAAATTATAATGAAATGTTGATGTACTCAACTCACAATAAATTACAATTGTCATTATATCCTACTCACTCGACTTAATTATTGCCATAATTGTAGGGATATAATATTTAATTTACAGCTCATGTTCTTAATATTAATCCATAAACGGTACCTGTGCCACAGAGAAGAAAGAAGCAGACGTTCAATTTACTAGTGAGCTGAATGGGTGTCGAGTAGTTAGTTCTCCAGTTCACCGTGCGGATGGCAGGGCAGCACCGTTGTCATTACCTTCATCTAGTCCCCTCCAAAAAGTCATATTTATAAACATATATATTAGTTTAATATATTATTTGTAACTGCCTTTGAGGTGTTTGCAGTGGTCATAAGACAGCGACCTCTATTATTTTTTTCTGTGCTTATGCCAACCCCTCCCCCAAATTTCAAATTCAAGACTTAATGATTCTCCCACTCACTTTTTACATCCAAGTCTTAAAGTTAGTAAGAGAACATTTCTTTAATTCGTTCGTAATTCCCGTGTCCTCTGACAGGTTCTTCTCGGAGATTCAGCGCGGCTTGAAGCCGGCCGACACGGAGCAACTGTCCATGGATGACCCACCCTTCGAGTTGCCCCCTGGTGTGTACGACGTGGTGGATGGCTTGTACTCACCGAAGACCAAGTGTGTGACAGATCGGTACACCGGTGAAGTGCTCAGGTAGGCTATGTGTTTCTTGAGAACATAATTAAGTAATTGTTGCAGTATTTTGTGTATGTACATAACAAGCACAAGAATTGTTTGAACATTTTTATTTCTTTGGTGTTGTTGTTGATTTTGTTTTGTTATTTTTGAGGCCATTGTAGTTTTTTCATTCTTATAAAGTATATATTTGTGTTTATTTTTTGTTGCATTATATATATCCGTTATTTTTCAAATAAGTGAGTTTTAACGTTCATGTGGCACAACTGCTTAGAGAACTTAACTATTGTTATGGGCCTCATATTTTGTTATTTGTTGACATTTACATTGTTAATTATATATATATATATGTGTGTGTGTGTGTGTGTGTGTGTGTGTGTGTGTGTGTGTGTGTGTGTGTGTGTGTGTGTGTGTGTGTGTGTGTGTGTGTGTGTGTGTGTGTGTGTGTGTGTGTGTGTGTGTGTGTGTGTGTGTGTGTGTGTGTGTGTGTGTGTGTGTGTGTGTGTGTGTGTGTGTGTGTGTGTGTGTGTGTGTGTGTGTGTGTGTGTGTGTGTGTGTGTGTGTGTGTGTGTGTGTGTGTGTGTGTGTGTGTGTGTGTGTGTGTGTGTGTGTGTGTGTGTGTGTGTGTGTGTGTGTGTGTGTGTGTGTGTGTGTGTGTGTGTGTGTGTGTGTGTGTGTGTGTGTGTGTGTGTGTGTGTGTGTGTGTGTGTGTGTGTGTGTGTGTGTGTGTGTGTGTGTGTGTGTGTGTGTGTGTGTGTGTGTGTGTGTGTGTGTGTGTGTGTGTGTGTGTGTGTGTGTGTGTGTGTGTGTGTGTGTGTGTGTGTGTGTGTGTGTGTGTGTGTGTGTGTGTGTGTGTGTGTGTGTGTGTGTGTGTGTGTGTGTGTGTGTGTGTGTGTGTGTGTGTGTGTGTGTGTGTGTGTGTGTGTGTGTGTGTGTGTGTGTGTGTGTGTGTGTGTGTGTGTGTGTGTGTGTGTGTGTGTGTGTGTGTGTGTGTGTGTGTGTGTGTGTGTGTGTGTGTGTGTGTGTTTTTAAAGTTTGCTCTCATCAATCAACTTATTTATTTACTTATTTTCACGTTTTACGTTTAATTTACAACAACGCATAACATATACATCACCATTTTTCAAAACGAATTGTAATTAGAAAATAAGTAATGTTGATCAACAGTTTCGAAAACGCATCAAAAAAGTTCATCTTTCAAAAATACTTCAGTTTAAGCAAGTAATTTGCGCATGCGATATCAATATCAATATCAAAAGTTAGGTTCAAACATTATTGTACTCTATATTGTACAAAAACATTTTGTACGACAAAAATTGCAATATAACTGTGTTCTTGTATTATAACTTGCAATATAACGATGGTCTTGGATAATAACATGCAATATAACTGTGTTCTTGGCTTATAACTTGCAATATAACTGTGTTCTTGGATTATAACTTACAATATAACGATATTCCTGGATTATAACTTACAATATAACTGTTTTCCTGGATTATAACTTACAATATAACGATGTTCTTGGATTATAACTTGCAATATAACTGTGTTCCTGGATTATAACTTGCCATATAACTGTGTTCTTGGATTATAACTTACAATATAACTGTGTTCTTGGATTATAACTTGCAGTATAACTGTGTTCTTGGATTATAACTTACAATATAACTGTGTTCTTGGATTATAACTTACAATATAACCATGTTCCTGGATTATAACTTGCAATATAACTGTGTTCTTGGATTATATTTATTATCGTTATTAATTTAAGAGCATTTTCCCTTGTAAGGAATCGATAAACAATTGGACAACTTTCTATTGACGTTCTTACGATATTTTCAGTGTGATCGCATTATTTTTGGCGAATGCTCTTTTTTTGTTACACCATTAAACAAATAATAGAGCATTAATTAAAAAAAATAATAATTAGTTTTCCATCGACTACAAATAAAGAAAAGATGCTTTTTTGGTAATGTTGCTGATCAGATATTTAGTAATTCATTTTGCAATAAAAAGTGATTAATAAATATTTTTCGTACATTTACAAAACGATAATTTTGAGTCCAGATACAAAACTGGAAAAGAGCAGCAGTTTTCTGTGGTGTAGCTTACACTAAGTACAATGTTTGTATTTTTTATGTTACATATTTATATTTATACTTTTAATAGATTTACAAGTTATCAATTCAGATTATTAGTCAAAGTTTTTAATGTATTAAGGTCTACGTTACGCATACATTTATTTGCTAATTTTATGGCGTTAAAAAAATTGCCGTTGTTCGAATAGTCAAAATGTTTATACCCAATAGTCTTGTAGCTTTAAAGTTTTATGCTATATTTTAACTACCATATAGATTATAAAATGGCAAATTATTATACTATTAAAACGAAAATCAGACTATGATGTTTGAAAGAGAATTTCTTTCAAACAAGGGAGACTTTATAATTGTAATATATTTTACAATTAGTCAACAGTAATAAAACAAGAGTAAAATAATTGCAACTGGAAAAGTTGCAACGTTTGTATTATGAAAGGATATGGTGAAGCAAATATCAATAGCTTATTACCAGTAGTCTCTTTGAGTTATCTAAGAAAACAATAAAGAACCACTAGTTGGACGTAAATAAAAAAATTCATATTGCTTAAAAAATATTAAATTCAAACATTTTTCAGAATCCCAACCGTAGCGCAAGAGCAGTGGATCCTGGAGAACTGTAGAGTCGGGATTGATACTGGTAAACCAGGGTCTTCGCAGTTTCAGCCACACCTTCTTCAGAGGCAGTCTGAAGTTACGTCAATTGACAACTCAGAAGGTTACGAGGCCAGCCCAGATTATTACATTGATCCATCACTTATGAGAGCTACTAAGGATACCTTAAGTCCTGATGGTGCAGACGTGAGTAGCTCTGTCCCTAGAAGAATTGGATCCTCCAATATCCTAGATGCAAGAGTCTCACTATCATCAAGGTCTGGATCTACAGAAGATTCTGACAAGAAGAATGTTGCTGACGAATCAGAGGTTGAGAATCAGTATTACAAGGAAGTAGGAGTGGACAGTGACAATGTGAGTAGTTCTACAATGCACGAAATAATAGCGAATGGTAAATGTGAGGCCAAACTTAGATTTAGTGATAAGTCAGGAGAAAAGTTTCGATTTCTTACATCGGATTCGTCAACTGGTCCATCAAATAACTCAATGCCCTCTGTAAACCAGTTTCTCTCTGCCGAAGTTCTTGGTGATTTTTCTGAAAAACATTTTAAACGATCATCAGCAGTTGACAAGACGGAAGACAAAAGGATTGATAAGTTCGAGAATACAAATAAATAACAAAGAAAATATAGAACAAACAATATTTTAAGATAACAGAACACAAAATTATAGTTGCACATGAATCCGAAGAATTACAGATAATCTCGAAAATGGCATAAAATTACAATCATGCATTAGCTTAAAGCAAGTTTAGGTGAAAACGTTTAACATGATAAAGTAAATATAATACAAATAAAATCACTGTCGTTGGACGTTATATGTTTTTATAATAAGACCTGGAAACATACAAGTGTACATTTTAAACGTTACAAAGGTATTTTTGTTTTGTTATATACAGTATTAAACAAAAATTAAATAAATAAAACAATTTTGCTTGGACTATATCCACTCAATCAATACATCTTTAACACTTTCAGATAATCAAAATATACTTTAACTGGTTCTGACGCCCTTTGGGAGAGTCAGTGGCCGAGCGGTATAAGACGTCAGGACTTGGTACCTGAGTTAGGTCGAATTCTAGCATTGATTATTAGTTTTTATAAGTAATATTTACCTTGTACTGTACTGCACTTGTTATCTTCATTACTCTGTCTGGTAAGTTCCCCGCTTAGATTAATAGTTTATGGGGAATGGGTGAGGCTAAAGAGGAAAAAACCTTACTCTAAAAAATACATTGTCTTGCATTTTCTCTCAGTGACAATCAAAAAGATGGGGGCTAATGTTGGCTGTACAGTGAATGTTATTTTCAATCACACCAGCTGTCTATTACCTGCTGAACTAAACACATTCATCTAGTGTCATTGTACACACTTATTGGCGGCGCGTCAGATGTTCTTCAACTTGGATAGTAGCGTAACCTCACCATCCTCGATCCCATCTCCCACCCTAGTGAGTGGTTTCATCCCATATTACACACAGGGCATTTTGACCATCAAAGGTACTTCTATTTCCTGAGGGTCGTAGAGAGAGGGACCTTCATAAATCGAGTTTCAAGAGATTCGACTGTCGGGAGTACGAACATCCCTAACTTACGTCTAATGGTATAAATGGTACTAAATTACTATTGTTTGTGATGGTTTTATGTTCTCGTAATTATTCAAAGTAAAATAGCCAACCGACCCAAGCGGGTGGAGTCAGCTGTTATCAAGGCATGTTGACGGTCCCACAGTCAGCGTTTTTCTTTTAATTTCACTCGCCAGTTCACAGGGCTTTCAAGCCTATGCGCGAGCTTTATTCAAAGAGTAAAGAACCGACCGTTGGCTCAGATTTATATTGTGCTTATTATATTCAGTAATACAAAACATTGATGAAAAAACTTAAGTCTAGTTTGTTAAATCGATTTTTAATATGATCATGTTTATATGCAAAAGTGCGTTGTGGTTTTTTTTCGTTTTGTTGCAACTCTTACAATAAAGCCTCCAGAGGCAATTTAACTTTCCTAACCTAACCTAACTAATCTAACCTAACTTAGGTTAGTTAGGTGCGGTGTTTACTTCAGAACTAACCACCAATATGTAGCAGCGAGACACAAGAATAGCCCTGAACATGGCCTATACTTCCCAATGAAGGCGTCAACTGTTCAAGCGGCCGTCTGCTGGTTAACAATTAAACATTTTCCCCCATAACTTTATAAATATGTTTTGAACGAAATTTCAAATTTTTAGATAATTTAATATATTTTTAATGAATGTAATCCAATAAAAATTGTTTACTGACATTTAATTTTCCTGTCATTACATATATACATACAGTATATGTATATAATGTAATGCTCGACTGGGATCACTAACTTACTGTACCAAGTTACTAATATAGTACATTTTTGAAAATTGGACTGTATGTAGATCTAACCATGTAGACTCTAGGAAAATTAACACAATGGCATATTTTTAATATTTTGGGGAGGTTGAAAATTTAAAATTTCCCATGAAAATAACAAGGGTGGGCAAACAGTACAAAACATGCTTACTTTTCACAGCCATTTAGACATTAAAAATAATTGTTAGGTAACCATATCAAACATTGATATTTACAGAAAAGCTGATTAAAAAAGTACCAACATGACGTATGGGTTGTGACGTTATAAATTTACAATAGCTTTTATATAAAAACGTCGTTTTAATTCATTAAAATTCATGATATAACCATAATTTTGGACATGGTAGAATATTTTTAAAATTTTTTGGTCAGGTAGTTTTGACTGGCGTAAACAAGTTTCCGAATTAACCAAATTAATTAATAAAACAATCAGGAAAAAAAATAGTGTTTTAACAGTAGGGCTGAAGAGTGTAAACTTTAACTTATTGCGTGGAATTATTCCATTTTTACAGTTATTATTTTTTTTCAAATTAACAAAAAATAGTCGTACAAAGTTCTCAATAAGTCCCTATTATTTTCTTTAACAAGACATGGCGTACTTATTTTGAACAGTAGGAGTTATTATCTTTTTTGCTACGTATTGTTTACTAAATTAATAATAGTAGTAGCCTATTAATGGTATCGTCAGTTATTTATTAAATACAGGTAATGGAAATACTAACACGTATGATCATATAATATAGTCATTAAACTAAAAGAACTCTCAATGAAACTAAAAAACATCACGGAAATTAAAAAAAAAATACATAGAAACAATTGTGCGATCGGAATAAAAATACTGTCTATCTAAAATCTAATATCTAAAGGAATGGAATGTAATTCCGTGCGTTAAAATGCAGTTTACAGTTTTTAACCCTGCTGTTAAAAAATTTGTTGTAGTAAAAATGTAATGATAGTTACAATAATTACTTTAGTTAGTAACGAAAATTTTTATTGCTGCTTCAACTTGGATGAAAAAAAATAAAAAAAATTCCTAAGCTCAAACATTTAATATCACAGTTTTTAGTTAAAATAAATGAGGTTTTCACATAGACGCATATATAAACTATTGGTTGTACAACAATACAGTCTTGTACAGCTAACAATTCGAGAGCTCACTGCGTGGAGTGCCTTCATAATGTTATGATACTTCAACAATACAGTCATGTACAGCTAACCGTCCGAGGGCTCACTGCGTGGAGTGCCTTCAAAATGTTATGATACTTCAACAATACAGTCATGTACAGCTAACCGTCCGAGGGCTAACTGCATGGAATGCCTTCATAATGTTATGATACTTCAACAATTCAGTCTTGTACACCTAACCGTTCGAGGGCTCACTGCGTGGAGTGCCTTCATAATGTTATGACACTTCAATGATACAGTCTTGTACAGCTACCCGTTCGAGGGCTCACTGCGTGGAGTGCCTTCATAATGTTATGATACTTCAACAATTCAGTCTTGTACAGCTAAACGTTCGAGGGCTCACTGCGTGGAATGCCTTCATAATGTTACGATACTTCATCAATACAGTCATATACATGCAGTGGTATTGACCCACTCACCCAACCATACACATGCAGTGGTATTGACCCAACCACCCAACCATACACGTACAGTGGTATTGACCCACCCACCCACCTATACACGCACTGTGGTATAAACCTACCCGCCCACCCATAAACGTAAAGTAGTATTGACCCACCCGCACACCCATATACGCACTGTGGTATTAACCCACCCGCCCACCCATAAACGTAAAGTAGTATTGACCCACCCGCACACCCATATACGCACTGTGGTATTAACCCACCCGCCCGCCCATACACGTACATTAGCACTGACCCACTCACCCAACCATACACATGGAGTCGTATTGACCCAACCACCCAACCATACACATGCAGTGGTATTGACCCACCAACCCAACCATACACGTACAGAGGTATTGACCCACCCGCCCAACCATACACGTACAGTGGTATTAACCCACCCGCCCGCCCATACACGTACATAAGCACTGACCCACTCGCCCACCCATACACGTACAGTGTTATTGACCCACCCGCCCACCCATACACGTACAGTGGTATTGACCCACCCATACACGTACAGTGGTATTGACCCGTTCGAGAGCTCACTGGGTGGAATGCCTTCATAATGTTACGATACTTCATCAATACAGTCATGTACAGCTAACCGTTCGAGGTCTCACTGCGTGAAGTGCCATTATAATGTTATAATACTTCAACAATACAGTCTTGTACAGCTAACCGTTCGAGGACTCACTACGTGGAGTGCCTTCATAATGTTATGATACTTCAACAATACAGTCTTGTACAGCTAACCGTTCGAGGACTCACTGCGTGGAGTGCCTTCATAAAGTTATGATACTTCAACAATACAGTCATGTACAGCTAACCGTTCGAGGACTCACTGCGTGAAGTGCCTTTATAATGTTATAATACTTCAACAACACAGTCTTGTACAGCTAACCGTTCAAGGACTCACTGCGTGGAGTGTCTTCATAATGTTATGATACTTCAACAATACAGTCTTGTACAGCTAACCGTTCGAGGACTCACTGCGTGAAGTGCCTTCATAAAGTTATGATACTTCAACAATACAGTCATGTACAGCTAACCGTCCGAGGGCTAACTGCGTGGAGTCCCTTCATAATGTTATAATACTCGAGCAATACAGTCATGTACAGCGTACCGTTTGAGGGCTCACTGCGTGGAGTGCCTTAATAATGTTATGATACTTCAACGATGCAGTCTTGTACAGCTAACCGATCGAGGGCTCACTGCGTGGAGAGCCTTCATAATGTTATGATATTTCAACAATACAGTCTTGTACAGCTAACCGTTCGAGTGCTCACTGTGTGAAGTGCCTCCATAATGTTATGATACTTCATCAATACAGTCTTGTACAGCTACCCGTTCGAGTGCTCACTGTGTGAAGTGCCTCCATAATGTTATGATACTTCATCAATACAGTCTTGTACAGCTAACCGTTCGAGGGCTCACTGCGTGGAGAGCCTTCATAATGTTATGATACTTCATCAATACAGTCTTGTACAGCTTACTGTTCGAGGGCTCACTGCGTGGAGTGCTTTCATAATGTTACGATATTTCAACAATACAGTCTTGTACAGCTAACCGTTCTAGTGCTCACTACGTGGAGTACCTTCAAAATGTTATGGTATTTCAACAATACAGTCTTGTACAACTAACCGTTCGAGTGCTCACTGCGTGAAGTGCCTTCATAATGTTATGATATTTCAACAATACAGTCTTTTACAGCTAACCGTTAGAGTGCTCACTGTGTGAAGTGCCTCCATAATGTTATGATACTTCATCAATACAGTCTTGTACAGCTAACCGTTCGACGGCTCACTGCGTGAAGAGCCTTCATAATGTTATGATACTTCATCAATACAGTCTTGTACAGCTTACCGTTCGAGGGCTCACTGCGTGGATTGCTTTCATAATGTTATGATATTTCAACAATAAAGTCTTGTACAGCTAACCGTTCTAGGGCTCACTACGTGGAGTACCTTCAAAATGTCATCGTATTTCAACAATACAGTCTTGTACAACTAACCTTTCGAATGCTCACTGCGTGGAGTGCCTTCATAATGTTATGATATTTCAACAATACAGTCTTGTACAGCTAACCATTCGATTGCTTACTGCGTGAAGTGCCTTCATAATGTTATGATATTTCAACAATACAGTCTTGTACAGCTAACCATTCGAGTGCTCACTGTGTGGAGAGCCTTCATAATGTTATGATATTTCAACAATACAGTCTTGTACAGCTAACCATTCGAGTGCTCACTGTGTGGAGAGCCTTCATAATGTTATGATATTTCAACAATACAGTCTTGTACAGCTAACCATTCGAGTGCTCACTGTGTGGAGAGCCTTCATAATGTTATGATATTACAACAATACAGTCTTGTACAGCTAACCATTCGAGTGCTCACTGTGTGGAGAGCCTTCATAATGTTATGATATTTCAACAATACAGTCTTGTACAGCTAACCGTTTGAGTGCTCACTGTGTGAAGTGCCTCCATAATGTTATGATACTTCATCAATACAGTCTTGTACAGCTTACCTTTCGAGGGCTCACTGCGTGGATTGCTTTCATAATGGTACGATATTTCAACAATACAGTCTTGTACAGCTAACCGTTCTAGTGCTCACTACGTGGAGTACCTTCAAAATGTTATTGTATTTCAACAATACAGTCTTGTACAACTAACCGTTCGAGTGCTCACTGCATGGAGTGCCTTCATAATGTTATGATATTTCAACAATACAGTCTTGTACAGCTAACCATTCGATTGCTCACTGTGTGAAGTGCCTCCATAATGTTATGATACTTCATCAATACAGTCTTGTACAGCTAACCGTTCGAGGGCTCACTGCGTGGAGAGCCTTCATAATGTTATGATACTTCATCAATACAGTCTTGTACAGCTTACCGTTCGAGGGCTCACTGCGTGGATTGCTTTCATAATGTTATGATATTTCAACAATACAGTCTTGTACAGCTAACCGTTCTAGGGCTCACTACGTGGAGTACCTTCAAAATGCTATCGTATTTCAACAATACAGTCTTGTACAACTAACCTTTCGAATGCTCACTGCGTGGAGTGCCTTCATAATGTTATGATATTTCAACAATACAGTCTTGTACAGCTAACCATTCGATTGCTTACTGCGTGAAGTGCCTTCATAATGTTATGATATTTCAACAATAAAGTCTTGTACAGCTAACCATTCGAGTGCTCACTGTGTGGAGAGCCTTCATAATGTTATGATATTTCAACAATACAGTCTTGTACAGCTAACCATTCGAGTGCTCACTGTGTGGAGAGCCTTCATAATGTTATGATATTTCAACAATACAGTCTTGTACAGCTAACCGTTTGAGTGCTCACTGTGTGAAGTGCCTCCATAATGTTATGATACTTCATCAATACAGTCTTGTACAGCTTACCTTTCGAGGGCTCACTGCGTGGATTGCTTTCATAATGGTACGATATTTCACCAATACAGTCTTGTACAGCTAACCGTTCTAGTGCTCACTACGTGGAGTACCTTCAAAATGTTATTGTATTTCAACAATACAGTCTTGTACAACTAACCGTTCGAGTGCTCACTGCATGGAGTGCCTTCATAATGTTATGATATTTCAACAATACAGTCTTGTACAGCTAACCATTCGATTGCTCACTGTGTGAAGTGCCTCCATAATGTTATGATACTTCATCAATACAGTCTTGTACAGCTAACCGTTCGAGGGCTCACTGCGTGGAGAGCCTTCATAATGTTATGATACTTCATCAATACAGTCTTGTACAGCTTACCGTTCGAGGGCTCACTGCGTGGATTGCTTTCATAATGTTATGATATTTCAACAATACAGTCTTGTACAGCTAACCGTTCTAGGGCTCACTACGTGGAGTACCTTCAAAATGTTATTGTATTTCAACAATACAGTCTTGTACAGCTAACCATTCGAATGCTCACTGCGTGGAGTGCCTTCATAATGTTATGATATTTCAACAATACAGTCTTGTACAGCTAACCATTCGATTGCTTACTGCGTGAAGTGCCTTCATAATGTTATGATATTTCAACAATACAGTCTTGTACAGCTAACCATTCGAGTGCTCACTGTGTGGAGAGCCTTCATAATGTTATATTTCAACAATACAGTCTTGTACAGCTAACCGTTTGAGTGCTCACGTGTGAAGTGCCTCCATAATGTTATGATACTTCATCAATACAGTCTTGTACAGCTAACCGTTCGAGGGCTCACTGCGTGGAGAGCCTTCATAATGTTATGATATTTCATCAATACAGTCTTGTACAGCTAAGCGTTGGAGGGCTCACTACGTGGAGAGCCTTCATAATGTTATGATACTTCATCAATACAGTCTTGTACAGCTTACCGTTCGAGGGGTCACTGCGTGGATTGCTTTCATAATGTTATGATATTTCAACAATACAGTCTTGTACAGCTAACCGTTCTAGGGCTCACTGCGTGGAGTGCCTTCATAATGTTATGATATTTCAACAATACAGTCTTGTACACTTAACCATTCGATTGCTCACTGCGTGAAGTGCCTTCATAATGTTATGATATTTCAACAATACAGTCTTGTACAGCTAACCGTTTGAGGGCTCACTGCGTGGAGTGCCTTCATAATGCTATGATATTTCAACAATACAGTCTTGTACAGCTAACCGTTCGAGTGCTCACTGTGTGAAGTGCCTCCATAATGTTATGATACTTCATCAATACAGTCTTGTACAGCTAACCGTTCGAGGGCTCACTGCGTGGAGAGCCTTCATAATGTTATGATACTTCATCAATACAGTCTTGTACAGCTTACCGTTTGAGGGCTCACTTTGTGGAGAGCCTTCATAATGTTTTGATACTCCAGCAATACAGTCTTGTACAGCTAACCATTCGAGTGCTCACTGTGTGGAGAGCCTTCATAATGTTATATTTCAACAATACAGTCTTGTACAGCTAACCATTCGAGTGCTCACTGTGTGGAGAGCCTTCATAATGTTATATTTCAACAATACAGTCTTGTACAGCTAACCGTTCGAGGGCTCACTGCGTGGAGAGCCTTCATAATGTTATGATACTTCATCAATACAGTCTTGTACAGCTTACCGTTTGAGGGCTCACTTTGTGGAGAGCCTTCATAATGTTATGATACTCCAGCAATACAGTCTTGTACAGCTAACCGTTTGAGGGCTCACTGCGTGGAGTGCATTCATAATGTCATGATACTTCATCAATACAGTCTTGTACAGCTAACTGTTTGAGGGCTCACTGCGTGGAGTGCCTTAATAATGTTATAATACTCGAGCAATACAGTCATGTACAGCTAACCGTCCGAGGGCTCACTGCGTGATGTGCCTTCATAATGTTATGATACTTCAACAATACAGTCTTGTACAGCTATCCGTTCGAGGGCTCAAATCGCGGCTCGCTGATACGTTTGCTTATTTCAACAGCTGATTAGTGAAAATATTATAAAGAATTCTTGTGCAATTGGTATTCCCATAGTGCTTGTAGTCCAATTAACTCTAACATAACCATGGATAGAGTCATCGTATACTTATTGCAAAGATGGCTAACACAGGGCGACATTAAATGATGCAACCAAGCAACCGTCATTAACTGATACCTGATGACGATGATGAATGAAATCATTGTGATTCTAATAGTTAGGTAGGATCCATCAATGGAGGAAGTGGGTCGTTGTGAGTGAAACGTGCGTAGAAAGACCGGATGTATTACAAAACCTACTACTATAATAATTGGTTTGTTTCTTAGTAACGGAGTTGCAGTTATGTTTGATAGCTTTATTATTGTGTGCAACAATGTTATAACATCGTTATGTTCATTTTAAATACATACAATTAGCAGTAAATGTGGGATTGAAACTACGTAATATTAACAAGCAATTGATGGTATATTTTAATAACCATATTTTGTTGTCGGTGTTAGTAATTTTAATCAATTTTTATTGTATGAAAATCATGTAATTTTATTTTCTTGGCTGACTAATTAGCGTTATACTGCGTAAGAGTAAGCTTATGTTATGTTTGGATCCGTAGGAACCAAGCCTGCTGCTAAGCACGTTGAAAGCGTTTCTGAAAGTGGGGTGTCTTCCCTCTCTCAGGTAGGTCGTTAGCTTTGTTTATTTATTTTTTATATTGTGTCATAGATACATACCAAGTTGTAATCCTTATGAACTGTACAGTTACGTTGCAATACTCTTATATGCGTAGGTAAATGAAGTGATTTTAAACTGATTTAAATCGAATCAAATTGATCAATTTAAATAATTTGAAATAGGTTTAAATAAATTTAAAATCACTGCGTTTACTTACTCATATAAAAACTAATGTATCATAAGAATTACAACGTGATGAAGTAATTAATTTTACTACATTTTGAAGCCAAGAAAACGTTGTTTCAGGAAATTGAGGAGAACTTTTTCTTGAAATGTTAAAATTCTGAAATTGATAGAATTTATAGGAAACAATCCTATCAACCACAAATTGAAGTGTAAATGTGATAATTGAACAGGACTTTTAGTAATAAAAGTGTACATAAGATATACAATGAAAACTAGTTGAAATTTCAGTACTTATTTTTTGTTCTAATTAGAATAAAAATCATTAAAACTGATAGTAAAATTTAAAATGTAGATTTAATAACGTATGTTGAAACAAGAAAACATTTTTTTGATTTGAATTTTCACAAGCCTCTTATTTTTTTTAGTAAACAACCTTCAAATTCGGGTACACATAATTTATGCGCCGACAGTAGTGTGCGTATAACGGCTTTCTTAATTCACTACTGTATAAAATAAAACATGCCTTTTGATTTAATTTACGTAACTAAAATATAAAGAATCACAAAAGGCTTTTATTACTACGAATTGCAAACAAAGATCTCTCAACAACTTCATTGCAGATTGGGTCAATTAAAAAGACCTTCTGACTTCACCAATCACCACAGTTGGTGGACTACTGCAAGGCGCCAAAGTCGGATCATTGTTGTTCTTCCTCTTTGTTACTTGAAAAAATCATTTTTACGTAATTAGAAGGATATGCAATTAAAAGTATGAATTACTTGTTAAATTTACTAACTATTGGAGGCCTATGTACTGTTTCGGAGACCCGACCGTTGATTTTTGAAATGGGACACAATGTAAATGATATCAACGAATAACCTAAATTAAATTTTGTACATACATATTTATTTTTTATTGATGTTTTTAAACAATAAAAAAAGATTACAAGATATCCTATAAAGTGTATAACAGTAGAATTATTTCATACACAATCAACAAACTATTGTATTTCTTATTGTTTAATGAAATTTAAAATTAAACAAAGTACACAATCTTTTACAGTATTTTAAAATAATTAAAGCTGTAAATTCTAAGCATAATGAAACTAGAAAACCTTTCCCTTAAACTTTGCGTCATATTTTATCGGTTCCTTAATAAAACCATCCAGTTATTATTTTTATGAAAACATATATGAAAAACAGCCTGAATGAGGAAATGTGATAACTATGATGCTATGTTATACCTAAATGGTCAAATATAAATAGTCTCACTTATTCTTAGATATTTTATCCATTATAGATAGTATCTAAAAAATGTACTCGCCTTTTGACCTGATAAATAATGTTCTTTAGGGAAACATTTACAGATTGAAAACCTTTTTGGGACGATAATAATTCAAAACACGTACACAGTCTGACACTGTGTACGGCAGAAATCCAACGACGCTAGTTCCGCTGTCACAAGAGATAATAAATGCCCTTTTAGATATTGGAAAATTAGTTTATCCCATCAACCCACCCATACTCGTACTGCGGAACTAACCCACACACCTTTCCATACTCGTACTGTGGCATTAACCCACTCACCTTCCCATACTCGTACTGTGGAACTAACCCACCCACCTTCCCATACTCTTACTGTGGCATTAACCCATTCACCTTCCCATACTCGTACTGTGGAACTAACCCAACCACCTTCCCATACTCGTACTGTGGCATTAACCCACCCACCTTCTCATACTCGTACTGTGGAACTAACCCACCCACCTTCCCATACTCGTAATGTGGCATTAACCCACCCACCTTCTCATACTCATACTGTGGAACTAACCCACCCACCTTCCCATACTCCTACTGTGGCATTAACCCACCCACCTTCTCATACTCGTACTGTGGAACTAAACCACCCACCTTCCCATACTCGTACTGTGGCATTAATCCACCAACCTTCTCATACTCGTACTGTGGAACTAACCCACCCACCTTCCTATACTCCTACTGTGGCATTAACCCACCCACCTTCTCATACTCGTACTGTGGAACTAACCCACCCACCTTCCCATACTCGTACTGTGGCATTAACCCACCCATCTTCTCATACTCGTACTGTGGAACTAACCCACCCACCTTCCCATACTCGTACTATGGCATTAACCCACCCACCTTCTCATACTCGTACTGTGGAACTAACCCACCCACCTTCCCATACTCGTACTGTGGAACTAACCCACCCACCTTCCCATACTCGTAGGGTGTTGTGATAGATGTATTGCAGTTAACGGTATTCATTTTTAACGTTTTATTATTTTGTATTATTGAAGTTTATACTACACAAAACAATACATACAACATGTATCTAAATATTTTCTTTTAAATAAATAAAACCGTCCATATGAGTATAATTTTTTTGAGACACCCTGTAGGTTTAGAATAAGACATTATGTGTATTAATTTTAGAATGGTTCATTTAATTAAATAGTTCAAACTAATTTTAAGGCTGAAAAGCTAAAATGTTAGCTACATTCAGCTATATTCTACAAGTTGTAAGTAACGTATACTGTACTGTGATCGTATTTGTCATCACTCCCGTGTATGTCATATGTCACGTGACTAAATACATTACTGTCATTGTCTCGTTTCAGTGAATTATAAATCAGACAGTCATTAAACACGTGCAAATTATAAGAAACTATCTGACGGCCCTTGCTTCACTAAGGGGTGGTTCTCTACGCTTGCTTAGCCTTTCCTCCGTGGTTATGTCTTATATTTATCAGCACCAATGTTAAATATCAGCCTATTGCCGTCATGAAATGAAATGAAACGAAAGGAAAGGAAACGAAACGAAACGAAACGTAACGTAACGTAACGTAACGTAACGAAACGAAACATGTCTTTATTTGTGTGGTGAAGTTATGACTATTTAGTCCTCTCTACCACTTAACCAAAAAAAAAAATTGAGTAACTTTATACATGATACAAAATTAAAAAAATAATCTAAAGCGAATAAGACAAAACAAAATCAAAATAACTTAGAATAATAATTTTACATAATACATTATAAACTATGAATAATGTAGTTATCCTAGATAACAACATTATTAGTCAATAAATACCAATAAGTTTACTAGGGGGATGCAAACTAGTGCAATCATGTCACAGTTAGTAGGAGAGATCTTAAACATCACAAGGAAAACCAAATTAGCCAAGATGTCGTGTCATGTTTGTGTTTTTTAAATCAGCTTTTAGATATAAATTATTGCCAATATTACTGTTATGTGGAAAAGGAAATGTTGAGGAAATGTAAGAGAAAGGGAAATTGTTCCGTTTTAAGAAATCCTTTCTTAGTGGGTCTTTATGAAACGAAAAGTACCTATTACAAAGTTTCATAAATATCTGTTCAGTGGTTGCGGAGATTTCGTGATTAATGCGTACATCGTTTTTGGATTTTGTTAAATTAAGAGTAAACGCTAGTTAATAGAATTTAATAGTTAATAGAAAAATTAACCTATTTATTTTTTATTTTTATTTTTAATTTTTTATTTATTCTTAAGACGCCGATCGTCAAGATATGGGCGAATATGGATTTCGAATGAGTGTGATGAGTGTAGATGAGCGAATGTAGTCATTGTTACAAACTAAGGCCGACTATTCCTTAGAAAGTGTCATTAATTAATAGCCCAATGACGAAGTAACAGCCGGTGGTTATCAGCTGATCCTTCTCAAAAATTTGTATTAGGTGAAATAACTTACATACAAATTCTACATAAAAATTCCATAAAATGTAAAAAAAAATAAAAAATAAAAAACGCACAATAAAGTACAATTATCTTGTACATTAATAAATTACTTGCATGTAGTGTGCAGGTATCGAGATCAAGCTATGACGTCACTGAGTGACCTCTCCGTCAGAGTGGTACAAACTGACTTGTTCTTATTACTCCGTACTTTCTCGTTGACAGTCGGCAATGACTGTATTCAACACGCCATTCATCTCTCCACGGATATATCCGAACATAAACACTCGCACTACCCTAGTTACTGGCATGACACTGACCTCGATTCTGTGACATGATTCGATATTCGAGTCAGCTGTTCAAAGTCGATTATAAACAAGTGTAAGTCAATGTGACAATGTCCGATTAAATGGACTGGAAGACGTTTTGTTTTATGTATTAATACTGTCCACCAGTAAAATAAATAAATAAATAGTAAATGGTACCAGGTAACTGGCACAAACTTTCTCCGTTTCCAATTAAACTATATAATAATATATGAAAGTTTGCTTCAAGTTACATGTTAATGTTTAATATAGTAGGGTATATTGTTGAATCGAATGAAAATGAAAGGACGTAAAAACACCTAAATAAAAATAGATGTTCAGTTAATATTTCTAAGGAATGTACAGACGAAACACTTTTTTTAAATAAAAACATGGAAAAATAGTTTTCAAAATCAGTTGTTCAAATTTACATAGCCACATTTTATGTAAACACCCTTCAAAAACTTAGTGGGGTGGCAACTAAAATATTTTTTATTGTAATTTTCATCTTTACTGACAATTTTATCAAAAGCGTTAGTGCCGTTTTTGAGAAAATTCCAGTTTTGTATGTTTTTGCCCATAAAATATTTAAAAAACTAACATTTAATAAAAGTGAAAAACAGTCTGGAGACATTAGCTAAATATCAAAATACAAAATTTCATAAAAATCTATCCATACGTTTGGTCTCCAGCGAAGTGATCATACACATACACAGATACACATACGGAAAAAAATAATAATAATAACAATAAATTAATTAATTAAAAACATAATTTTTTGGGTTCAGGGAGCCCTAAAATAGATTTTTAGACCAACTTGTAAAAAGTTTTTTTTGAAGATCACAATACTGTACTTTCTCAATGCTAACGCATATGGGAGGAAGTAAAAAGATAACAAAAATAATAATAAAATAAAATAATATGACATTTGTTTCATAGGAAAGACTATCTAAGATAGATAGTAATTTTAAAACAATAGGAAATTATCAAAAGTGACAGAATAATTTTATTGTGTTGGAGAACGTACATAAGTTAAACAAATTTTAAGTTATCACACATTTCCAACAAATTAGATTATGTAAATTAATACTTTGAACAACAATAACGGTTTAAAAAGGCCGTTATATTTTATGTTTGAATTTGTAAAACACACGTGAGATTAGTACGGCGTTCTTTTGAATTCTTAAAGATGAAACCGTAATTGGGAAGTATGTAATTTATATCGCATATCACACCATAAAAAAAATATATATCTCGGTTAAGAACTCATTCCCTATTTCAGTTTTAATGATCCAGTTACAATAGTATTAAATCTGATTGGTAATTTGCAAAAGAAGAACAAGATCAATTATACAATCTTAATGGGAAGTGAAAAGATAGTAATTCCGTAATTGCTTGTTGCACTTTGTTTCCAGAGGAGGAATGCTATAATTAATGATAATCGTTGTTTGAAATTGGCTAAAACTTAAGATAGGTATTAACGTTTTGTTATACCTGTTACGATGAACCGTTTCCTACTAAGAACGTCTGCTGTTAAATTGTTCCAGTGATCACTGAGTCACTGTAGCAAAAAACACAGTAGCAAAAAAATGCCTAGTCACGAGATAACTAGAATTGATGAACTTGTAAGATAATTAGTACTACGCCAAGGTCAAATTTATTTACTCAATTATGACAACACATTTTTTTGGAGGAAATTAACAATTGTATAATTTACTTGTCAATGTATAGTATTAAAATAATGGTAATATGATACGAAAGAAACCATTACTTCAATCCCTCAACGTTTAATATCCATCAACAGTTACTGTCTCTTAACGGTTAATATCCCTCAACGGTTACTACCCCGCAACGGTTAATATTCCTCACCTGTTTCTGTCTCTCAACGGTTAAAATCCCTCAACGGTTACTACCCCGCAACGGTTAATATACCTAAACGGTTACTGTCTCCCAACGGTTAATATCCCTCAACAGTTTCTACCCCGCAACGATTAATATCCCTCAACGGTTAATACGCCTCAACGTTTCTGCCCCTCAACGTTACTATCATTTAAGGGTTATTATCCCTCAACGGTCCCTGTCCCTCAGTGGTTACTGTCCCTCAATTGTTACTGTCCCTCCATGGTTACTATCACTTAATGTTTAATATCCCTCAACGTTTACTGAAACGGTTGTCCTTCAACGGTTACTACCACTAAGTGGTTACTATCCAACGGTTCCATAACGGTTACAGTCCAACAACGGTTACTGTCCCTCAACGTTTACTACGATTTAATGTTTACTATCCCTCAACAAGTGTTTGTACCCATATATCCTAACTTGATCTTCTTAGGACATTCACTTATTTAGAACAGACATCATGCTGAAGGCCTTCCCAAACACGCTACGTACACATACATAAACTAACCAATCCCACACACACACACACACACACACACACACACACACACACACACACACACACACACACACACACACACACACACACACACACACACACACACACACACACACACACACACACACACACACACACACACACACACACACACACACACACACACACACACACACACACACACACACACACACACACACACACACACACACACATACACACACACGCACACGCACACGCACACGCACGCACGCACGCACGCACGCACACGCACACGCACACGCACACGCACGCACGCACGCACGCACACGCGCACGGAAACGCACACGCGCACGGAAACGCACACTCACGCGCGCGCGCGGAGTAGTTACAGTTTTCTTTCTGACCGTGATTGCTACTCATAGCAATCCCACCCACTCTACTAAAGTCACATGGGATTAGCCTTGAGATGAAGTTTGAGGGCGTTTCCACTCACCGTATGTAGAGCCACCAAATGTACTGAAATTTATTCAAGGTTCAACAATTTTTAATGCACACATGTCTGATATAATTCTTGACACACTCAAATGTTTGTGTCTAATTACCGTACAGGGTGGAAGTTAGTTTAGTTTAGTTTAGTTTAAAAGGGGATATATAGTTGGTCCAGCCAACCCTTGCAACGAAGCCTAAGGCTTTTTGTGCCAATCCCGGTGCCTAATCGTCGTAAAGCTGGCTGCCCTTGACCAAGTCAAGGAGCTTCTTCACTAGATTGGTAATTTCCAACTGTCCCAGAGGTGAGCCTTCAAAAAGTGCTCTTCTTCTGGCACCAAGAGCCTCACACTCCAGGACAATGTGTTCTGCCGACTCTTCGTCCTCCCCACAGAGGCAACAGATGGGATCCTCCGCAAAGAGTCCCACCGTTCTTAAATGCCTCCGGAATTTGTCGTGGCCGGTGATGAGTCCCACCACCAGCCTAACGTGCGATTTGCTTAACCCAAGAAGTGACTTTGTCAACTTCTGGGAGGGATTCTTGACAAGAACCTTGCCGAGACTTTGCCCTGGGAACCGCCGCCATCTTTCCAGATGTCTGGCGCTGACCCAGTTTTTAATTGCTGCTTTGGCAGCTGCAATCGAAACGCCGCAGGCCGGCTCAGGACCAAAGAAGGGCATGAGAGCCCCCTCCCTAGCCAAGGCATCGGCCTGCTCGTTGCCTTCTAATCCCCTATGTCCTGGGATCCATTCCAGCGAGACCTGATTTCTTGATCCCAGGATGCTGAGGGTCTCCACGCATTCCCAGACTAGACCAGACGAGACCTTCCAGGAGTCCAGAGCCCCTAAGGCCACCTCACTGTCTGAGAGGATGCGGATATATTTCCCACAAACCCCTCTCTCGACCGCCTGGGCGGCACAATGAAGGATTGCGGTGACTTCAGCTTGGAAGACGGTGCCATACGCTCCCAGGCTCACGCTAGCGTTGGTCCTAGGGTCGCCAGTATAGACGCCAAATCCAGCTCTGTTGCCCATTCTAGACCCGTCTGTGAACCATACAATTCGGTCGTGAGAAGAAACCGGGCTACTAACACCGTCCCAGTACTCCCTCGACCTGAAGTCCACAGTATAGGGTCTAGTGAAAAGGAGTTTAGTCCCAACAAAGTCAGACTTCATTGAGAGTACCTCGTCGTTTACTAGATTGGCCACTGAGGAGTGACCTGTGCAGGACCCCCTCCAGTGGCCAGTTAGCTGAAGCCTATAAGCCGCCGCCCGAGCCTCCCTAATAATGAAGAGATCAAGGGGCGGCAGGTTGAGAAGAATCTCCAGGGCAATAGAAGGGGTCGACCTAAAGGCCCCTGTCATGCACATGCAGGCAAGTCTTTGTAGGCTAGAAAGCCTACCCCGGACTGTTACCTGATTGACCTTAGGCCACCAGATCAAAGCCCCGTAAGTAATTTGTGGTCTGATGACCGCTGTGTAAAGCCAGTGGCAGACATGGGGTGACAGGCCCCATGTGGAGCCCACGCAGCGCCTAGTGGTCACAAAGGACCACTTAGCTCTGCGGATGACTTTATCCAGATGCAAGTTCCATGTCAGTTTCTGATCAAGGATTACTCCCAGATACTTAACCGACGATGAAACAGGCAGAGATACTCCACCAAGGGCCAGGCCTCTGAAGGAGCCCTGAACCCTTTTCCTGGTGAAGGGAACTATTACTGTCTTGGAAGGGTTTATTGCAAGCCCTTCTCTTACACACCAGGAGTTCACTGCTTCCAGACTGTCATTCATGATGTCCGTAACAGTGCCCTGGTACTTGCCACGGACCAGTAGGACGAGATCGTCCGCATAGCCCTGTATGAAAATGCCCTTATCCGTGAGGCTGACTAGGAGATCATCCACCACCAGGTCCCACAGGAGGGGTGATAGAACTCCCCCCTGCGGGCATCCTCGGCTCGCAGAAATCTCCACCACCTCACTTAGAAGGGTTGATTGAATTCTTCTGCCCCGTAACATGTGGTCGACCCACCTACAGATGGTAGGCTCTACACCACGTTGTCCCAGCGCACGAATAATTGACTGATATGAGGTATTGTTGAATGCCCCCTCAATATCCAAAAAGGCTCCTAGAGCAATTTCTTTGTTCTCCAGGGAATGTTCAAGGTGCCTGACCAAACAATGGAGGGCAGACTCACAAGACTTCCCCGGGAGATACGCATGTTGATTTCGATGTAAAGGGGAATCTTTAAGTGCCCCTTCTCGAATGTGAAATTTACGAGTCTCTCCATGGTCTTCACCAGAAACGAGGAAAGACTAATTGGCCTAAAGGATTTGGCGTTTGTGTAGTCGCCACGACCCCGCTTAGGAATGAAGACTACTTTGCTAACCCTCCAAGACTGAGGAATATACCCGAAGGCTAGGCTCGCCCTGAAGATTTCGCAAAGTAGAAAGTGGAGGTTCGGTGGGCCCTTCTGCAACAATGCAGGAAAGACGCCATCGCCTCCTGGGGATTTAAATGGGCTGAACTTGTCGATTGCCCATTTAACTTTGGAAACGGTGACTATACGCCTAGCTTGCCTCCAGTCCTCTCGAGTTGCCCTAGGTATAGGGCTAGTCTCTCGAGGGCCAGAGACTTCCAGAGCATCGTCAACGAGATTCCCTGGGAAGTGACACTCCAGAAGGAGCTTGAGCGTTTCACCAGGTAAAGTTGTCAATTCCCCTGAGCTGGTTCTAAGACTGCCCATTGGATTGATAGGTTCGCTAGCCAAGATTTTCTGGATTCTGGCTGCCTCTTTGATGGAGTCAATACCCCTACAAAAGGTTTGCCATGAAGCCTTCTTGGCATCACGAATGGATGAATTGTAGTCGTTAAGAGATAAACGATACTCTTCTCGACAATTGGCCACCTTAGAGCGATTAAAAAGCATTCTAACGCGCCTTTTCTTAGCTTCCAGGGATTTTGACCACCACCCGATTTTTGGTCTAGGCGGTGTGTTTGAAATTGGACAGTTGTCGTGGTAACTTTCAAGGATCGCATCCTGTAAACAGGATGCCGCCTGCTCTAGTTCCACGACAGACCTTATTCGTACTCTACCCCCCTGGGACCCAATCCCGCGATGGCCGAAAGTTCCGCAGCATAGGACTCCCAGTCCGTCCGCCTAGGATTTCGGCGAGGAGAGAAAAAGGCTGACATTTTAGCTTTGATTTCAAAACGAATGTACAGATGGTCTGAAAGAGAAGGTTCGTCAGAGACCCGCCAGTTGTCAATGAGGCCTAGAGTGACCGCATTGCAAAGGGTCAGGTCTATGACTTCGGCTCTAACTTTATTCCTAAATGTGGGTTCATTGCCCCGATTTAGTATGAATAAGTCGTTGGATACGATGAAGTTTAATAGGTACTCACCCCTCCTGTTGGAGTCGGTTGATCCCCATGCTTCATGATGGGCATTGGCGTCGCAGCTGACCAGAAGGTGCCGCCCCCCAAATGGATTGTTTCTCAACCAGGGCTTCTAGTTCCCTGGAAGGGGGTGGGTCCCTAGCATCATAGGGAAGGTACACAGAGCTGACGGTGAACTCCCCATGCCCTTCCTCCGTGCTCAGTGTCATTCTCACTGTCGTGATGTCCCTGGAACAGAACTCAAACAGGGGAAATACTTCCATACCATTACGTACCAAGATACATGTCCTAGCATTATTGGTAGAACAAGAGGAAATTATCTTACCTTTTGCATCGGCCAGTCCTGCGATTCTGCCCTTGTGTAACCAAGGTTCCTGAATCAGGGCCAGGTCGATGTTATGTGCAGTCATGGACTGACAGAGGGCTGCCGAGGCAGCCTTACTGTGGTGCAGATTGGCTTGAATCACCCTTGGCATTGTCCCCAGCCAGCCAAGTTGGAGTCAGAATCGGAGAGAGACATGTCCCCCCCCCCCCCCGACGTTGATTTAGCCCGAGCAATGGAAAACAAGGGCTGGCCAGTGTGGCTGCCCTCTACTCCCATGCTCGGTTCATTGCCTAAGGTCTCAATGCGGTCCTTAGGAGAAGATTTTGTTGTTTTGGTTTTATCTGGGTCCATAGGATTCCCACGATTAGCTAGGGAAATAAATGGTCTAGCCCCGACAGAGCCCCGCATGCCAGGGTAAGCCTATTTGAAACTGGATTTCGGCAGGTGTCCAGAGTCCGCATGGTATAGACTGGTCTACCACCAGCCATTCAGCCCTCGGCCCACGCTGTTCCGCCTTGGCTTGGTTGGAAAGGTTAGGTAGGATAAGGAATTAATGGGATAGGAGTGCTCTCAGCATCGGGATCACACTGAGAGCTATGGGAAGGTGAGTACCCTCCTCCTCCTCATCGGTTATGGGAATGATGAGACGCACGCACGCACGCACGCACACGCACACGTACACTCACGCGCGCGCGCGGAGTAGTTACATTTTTCTTTCTGACCGTGATTGCTACTCATAGCAATCCCACCCACTCTACTATAGTCACATGGGATTAGCCTTGAGATGAAGTTTGAGGTTGTTTCCACTCACCGTATGTAGAGCCACCAAATGTACTGAAATTTATTCAAGGTTCAACAATTTTTAATGCACACATGTCTGATATAATTCTTGACTCACTCAAATGTTTGTGTCTAATTACCGTACAGGGTGGAAAAAATATAGAAACGCTTTCAAAATTGTTGTATGACTTGACTTGTAAATGTGATATCTTGTACATGATCATGGTTACAAAGAATATCCCTTTTGACGCCATTAGCGACATTTCTTCTTTTCAGAGGAGCGGCCTATGAGGAGTTGAGCGAAAATCTTCAAAGTAAGCTTAAGTCAAGTTTGGTATAAAATGAAGGTCTATTCAAGAGAAATTAATTGCCGCAAACCGGACTTCGAATTGTTCATCCTTTCCGCAGTAGCGGTCATTTGAATTTCAAAGTAACTAATTTTAACAATATTATTTCTCCACTATTTAACAGTTTTAAGTAAATTATGCCAATGAAAATTATACTTTATGGAACACCATTATTTAAAAAAATTAAATCATCAAATTATCTGTGAAAAAATTAACGTTGTTGTAAAAGCATTTCCATATCTTTTTCCACTCTGTATATTTTCATCACTGACAAGAAAAGTTCTATATTTAAAAGTCAAAATTGTTACCGAAAATTTAAACAATTTTTCTTTATTGATTTATGTGTGTGTGTTTTATTAGTTAAAAAACAGTTCTCATTTATTATTTATAAGCATTAAGCTTTTTATTGTGATTTGGAAGAATTTTGTCAAGTGAATCTCTTTAAAGTTTTTCATTACTGTTTTCAAACTTTACTTCCTGGTATCGATAAAACTTACTACCAAAAAGCTTTATACTAAACAACTCTCCAAGCGACTTTTCTAATAGACTGTCTTATCAAACAAACCTGTCAAAACCCATCCATTTCTGACAGTTCTTGTGATGGAGGAGGATGGCGGCTTGGCAACCCCTATCTACTCTCTTCGTGATGGGGGTTTGGTGATCATCTAGCGTAGATCGAAAATGCGGGCCTTCCATTAAACAGTTAGTGTCTTACAAGTTACAACAGATCCAACAGTTCAGGGATGTGAAGGCAGTCGTAATGAGATGTGAAAAGAGCGAAGAAAAGAGTGAGATTGAATGTTCGGCTTGTAAGGCAAACAGAGCAACTTTGTGTTTGATTACAAACCGTGAAGACTGCTCTGGCACATGATAATTGTATAACTCTGACATTAAGATGTGGATAGTTCCTTCGTTTAGTCGGATAATTTCTACAACCCTGGTAAGTTGGGTAATCTCGTTTTGAAGCAGAAACCGAACACTCGAGGTAATAAAATGAATTAAAATGATCAAAATGTAATTAGAATCGAAATAAATTATTGTAATATTCTTTTTCAATCTATTTTATTGGACAAGAAACATTTTATTATGCTTACATTTAACAAGATAAGAATGTAACAATAGTAAGTTACTAAGAAGTAGCAGTTTAACCTCACTTTGCAAAGGATAAAAATCGGGCGAGGCCAAAAAAAAAAAACTGGCTAGGCCAGTTATTTTAAATTTATTGAAATCTATTTAAAATCACCGCATTTACTTACACGTATGAAAGTAATGTATTTTAACTATATGTCATAAGGATTACAACAAGGCTAAATAATTTTACGACCTCTAGAAGCCAAGAAAACAATGCTTCAGGAAATTGATAAGACCCTTGTTCTCAAAAAGTTATTATTGTAAAATTTATAAACTTATAGAGAATATTCGTATCAACCAGCTATTAAAACATAAATGCGATATGTTGATGGGGTTTTGAGTAATAATGGTGTAAAACTAGTTAAAATTCCGGTTCTGTTTTGTTCCAAATAGGATAACAATTATTAAGACTTGTAATAAAATTAAAAAAATTGTTTAAATGTGATAACGTACAACTTTAGTACAAGGAAAGCAATGGTGTGATTACATTTGTGTAGGCCTCTTAGTTCCTTAGAAAACAAACTTCAAACTCGGGTGCACATGATTCCTGCGCCAACGGTAGTAATACATTTTTATTAATTAATAATCAAATAATACATTAACTATTATTGAGTTATATGTAATTTAATTTTATAGTTTGAATCTAAAAATGGCTGTAGTGTTTTATTACAAATAATGTCCCTTGGATCGATTATGTAAATTATATTAATACATCATAATAGTAATCATACAATCATATTCTCACAATAAACCAGCATTTCGTAAAACTTGTTAGATCTTGTCCCTTCTAGAAAAGAGAAAACAGCTTTAATTGTTTGACGTTGCAGAAAAATTGTTCCTTTAGCAACCTACGCCATGGCAAAGGCTTTAGTTTTGTATGGACCACTTTACTAAATTCCTTGCACAATTCTTTCCAGGTAAGAATGTGAATTAAGAAAGTACAAGCCGGAAAGATTAGAAGATAATAAACAAATCTCACTTCCTTCTCCAAGTTAAAATGTGTATATATTTTAACTTGGAGAAGAAAAATATACAAATTTGTGGTCAAGTGATAGAGAGGGCTAAATGGTCCTAACTTCACCACACGTTTTTGAGATAAGAATTTTTATAAAATTGTGTGAGATTAAAGTCAATAATTTCAGGAATATATCATAAATTAATCATCTGTTAATATCCAACGCATGGTTAAATGGCCTGCGAACTGTGCATGCGCATCACATTTTGACCCCAACCACGCACTGTCATATGTCCTTAGTACAGTCAGTGCTAAAAACATGCATCTGCCATTACAATAATGATTCCACCTATCACAGTGTTTATATTGGATCTTCTATTGTATTGTTTAATCAATTAAGTTGTATTAAACTATTCTTAATTGTTTAAATGATAGAGTAGTCGCTAGGTTCACCAAAATAATTAAATTCGTTCTAACCATGGTTAAAATATTTTAACAAGATTAATTTAATATGTGTTGTACGCGAATGTACCTTGCAGCTAACTGCCACTGGAGGGGAGTGTGGTGGGAAAAGTAAACACTCTCTCCTCTACGCACCATTTCTTTTGGGTTTATGAATACTTACACTTAGAAAACATTCTAAACATCTTTTATTTTTATTTAACAATAACTAATAATTTTATTTAAAAATAAATATAGCAGTTCACCCTCGCAAATTAACCATTTAAATATGTCTTTAAAACAAACCAAACACAAACCAGAAGAATAGATTTTGCGTAGTATAATATCCCGAGAGAATTTATTGAATTTTCATCTTTTTCAAGAAAAAAATTCATTTTTAAAAATCAAACAGCTACTAAATGTGCTTTTTATGCTGGAAAAACTAACATTTTCGTCCCTTACCAAAGTTCAAGCTGCTAAATACTCTTCCTATATATGCATAATAATGTTCCTATACAACGGCATATAATAATTGCCTAACAACTAACAATAAAAATAAAAAATAAACTAATAGTTACTATTTAAAAATAATATCAGTTAACTATATTTAGAGAGCTAGGAGGGGACATAAGTTTCTACAAGTTTTTGCTTATCATTTGCACTCAAGAAAGTTTATCTCATGGTTCGCGGTTAGACCATTTCCTGCAATTGACCTTTTAACACATTCTCCGCGCCAAAACTAGACATCATTATTACTAAAGATAAACTATAAATGGCAAATAAAACAAGGAAGTAACACAATTTACGAGAACTAAAGCAAAGCGTAAGTGCGTAATTGAAAAATGACATCAGAGGAATTCATAAACGTGTACACCCATACACGAACTAACAGTGATACACCCATACATGAACTAACAGTGATACACCCATACATGAACTAACAGTGATACACCCATACATGAACTAACAGTAATACACCCATACACTAACTAACAGTGATACATCCATACACTAACTAACAGTGATACGCCTATACACGAACTAACAGTGATACACCTATACATGAACTAACAGTGATACACTCATACACTAACTAACAGTGATACACCCATACACTAACTAACAGTAATACACCCATGCACTAACTAACAGTGATACACCCATACACGAACTAACAGTGATATACCCATACACTAACTAACAGTTATACACCCATATACTGACTAACAGTGATACACCCATACACTAACTAACAGTGATACACCTATACATGAACTAACAGTGATACACCCATACACTAACTAACAGTGATACACCCATACACTAACTAACAGTGATACACCCGTACACTAACTAACAGTGATACACTCATACACTGACTAACAGTGATACACCCATACACTAACTAACAGTGATACACCATACACTAACTAACAGTGATACACCCATACACTAACTAACAGTGATACACCCATACACTAACTAACAGTGATACACCCATACACTAACTAACAGTAATACACCCATACACTAACTAACAGTGATACACCCATACACGAACTAACAGTGATACACCCATACACTAACTAACAGTGATACACCCATACACTAACTAACAGTGATACACCCATACACTAACTAACAGTGATACACCCATACACGATCTGTGTTCATGGTAATATTTTAACTTTGATTAGAACAAATTTAATTATGTTGGTGAAACTGGTAATTACTTTATAACTTAAACCATTAAAATAATGGTTAAAATAATGGTATTGAAGTATATATATATACTTCAATACAGCTCGATTGATCAAAAAGCACAACAGCAGATTCAATGTAACACTGTGGTAAGTGGAATCATTGTTGTAATGACAGGTCCATGCTTCTAATTGTGACTGTACTAAGAACATATGACTGTGCGTGGTGGGCAACAAATTCTGTCCTACATGTACTGTTCGCAGGCCATCAACCATGAGTCAATAGTCGGATAGTACTAACTGTACTAATAACATATGACAGTGCGTGGTGGGTAACAAATTTTGTCGTACATGTACTGTTCGCATAGTACTAAGTAGAGTCATAAGTCGGATAGTACTAACTGTACTAATAACATACGATAGTGTGTGGTGAGGGACAAAATCTGTTTGCAGGCCATTAATCGTGGGTCGGTTAGTTCTTAAACAATAAGGTAACAAATGAAACTAAATCAGATATACATAAGTTCATAAATTTTAGTATATTTCATGAGTGTAACATTTTAACCATAATTTGTTCTAGTCAGCATACAATTTGCACTCAGCATATTGGTGTATGTTAATGATTGTGTATTCATTTTTACAATTTTAACTGTTAAATTTAGCATATTTGATCCTAAGGGTGGGTAGGGTGGCTCGTATATTATAGTTTTTTTATTAACTATTTTTTTTACGAACCTTTCATTATCATCCCTCGCCAGTTCTCAAGGCCTGTGCGTGAACTTTAATCCACGAGTGAAGTATTGACCGAGAGATAGCTCACTTAGCGACTTGAACCTTGGATAATAAGATGGATAGGTGGTGGGTCCTTACATTATTGTATGTATATCGGTTGTTTGGAGGACCTATAAATTACTATCCAGTGCGATACCTTAAACAATGAGAAATATATACACGTTTCCTTAGCATTCAGTATTAATTAATCCTACGGCTTATAAGTGTTAAAAATTACATATTCAGTATTTAGATTATATAACTTTTATATTGATATATTTAGAAATTTCTTTGCTGAAAGATTTGAACGTTGTTTTACTTATGGAGTAATTTTAAAGTTTTGATGATATTATTTTGTCTAGTATTTTTGTTTTAGAGCAGAATTTACTTTATGCCACGATATTCTAAAATTGATAATTATTTAATCTATACATTTTATATAAAGCGAATAACTTTTTTTACATGCTTATTGTTTCGTGATGACTATTTTTGGATTTTACTAAAGCTATATTATGTAAATAAATAAATGTAAAACTGAAATGTAGTTATCATTTCAGATAATAACCAAAGAATGGCTATTTTTCTAAACTCAACAAAAATTATACTTGAAATTCAATGGAGATTAAAATCCAATAACACATGTGTGACAATAGTGGCAGATAAACAATACAAATTGAAATTGGGTGCAATTATAAAACAGTGAAACTATAGGAGGGGGGAAGGTTGTTTGTAGAGAGCTTTAGTACTAAAACAGTAGGGGAGGGCTTGGAATTACTGCATCAATTATATTGTAAAGAAGGGCCCGGTGCTAAGGCAAGGGTTAAAGGGTCTAGAGTAGGCCTACTGTGGTTGTTAGAAAGCCAGTCGCTGATATATTAAGCACTACTTCCCGAGCAACAGTAGACTATTTTACTCCTAAAAATCAGTTTGGTAGCTAGCCTACAAACTACTTTTGTCAGAAACAACAATTTAGTATCAATTTATTGATTATGTTTTTTTGCAACTTTTATTGAAAATTCATGAGTACGTTAAATTGATATTTAACTTGTATTCCACTACAGAAACTTCCAATGCAGTTGAAGGGGCAGACAAATAATCAATTCACTTTACAAATAAAACTACAGTAACTGTTAACTTGAAATAGGTTTATATTTCATCAAATTATTTGTTTTGGTTTGTATAAACGAAAATAGCTTAAATAAATTAACTCATTAAAACTAAAAATATCTTTTGAATTTAATTTTAAAAAAAGAAAAAATTAAAATACTCCACTATGCGGCTCTTGTAGAGCAACAAAAATAAGCAATCGTTGTTGAAAGGAAAATTCAATAATATTCTTGCAGGAATTAGGGGTAGATTTCTCTGGTGGTGGTGAAAGTGGTGCCATAGGAGGAAATGACGTCACGGGCGTAACGGCTTGCGAGCACGTCGCCGAGCGGACAGCCGGCAGTCAGTCATCGAGCGTGGCGTGAGTGAGTGGTGTGCCAGCGGTCGTGTCATGAGCGCGGCCTGGAGCAGCTCCTACCTGCTGGGGAACGACAGTGTGCGCGGCTGGGGCACCAGGTACTTTTTCACCTTCTACAGCGAGTTCGGCCAACGCGGCGGAGTCCCTGGGCTGGAAGTGGCTGTACTCTCCGTCATCTACGTTGTTTCCTTGGTAGCCAACGTCGGTATAGCCCTGGTCGTCCTCAGGTATCGGGAGATGAGGACGGTCACGAACTGCTTCCTCCTCAACCTGGCAGTGGCAGATGGACTCTTCGCCATGGGCATTCCCGCCATAGCCTTCACGAGATTGAACCCCCACTGGCAACTCGGGGGATTCATCTGCAGGCTGCTACCTTACTCACAGGTTGGTGTAAATAACTTATATTTATTTACCTTCAGGAGGCAAGTCACATGTAAGTACGTAGGGTGAGAGGGTAGGACTGTCAAGTATTGTATGTTAGTGCATAAGGCCAGCTATGTATTACATGATATTGAAATTACAGAGAATTTACCTCAATCATCTGTCTGTATCATCTTGTAGAAGAACATTCAGAGAGCTTGTTGTTCTTAGATTCCTAGGATTGTACTTGCTGGAAGTGCCAAAACATGTACAGTACACAAATATATTACAATAAAAGCACAAAATGCACAAACATATCAAAATAAAAGCACAAAATCCACAAATATACTACAGAACAAGTGCAAAATGCACAAACATATCAAAATACAAGCACAACATGCACAAATATACTGCAGAACAAGTGCAAAATGGACAAATATAGTACAATACAAGCACAAAATGCACAAATATATTCCAGAACAAGTACAAAAAACATAAATATAGCACAATACAAGCACAAAATGCACAAATAATATTACAATATACGTACAAAATGCATGAATACTATTATGATTGATCTCATTAAACCACGTTCACCTTCACCACTAAACTATAGTTTAATGTGCATTTTGTACTTGTATTATAGTATATTTGTGCATTTTTTACTGGTTCTGTAAAATATTTGTGCATTTTGTGCTTATATTGTAATATATTTGCGTTGTGTGACGTTCAATTGTGCTGTATATGTACCAACACGTATTATGCTAATCAAAAAACTAAAACATGTACATGAAAATATATGTGCTTACCAAAATAACAGTGTGTACCACGAACATGATACAAGAAATAAAAACAAACTAAGAGCTCCTATTCATAGATTAAAAACATATGAAATAATTCATTCTTCAGTGGATACAAATTTATAATAAAATACCACAATAATGCAGTTTGGAAAATGCTAACCAGCTCTGTCGAAAGTCAGGCAGTTTCTCATTGACCGAAGCTACTGCTCAGTCTGAGACTGTTTGCGGGACGAAGTTGTCATATTTTAGTACTTAATAAAAGAAAAAAAAGATGTTTAACGCATATGCCCATATTAGAAAATTGCTTTTAGAATATAAAATTAGAATTAATTATATGGAGTACCAGTTTCCAGCAGATTTACTATAATACGCAAATGTAATACTATTTATGTAACAATAACCCATTATCATTATCAACATTAACTATTGGCATGACGATAATGATTAAGTAACTTCATTCCTGTCGATGTAACGTCTAATTGAAATATGCACATTAACATCAATTAAATGTGACGTATTTAATAGCTCGGTCGTAACCGTACACAATGTAAGGCTATTTGGGAATTAATTGACAACCGATTTCCTCTGACCGAACTATTCTCAATATTTTATTTACATCCAGGAAATTAAATTTTACTCATTTTGCGCATAGTTTCCTACCTGACAGTTTCCCCACAGCTGTCTCTCATTTCCCATTTGTTATGCAATAACCTTTAGCGATGTCTTGCCTGGTACATTCTAGAAGTGTGAAGGTCACAGAACAACCACCCTTACCATAATCCGAAACATGGAGAGGCACTTGTGTGTCATTTTCGACCATAAAAGTCTCAATTGCTCGTAAAATACGCCTCTCGTTTTTTTCAACTGCACCATGAGTTTTGAGAAGGTCAGTGTCTCCACTCGGCAAGGCCTCATGCGTCCTTCGCTCCTGATTACCTGATGGTAGTTTGGAGGATGCTAGTGCTTTCGCTCACTTGCTAGGGACTCGTTCATACTTCACTCCTAATTACCTGATGGTAGTTTGGAGGATGCTAGTGCTTTCGCTCACTTGCTAGGGACTCGTTCATACTTTACTTCTGATTACCTGATGGTAGTTTGGAGGATGCTAGTGCTTTCGCTCACTTGCTAGGGACTCGTTCATACTTCACTCCTAATTACCTGATGGTTGTTTGGAGAATGCTAGTGCTTTCACTCACTTGCTGGAAACTTGTTCATACTTCACTCCTAATTACCTAATGGTTGTTTGGAGAATGCTAGTGCTTTCACTCACTTGCTGGAAACTCGTTCATACTTCACTCCTAATTACCTGATGGTTGTTTGGAGAATGCTAGTGCTTTCACTCACTTGCTGGAAACTTGTTCATACTTCACTCCTAATTACCTAATGGTTGTTTGGAGAATGCTAGTGCTTTCACTCACTTGCTGGAAACTTATTCATACTTCACTCCTAATTACCTGATGGTTGTTTGGAGAATGCTAGTGTTTTCGCTCACTTGCTAGGAACTCGTTCATACTTCACTCCTGATTACCTGATGGTAGTTAGGAGGATGCTAGTTCTTTCGCTCACTTGCTGGGGACTCGTTCAAACTTCACTCCTGATTACCTGATGGTAGTTTGGAGGATGCTTTGCTTTCGCTCACTTGTTGGACTCTTATGCATTCTCACTCCTTTTTACCTAATTTTAGTTAGAAGGATGTCAGCACTTTCATTCACTTGTTAGTTGCTTATTCATACTTCACTCATGATTGAATGCTCGTAGTCAGCGCTTTCATTCAATTGTGAGACGCTCATTCACACTTCACTCATAACTACCTGATCTGTAGTTTGTGGGATACCAGGGCTTTCACTTCAGGCTTTTTTTTTATAATAATCTCTTACTAATTTTTTCATTTTTCCATTGCGAATAGATATTGCAATGACACGTTTGTGCTTAATTTGAGAACATAATGGAATTCATACATTACATTAAAAGCCACTAGAATATCCTTCCAACAATAGTCTCGTTACTGACGATGCAAATTGTGATATTTTACGTAGTTTTAAAAATATGTCTGAATGACGAGGACACTACTAGACAAGTCTGGGGTGTCCGTGTTGGGGAGGTAGTTAGTCTCTGGTTTTAATGTAGCGGAGAGAACTGAGTATCAGGTTTGTCAATTACCTGAAAATCAGATCAATTCTACGTAATTCGCATTCCACGTAATTTGGATTGTAGGTCCCATAGTTTCCCTGGCTATTGGGCTATTAATAAACGGCCCTTTCTGAAGAACAGTCAAACTCAGTTAGTAACCAGACTACACAGGTCATACACACTCATCCTACACTTATGTAATCATTCACCTTCTTCCTAAAATACGTACAAAGATTAGTTGGCGTCTCATATATAAGAATAAGAATGAGCAATAAACTTTTACATTGTTTTGGAAATCATTCTTCTTCCTTATTCATGCAGGTTCTCCTTACCCCACTAAATATTTCCAGTGAGTTTACCCACCTTGCCTACGATAGTCATTCCTGCAGTTCATGTTCACATCTCATCACCATCCAATACTAATATTTGGTCTATAGACCACTGTACAATTAATATTTGTTTCAATAATTTATGACATTATATTAAAATCTTATTTATAATAAGGTCAGGTTCCACACTGTAAGGCTAGTGTCTCTCATATTAAATAATTTTTATAACTAAGCAAATTTAAGATCAGTTCTTAAACACAATTCTGTCCTTGCTGCCAATTTCGGTTGGAAGGTGGCCTTACTCTCAGATTGACCCACTGTGGGTGGATAATTATTCCTATTAATTATGCCATTTAACACATTTCACTGACAAAGTGCCCCCTTCCTTAGTCTTGGTAAAGGTCAGCGTTGTCATTCGTCAAGTCTTGTCAGCTGTCAAAGTATCAAGTAAGAACTCCTACAAAACAGAAGTGAATGTAATCACTAATACATATTAGATGTACTTGTGTATTGCAACTAAGTTTTATTTACACGAACAATCTTTCAAAAGAAAACATAAACACCTTCCTAAATACACGCCATATTACAGATTTCCACATCTTATAATGATGTGTTAATGTTTTCAAAACTGTATTGTTATAAAATTGTAAGGTCTTAGCTCAGCCACTTTTCTGAGCCTAAACTAGTTAACTAACTTGGATTCTATCCACTTACTTAATAAAACAAATAGTTGCCAGTTATTTATTTTTATAAAAATATCCAAACAAAAACCAGGAATACACATGGATTAGTTTGATTTTTTTTTTCCTTCATACATAGAAAAATCGATTCATGGCCAAATTGCATGAAAAAAATACACAATAAAAATTGCTGTGGCTCCTGCTAAATATAATATTATAGTTTGATTTTGATTTGTGACTCTCATTTACGTTCGCCCATGGGACAAAACAACGATGGTTCAAATAATTTCTACTTACTTAGTCGTCTGGACTACCAACTCTCGTTCCAAACATGGAAATATATGGTAATCACAAAATCGGTATTTTACATTGATTACGGTTGAAAGCCGATCCCAATTTATATTCGGTAAACACGTAGTGTTGTGACAGACTAAATCTCCCTTCAAACATGACATCTGATGGTCCACCAACTCTCCCTTCAAACATGACATCTGATGGTCCACCAACTCTCCCTTCAAACATGACATCTGATGGTCCACCAACTCTCCCTTCAAACATGACATCTGATGGTCCACCAACCCTCCCTTCAAACATGACATCTGATGGTCCACCAACTCTCCATTCAAACATGACATCTGACAGCCCACCAACTCTCCCTAGAAACATGACATCTGATGGTTTACCAACTCTCCCTAGAAACATGACATCTGATGGTCCACCAACTCTCCACAGAGACATGAAATCTGATGGTCCACCGACCCTCCCTAGTAACATGACATCTGATGGTCCATCAACTCTCCCTAGAAACATAACATCTGATAGTCCACCAACTCTCCACAGAAAAATGACATATGATGGTCCACCAACTCTCCACAGAAACATGAAATCTGATTGTCTACCAACTCTTCACAGAAACATGACATCTAATGGTCCACCAACCCTCCCTAGAAACATGAAATCTGATGGTCCATCAACTCTCCCTAGAAACATATCATCTGATAGCCCACCAACCCTCCACAGAAACATGATACCTGATGGCCCTTCAACTCTCCACAGAAACATGACATCTGATGGTCCACCAACTGTCCACAGAAACATGACATCTGGCGGCCCAGCAACTCTCCCTTCAAACATTGCATTTGATGGCACCCAAAAAACTCTCCCCTGTAAACATGACAACTGATGTCCAACCATATCTCCCTAAAAACATGACATCTGATTGGCCACCATCTCTCTCTTCAAACATTACATTTGATGGCACACCAAAAACTCTTCTCTATAAACATGACAACTGATGGCAAACCATATTTCCCTATAAACATTACATCTGATGGTCCACTAACTCTACCGTCATACATGACATCTGATGTCTCACGAACTCTTCTTGGAAACATGTAATTTGATGGCCCACCAACACTCCACAGAAACATGACATCTGATGGCCCTCCAACTCTATCTAGAAACATGACATCTAATGGCCTACCAACTCTCCCTAGAAAAATTACATCTGATGGCCCACCAACACTCCCTTTAAACAGGACATCTGATGGCCCACCAACTCTCCTTTCAAACATGACATCTAATGGCCCACCAACTCTCCTTCAAACATTATATCTGATGGCCCACCATCTCTCCCTTCTAACATTACATCTGATGGCCCACCAACTCTCCATTTAAACATTACATCTGATGGCCTACCAACTCTCCCTTCAAACATTAGATCTGATGGCCCACCAACTCTCCCTATAAACATTACATCTGATGGCCCACCAACTCTTCCTTCAAACATAACATCTGATGGCCCACCAACCCTCCCTAAAAACATTACCTCTCATGGCCTGCCAACCCTCTCTTCAAACATAACTTCTGATGTCCAACCAACTATCCCTTCAAACATGACATCTGATGGCCCACCAATAGGGAGCTAGAAACATTACTTCTGATGGCCCACCAACTCTCCCTTCAAACATAACATCTGATGGCCCACCAACCCTCCCTAAAAACATTACCTTTAATGGCCTGCCAACCCTCTCTTCAAACATAACATCTGATGGCCAACCAACTATCCCTTCAAACATGACATCTGATGGCCCACCAACCCTCCCTAAAAACATTACCTCTCATGGCCTGCCAACCCTCTCTTCAAACATAACTTCTGATGGCCCACCAACTCTCCCTTCAAACATGACATCTGATGGCCCACCAATAGGGAGCTAGAAACATTACTTCTGATGGCCCACCAACTCTCCCTTCAAACATGACATCTGATGGCCCACCAAATCTCCCTTCAAACATGACATCTGATGGCCCACCAATAGGGAGCTAGAAACATTACTTCTGATGGCCCACCAACTCTCCCTTCAAACATGACATCTGATGGCCCACCAATAGGGAGCTAGAAACATTACTTCTGATGGCCCACCAACTCTCCCTTCAAACATGACATCTGTGGCCCACCAACTGTCCCTTCAAACATGACATCTGATGGCCCACCAATAGGGAGCTAGAAACATTACTTCTGATGGTCCGTCAATTCTTTCTTCAAACAGGACTGTTACAACCTATCAAATCTCGAAAATACAGACATGGCATTTTATGTTGTTTTCAATTTTTTATCACTATCACTTAACAATTTACATTCAACTTAACCGTACACATTTTCAAGTAAAACAATTCCTTTAACAGTATTTTGTAAGTTTTTGTTGTACGATATTTCTTATCGACTACTTTTTTATTTAAAGAAATTTTCTTGTTGGTTTATGTAATGCATATTCTCTAAGCTGGCGTTGTCTTATAAGAGAATATTGTCAAGACGATTAGTTCAAGGTTGTCAGAATACATCGATTGGTTAAGTCTTAGTCAGAGGTAGGGTTGCACACCACATTCCTCGCTGTTTGTGAACAAAGCAATATTTTGCAATACAATGTCTGTGTGTTATTTCAACGATTTAACTATACATGAAGCAATTAAATGTCCTCTACACTATAATTAAATCTGACATGATATGGCTCGTGAATTGTCTCGTATGACTTAACTCTATTCCAAAGCTGCCGACTATTTAAGATGTACATATTAACAAAAATATTTATAACTAGGTTTTGAATATATTTCAATGCTTTCCAAAAGTTAGATTAAAAAGCCAACTAATGATTTATATTTTGGTTTGCTATTTCCTATTTGTTTTTTAAAGATGAGTCCCAATTATAGTCATCATCGAACCTGGACATAAGACGTTTTAATTACAGTTATATTAATGGCAATCGACGTGAAACTTCAGGATCAATTTCGAGTCCTTAAGACGAAGTATTTAAGACTAAGGCAAAACTTAAAAAAACCACCACTGCTAAAATATTTTCTTATCAAAATATGCTTATTTATGTAGGTATAAAAGCTTACTGTATATAAGATAAATAAGGATAAGTTTGGTTACTTTGGATCAGGTTAAGTTAGGTTATGTTGAGTCAAGGTAGGTTATGTTGGGTCAGATTGTTATGTTACGTTGGGTCAAGTTAGATTATGTTGGGTCAGGTTAGGTTATGTTAGGTAACTTCGGTGCTAGGTGGAACACGCTTACCACCAAGCACACGTCATGTCATTTTCGAGCAGTGGATGAAGGCTAGGGTTGTCATACATCCGTTTTTTGTACACACGGTTTGTATTTTACATTCAGTGTCCGTGTCCGTACCGTACAAAGAAAAAACCGTAAGGTAATCGAATTTTTTGTTCTGTTAATATTAAAAACATATTTTTAATATTTATTATTGTAAAAAAGACAAACATATATCACTTTGGACAATCTTCAATTCTATTCTGCGCATCAAATTCTGAATTTAAGTGACACGTCGTGAACTGAATTTTTCAAAACCATCACAAAGAATAGTTCTTTATCTAAAAAAGTAATCTCTTCAGAAAAATAAGGTTTCATCCTTCAGACAGTACTGTACCAGTACAACATGTACAAGAGATGATTAAACATTTTCAAGGAAACTTATGACAATTTATTGAGTTCTGCCAACTTAACTTACACTTAATGAACGAACCTTTAAAGTAAAAAATAATGATTGTTAATATTGTTTTACTCTGATATCTTAAATTAAAATATATTTGTAATAGTAATATTATATATCACACAGTCATCATTATTATTTCCCCAATTTAACAACCCAATTATTTTACTGTCTTTAATATTATAACATTCATTAAAGACAGTAAAATTATCACTCTGTAAATTCCCCCCCCCCCACCAGACCCCCAAGTATATCTGGTGTCCGTATTTTACTATGAAAATTTATGGAAACCCTAGCGAAGGCATCCGACAAATGTGCCTAAATATTTGTATAAGTTAACTATGCATTTCCAGATATTTTATGTACACATATAAGTACGGCACATTTACTTGCAAGTATATGGTTTTATAGAACATTGTTTTAAAGTGGTGGCCCTTTTGTTTGTGGTGGCCTCAATCTCAATACACAAACCTCATATCCACTTATTTTAAATCCTGGTAAACAACTTGATTTTAGAAACTGTGGTGCAATCGCAGAATTACACCATTTTTGATTTGGTCACAGTCAGTATTATTTAATTTAAATTCAACTTCTTTTCATATTCTGTGGACTATTGACGTTATTATTTGTGCAGTATTTCTATATTAGACTGATCAGCCGTTCAAACTTGAGTGTCCGGTGTCATGATGGACTGGATCTCTATGGTGGCGACGTGATAGTGGTGGCAGTGGAGCTGTGCTGCAGACACCCATTGTGATGTAATTGAGCTGGCAGCGATTGTCAAGTTTCCGGTTAACTTAGAGGAGTTAACACCATCCCGACGTGTTTAACTGGTATGGATTGAAATAACAGCCAACACGTGTCTGTGAACCATCAACATAATTTGAATATCAAGTGAAAACATAACGTATATAACTACGTGGGGACAAAGTGTTTGGGAGATTGTAGGTGACAGGTTCCATGCTCAGTCCTCTTAATACCGACACAGCGTCCGCTCAATGGTTGCCATCGACGTGGACACGTGGAACTTAGTGTCAGACTTGTCAGATAGCTGAAAATCAGACAAACTCTACGTGGTTCAAATTCCACGTAAATCTGTAGGTTCCATAGTTTCCCTGGCTATCGGGCTATTAATAAATAATCTTTTCTGAGCTAAGTCAAACTCAGATAGTAACAATGACTATACTCGTTAATCTACACTCATCACACTCATTCACCCCTCATATTCGCCCATATCTCTACTTTTGGCGTCTTAGAAACGAATAATAATGATAATAATATTGAAATATGAAATAATGATTTTCAAAACTAATCGTTTGTAACAATACTTACGTAATGAAGGGAACTTTCTACTGTTCTCCAATGAGTACAGGGTAGGAAAAAGATTTCTATACGTATCAAAACATAAAAAAAGTTTGTCATAATTAAAAACGTAAAAATAAAATAAGTATATTTTTATTCTTAATTTGTAGGCCTACTAATCCATGCTTTTTATTAAAACATTTGTAATTTTTCCTATGAAGTCTCACTCCCTGTTGCATACTTGTAGACATCTGCAACAATTAATCCTAAATATAAAATGTACATCACAAAGAGGAATACTTTATAAAATAAGAGTCATATTTTATCAATGTTAAAAGGATTTTACTACTTTAAACCTTTTAAAAAGTGAATATAGTATATTTGGTGTTTCGGATTCTTTAACAGTCTACTGCAAATCGTTAGTGATTTGTAGTACAAGAACATGAGCAATGTTTATCATAATTCGTTCCTAGAAGAGATAGCGAACCCTTCCCTCCTCACTGTTCACTTGTTTCTGGCGTCATCGTAATTGGGTATGTTGAACTCTCAAGCTAGTCGTTGCTGAGTCAACTTTCTCGAAACATCTGAGGTGTTGAATATCGCCTTGTAAGAATTTTACTTAAAGCTGTTTGTGAAAAACGTCACTTTGTGTCTGTTACTGTTTATGGGAGAGATTGACTGTGGGTTTAGCAGCGAGGGTATGTACTTTAATAGCTGTTGAGTAAGGCAACGTAGGCCCATGATGAGTAAGGATACATAGGCCCATGATAAGTAAATTAAAATAGGTGGATAGGTACATGATGAATAAGACAACGCAGGTCCATGATGAGTAAAGCATCGTAGGTCCATGATGAATAAGGTAACGTAGGTCTATGATGAGTAAAACATCGTAGGTCCATGATGAATATGGTAAAGTAAGTCCATGATGAGTAAAGCATCGTAGGTCCATGATGAATAAGGTAACGTAGGTCCATGATGAGTAAAACATCGTAGGTCCATGATGAATAAGGTAACGTAGGTCCATGATGATTAAGGAAACGTAGGTTAATAGGTCAATGATCAGTAAGGGAACATATGTCGATTTGTCAATGATGGGTAAGGCAACATATATCGATAGGTCATTATGAGTAATGCAACATATATCGATAGGTCCATGATGAGTAAAGCAACATAGATCGATAGGTCCATCATAGGTTGTATGGTCCATTATGAATAAGACAACGCAGCACTGTGGTATACATCGTGTATGAGTTATGTGACAGCTGACGAGGTTTTGAAAATTGCCGCAGCATCCGTCCGTCACAGGATCATAACTATCACTGCCGTCACGCTTTGCCGCTCGTCATATTTCTGTACATCAGGAATACCTTTAACTCTGTGAAGTACGTGAATATTCCTTCAATCGATCTATGCCTCCTCAGGAGTGGCACAAGGAACGCTCCTGGGACTGTATATCTGGAATGTGAATGGTGGCGTAGACTACTGGTTTTGAGACAATTTATTAAAATCACAATCAAAATATTATTCAACGGACATTTTACTGAGATACATAATTCACCTAGCCAGTGGATTATTATCAATAATGGAGAATATGCAAATATATAATATTTATATTTCATTACACAAATTCAAAGTTTTCTAATTTATTCATTTCAAAATATTGCTAGCAACATCTGGCTCTGTTAAGTTTCGAAAACTCATCAACATGGGCCATGAGTACATATTGATTTATATATAGTATACTGTATATATAAATCAATATACAGTATACTAGTCAAACGAATATTTAATTTATAATACATTTACATTTGGCACATAACAGGCAATATTTTAACAAAATCTACAAATATCACTATTTTTACAATATATTTTCAACTTGCTTACTAATTTGTACTAACATTTTTGGACATACATTCTAAGACCAATTGCTAAACATTTGTAAGAGGTAGATGAGTTGGCTAACCTGAGTAACTATTTACTTTTAACAACAAAAAAAGGAAAAAATTTGTATCAGCTGACCATTTTCTACTCATTCAACAAACCAAATCTAACCTAGTTTAATTTTATGTTTTTGTCTCCTTTGCAGTGTATTTCCTGCACCTATTTATATGAAAGAAAAGATTTAAATACATACAAAAACACTAAACGCTTAAAAAAAACCAAAAATAATTAAAAAAAAAAAAAAAAAATTGGGTGTGCGTCGGACCACACGGTGGAAGTTATACTTCTTTGGCCATTCTCATACACCCGCTCACGCACACAAACAGACAGGATATATAAATGAAATATAAGACATTTTTCAATATTATTCAATATATTTATCTTCAATATATTATACGTGACTTCATTATTATATTATACACCTATATTATCATTATCAGTAATTTCTTCGATTAAATTTCTTCGATTAACAATCGATTAATCGATAGTTCTTAAAAATTTGTTCTTACTTTTCAGCGTGACGCGGTTTCTCGACCAACATCCCATCCCAAAGTGTCTAACGGGCGCAAAGAAGTATAACTTCAAAACGAATTTCATCATATCATTAATTTACCAAACATATATTGTTTACTTATTACTAAACAGCTGTAAAGCTCCTTTATCACAAATAACTAACCCAAGTGCTAAGAGGTTTCTACACTAGTAAAACACAATGAAAACTATTGTTTGAGATTTTTGTGCTATTTTCTACATATTTGTATGTCTCCAGCTAGTCTAAGGAATTTTACTAACAGTTATGTTTCTAATATATTAACCTGTACGTGTATGGGTGGATGAATGGGTGGATAAGTGTTAAATACAAATAACAGGAGCAATCGTGTGACATCTGCTTTTAAATGATCTATTCTATTTTTATTTCTATAGTCTACGTTTTTTATTTTACTTTAACTTTGCAGTTTATATACAAAATTTAAGACTGTTATTTATATCTTAGAGGGCGTCTACACCATTTACATCGTAGTTCTTTATAGCTGAAGCAAAGTTGAGGTTTAGCTTAAAGGAACCATCAATTTGTCGGTAAAATCCAGCTTCATAAGATACAGGTTCTCAGTTCAATCCCAATCAAAGTCATCGCAAATTTGGAAAGGAATCAGCTGATTCATTTACTAATAATAATAATAAACCCTTTATTGCATGAACAATATAAAAAAACATTGTATCGCAAACGTCAGTATTAATATTAATAACCTAAGGCTTTAATTTAAACAATCATTCATAACAATAAATACACACAAACATATATACAAGGAGGGCATTCACACAAATCTACCTATAGTGTTTGAAACTCCCACAACAGTCAACGGGATGTGTCTAGCCAATTAAGTTGGTCTCCCAGTCGTGTGCTAGGAACTCTCCGATGCTGTAAAAAGCCTGGGACAACAGTATGTCTCTCAAGCCGGTCTTAAATATTTTTGAATTTGGAGCAATTTTAATTTCTTTAGGTAAGCTGTTAATTAATTTGACACCCATCTGCGAGGCAGGTGTTGATAGACTACCGTTTTGTGTTGCCCAGTACGGTAGTCATCTCTGCCTCTAGTGTTATAATTATGTAAATCACTGCTCTTATCAGGTTGCATTTGGACATACAATATAAAATTGGTTCTAGAATATACAAGCAAGGCAGAGTCAACAGCCTGAGTTGTTTGAACATTGGTTTGCACGACTCTTTGCTCATTAAATTTGCAATAATTCGGACTGCCTTCTTTTGTAGTCTAAACACTCTCAAGAATTCACTATATACACCACCTCCCCAAATCACCAGTCCATAGGAAAGGTGAGGGTAAATGAGACCATAATATGCCGTCATCAGTACCTAAATAGGGCAGTATTTAGAGAGAGTCCTCAGTACATAATTGCCTGAGGATAACTTAGAGCATACACTATTAATATGGTCATTCTATGTCAAATCTCTGTCGAGGTATATTCCAAGGAATTTAGTGGACTCCACTTCTTCTAGCACAGAGTCCGCCAGTAACACTGAGGTGCTACTTCCAAAATCAATGGGCCTCAAACAAAAGTTGATGACCTGTGATTTTGTTGAATTTGTAATTGGGCTTATTTAATGACACTTTCTAAGGAATAGTAAGCCTTAGTTTGTAACAATGACTACATTTGCTCATTTCCACTCATCAAACTCATTCGAAATCCAAATTCGCCCATATCTTGACGATCGTATTTTTCTTACAAATAAATAAAAAAATAAATAAATAAATCAAATTAGTCTCTTAATTTAAACTAATCCTTAAACTCTATATAAGGATATTTTTAATTGTTTTAAATGTGCCTCTATCGATTTTGTTTAAAAAAAAAAAAAAAAAAAAAAAAACACACACTATGTAAATTCCGAATGAAAAACAATTAAGTGCAGACCAGACCCTTTTTATACGAAACAAGTTTTACTAATAAGGTTAGGGTAGTAGAATGGGTAAGTGAATAGAAAGTAGTTCTTTCCATATATTATATGAGATATTCTTCTTTTTCTAAAATACTACAAAGTTGCATTAAATCCTTTTTCGCATGCATGAACATGCTTTGATTTCCACCTTTGAAACCACACATACGTAGATTTATGTTTAGTTAGTGGTAGAATTGAATGTAACATATTTAAATTTTACTAACGTTACAACTAACGTTAAAATGTTAGTGTCATAATCGAATAGACGTTATAAATATAGCTTATCATATATTGTTGTGATTTTCTAAGTGCATTGTTAATTCTTGTATGATTATCGTTAACAATGATATCTAACTTCTTGCTCCCAAAAATCCCAAGAAAGACCATTTTCATATTCCATTCTTACTTTATTCGACTTGTCAGCAGGTAATGTGATTTAAAACTTAGTTTTAAATTCTCCATTTTAGTTTAATAAGAACACAATTGTTTACTGCCACTAAAATATCCCTAAAAACTTCTTGCTTTGACTGCTTAACTGATTTTTTTAAAGAACTATTTAAATTGGTTCAATATAAGATATTAGGTGCTTAGCATACTCACAGATATTGTAATCTATATAAGTAGGCGATAAAGTAATTTTTCATATAATAAAAATATACATAAGCATATATATAAAATATCAACATTCCATTACACTTTAACCTTATTTTATGTTCGGCAGCCAATTAAATGCACCCTAGTTTGAGGGCTGTTTTCTACGGAACTAAGAGCTACGAAACTTCTAATTACACCATTGTTTTTCTCAGTTGATTTTACGTTATCAATTATTCATGTTAAAATTTATTACAAGTTTTAATAGATTTTATCCTAGTTGGAACAAAAAAAGTACCGGAATTCAACTAATTTTTACAGTAAATCAAATTTACACCGTTATTACTCAAGAACCCATTAATGTATCGCATTTATATTTTTAAACCAGATTGACAAAAATGTTTTCTATAAGTTTTGTAAATTTTAGAATTTTCACTTTCCGAGAAAAAAAAAGTTCTTATCAATTTACTGAAACATTGTTTCCTTGGCTTCTAGAGTTCGTAATAATCATTTGGTCTTGTTGTAATCCTTATGACATGTATAGTTACGATAAATTACTTTCATACTTGTAAATAAATGCAGTAATTTTATATATATTTAAATCATTTAAAAATAACTTCAAATTGATCAATTTAAATTGATTCAATTCGATATAAAATTACTGCATTTAATTAGACATAAGAAAGTTATTTGTTGTAACTATGCAAAATGCATGTCATAAGAATTACAATAAGACCAAGTAATTAATTTTACGACCTCTAGAAGCCAAGAAAACAATGTTTCAGAGAATTGGTAAGAACTTTTTTCTCGAAAAGTTAAAATTATAAAATTTATAAAACCTATAGAAAACATTCTTATTAACCAGGTAATAAAATATAAATTTGATACATTAGTGGTTTATTCAGTAATAATGGTGTAAATATGACGCACAATAAAACCTAGTTGAAATTCCAGTACTTATTTGTTGCAAATACGATAAAAATCATTAAAACTTGTATTAAAATTAAAAATCCAAATCTTATATCGTATAATTAAACGAGGAAACCAATGGTGTAATTAGATTTTTCGTATGCCTTACAAAACAGCCATCAAACTCGGGTGCACGTAATTAATTTCTGCGCCGACGTTAGGTACATTTTGATCAATACAAGTATATGATTAAAGTAAGAACATCTAATCCAATTCACATTTATTTAAACCAATGTCTTGTCTTTTAAAATATTATTTGTGCGTTTATATTTCCATTTAAATCAATATAATATTTACAACATTAAAAACATTTCAATTATTAATTATATGTTTTGACAATTTGTCCACTCGCTGAGGAATATTTTATACTATGGTATAAGTTAATTTGATTATGTAGTAGTTAGTAAATAATTCTATGAAACTGCCAATCACTAATTTTTATAAATTTGAAAAGGGTAAAAATTTGAGAGTAAAATTTGACATTTTTAAGGGAGTATAATTTTTTCCCTGGGATCCTTGGAAGGATCCTAGCTGTAGTTGGGTATTGAACTGAAGTGGAAATGATACTGTAGTCTTTTCGAATGTTTCAAAAAGCTCTCTTCTTACGAATTCAAACTAAATCAATCACTGCTGTTCGGCCCTATTGACGATGGATGGATGTTTTATCGTCCATAGATAACTAACTATACAGATACTTCACAGAGATTGCTCATGGTATAGGGGAAACTGTCCGTTGCCTGCCTGGCACAGGAACTATCAGGTTCATGCGTGCGGCGTTGCCGTAATGCACTGGATGTCACAGAGAGACTACTATTCACATCCACCAGTCTTGATCTCTTTAGACAGTGACAGCTAAGCTCAGTCCACAACGATCAACGCCCTGCCAAGTGGACAGTCCACAAACTACAGAACAACTCGACATAGTTTAGAATAGGTGGCGAGTAATCTGTGTGTATGAATGTTCTTTCATTTTAAGTAAATGTAGTTTGGATTGCTGACACGAACTACAACAAGCTATTTCCCATCTGTGATGCCTGTTACTAAAATAGGCAGAACTCAGTGATCCTGTTAACTTTCACGTTCTTTTAACAACGACCAGATATAAGTTTGCTCTTCCTCTGAGACCTTGTTGTAGATAATGAATTGCTGTAGGAATTGAATGCTATTATTGTTGCCTCAAAATTGTATATCGGTCCGCTACTATGAGCCTCACCACAGAGAAGCAATAAACATATGTCGCATCAAGTAATGTGCTAAACGTGTGTCGAGTTTCTCCAGGATGTATGTGATGGCAGGGCCAGCTCCTGGCTAGTCCCTCCCTTATTCCCATAAATCCACAGGATTAAACATAGTAATTATTAATGCAGATGTATTAAGATGTATATTAGTTGTATATAATTACCACTGAGGCGTTCGCTGCGGCTATAAGAAAACGACCTATTTTTTCTCTGTAGCCTCACTGACGAATGTAGGTTGACTTGAGGGGGGCAGCTCGACTACACTACCAATGGTAGACTCTACAAACCTCTATTTCAGTAAGTAAATGTTGTACCGGTTCGTTTACACTACCATTCGTAGACTCTACGGCCTGTTTAACCAGTTAAATCAAATTTGCTAGTTCGTTTACTCTATCAATCGTTGACTCTTCAAACATTTATTTCAGTAAGTAAATCTTGTACCGGTTCGTTTACACTACCATTCGTAAACTCTACGGCCTGTTTCACCAGTTAAATCAAATTTTCTGGTTCATTTACTCTACCGTTCGTTGACTCTACGAACCTCTTCAATAAACAGGGTCGTAGTCTCTACGATTGGTAGTGTAAACGAATCGATCTATTTTTACTTATCGAAATCGAGGTTCTTAGAGTCTACGATCGGTAGAGTAAACGAACCTGTACCGATTTGAGTTGTAATACGTTTTATGGAGGTTGAGCTCATAGAACGCAATAATCTTGTGATCCCTACTCGGGAGGGGGGGTTCAAATAAAGCACCACTATTCCATATTAAAAACATTTAATATAATAAAACCTTAAGTAGGATCCTGTTTATCTACACGGTTGATGTTTGCAGTGATTTGAATGTCTTTGTATTAAATTCATCTGTTATTTTAGATAGCCTAATACAAATATATCACTGTTGGATTAATTAAACTGTAAACGTTTTAAATAATTTGTTTGATCAGTTTAACTTAGACTTTGCCATTTCCCAAAGAAGCCCATCGGAGAGACGGGCCGTTCTTACCTTCTGCCCTCATTGGCTGTAGAAACGGAAGTGAAACCAGTTTGGTCAGTGAGACAATCGAAAGGTGGTTCGATTTACTGGCTTACTGCTGCATAAGATTAGGTCGATTAATTTTATTAACTCATTATTACATTCACTGCGCTTCAGCCGAATCCGTTATCTTCCATTTCACAACCATCCTGGTACGAACGGTACTTTAAATCTCCCTAAACGTTTATTTTTTGTGTGGTGTGATTTTGTAAATAAATATTGTTACAAATGTGGGATTAATTTGTAACAAGTAATTAATAGCTGAGCTGTTGCCATCTTTAGCTGGATGTTTATGATGAGGCATCCACTCCGTTGCTTTGGTGAACTGCCTGGGCATATACCTAACTCAAGGTGACCATATCCTAGATACCCTCAAAGCCGGACATAATATTGGGGGTAAGGTGAGAAGTACGTCTCAGGTTCATGATGGCCAGTAACAATATGTTATAAATATTACCGGAAAATAATACATGAAAATAATATTTTACACTCTGTAGTACTTAATATACCTTAATATGAAAATTGGCATTATTAGGTTTGGTTATGTAGGTTAACCTAATTTATAGTTAGTTATGGTAGTGAATTAACGGAATATATCCGAATATTGATTAGGTGATTTGAAATAGTTTTAAACACTTTAACAGTCAATACATTTGATTAAGCATATATAAAGGATTTTATAATTAAATGTATCATTATATATAATAAAAACAAATTATCAAAATGTATTTGCTGGGGAGGTATATGTTTCTAACTCTACAGGTAAAGAAGTATCAGCTAAGACATTTACCAGAGTTTCTGAATGTTGCAAGAAGGAATGTTTTAAATCATTTACATAGTTGACCAGATGCAATTATTTGATAGTTTTTGGAGCGGTCAGTTAAAAGAAACCCAAGATGTCTTTCTGTCTGGCTGTATAAGTTCACACACTTCTCTTAGGCCTAGAAGAGAGATAGGCCTACCTAAAGTAATGAGGGATCACTGTTGGGAATACCATTTAAGAAAAGAAATAGAGAACGTCCAAGTGTGCAGATCGTTTTTAGTAGGCCTATTTCAAGTTTCAGTAAAGCGCATTCGAATAGTTCAAAAGAAAATCATAGATGGTCAGTCATTTGAGGAAAAAAGGGGCAAACATGAAAATCGCCCAAAGAAGCTACCAAAGGATGTTTGGGAACTTGCAATGGCTCATTTTAAGTCCATTCCGAATCATGCTAGTCATTATTCTGCAAACAAAACTAACAGGCTGTATTTTTTTAATCCAGATATGACAGTAAAACATATTTACGAAGAGTTTAAAAGGTATTTTAATGATAAGACTGGGAAACATTTAACTATGGCCTATAACACCTACTTTAAATTTTTTAAGGAAACGAACTTTGCCTTTAAAACACCTAGATCAGATACGTGTGACTATTGCGCAGAGTGTGAAATAAAACTTGCCAAAAATCCCCATGACAAGTGCAGGGTACAGTTTGACTTACACAATAGAAAGGCTAAAGCTTTTTTTGCCATGAAGAATAAGTTTATTGAAGAGGCAAAAAAAGAAGAGAGTGGTACAGTACGAGTCCTGGAATTCGACTACGCACAAAATTTACCTTTACCTAAACTGAGCGTAAACAAGCAGTTCTATAAACGGTTGCTTTGGCTATACCTTTTTAATGTTCACTGCCATAACGATGGAACTTCACTTATGTACACTTTTATAGAGTCCAAAACAAAAAAAGGGGCCAATTCAGTGTGTTCTTTTCTCTTTGACTTTTTAAAGAGGAAGTCCGAACTTTATCCTGGGATGAAGAAAATAGTGCTTTTGTCTGACGCTGCTGGGGGCCAGAACAAAAATGCCATCTTACTACGGTTTTGTTCCTTTTTGACAAAAATGTACGATATGGAGATAATAAAAGTATATCCTGTTAGAGGACATTCATATGGTCAATGTGACCGGAATTTTGGTTTAGTGCGATCCAGCTTTAAAAAGACTGAAATTATTGAAACACCGGACTTATATTATGAAAGAATCATGAAGTGCCGTTGTACTCCATTTCCTTTTGAACTTGTTAAAGATGCAGTGATTTATGATTGGGGACAATCCCTATCAGAATATTTTTTGAAGGTTCCAGTTAGTCAACAAAATAAGGTTAAATTTAGAATCCAACAATATACTATTTTGAAATACACAACTTTAGGGAGTGTACTAGCTTCAAAAACCTACCAATCATTATTCACACCATTCCGATATAGGTTGCCGTTTGTTGAAGAACTAAACATAAACAATGCGCCTAGGATTGGAAGCATCTAAAATAAAAGACATTAGAGATCTTTATCCATTTTTAAGAGAAGACAGTAGAAACTTCTATGAAACCATCTTCAACGAAAACAATGCTGTGTAAAGTTATTCAAACTCACCTTTCTTATTTTATTTATTTAAATCTATAGGCTTAGGTGGAATACTAAAAGTTTGATCTATTATACCTTTTTATTCCTTTTTACAATGCTTTTGTTTAAGTCTTAGGAGGATTAGTGAAAATATGATTAAAGTTTTGTGAGGTAACAACTTTAAATATTATTTTCATTGATGTTTTAGCATTTATTGAAACTTTTATCATTTTTTTAAATGTTAAAATGTTTTTTTACATGTGTAGGGCTAAATATGTAATAAATAAATTTCTTAATATAAATAAAAAATGTTAAAACCATTTTGTGTGATGTTTAATTCTTTAGGCCCTTCTTCGATAGAACAGTAATTTTATAGGCCCTTCTTCAATAGAGCAGTATAAAAAAGGTTCTCTGTAAAAAGGGCCCATGACATAGCTCTCATTATTCTAATTTTATTAAAAAAACCAATGGATTCTGACCAAATTCACTTTAAAATTTTGGCTAATGAAGAAGTAAAGAAATGAAAAAACTAAACATGTATGTCTCTTGGGTACTCCTATAAGAAGAGCACATTATGTGAAAACTTCAAACCTCATTATCTCAAAACAAGGTTTTTGAGCATGGGCCCTTATTCCAGCTACCGCCTCAGTTATGGTAGTGAATTAACGGAATATATCCGAATATTGATTAGGTGATTTGAAATAATTTTAAACACTTTAACAGTCAATACATTTGATTAAGCATATATAAAGGATTTCATAATTAAATGTATCATTATATATAATAAAAACAAATTATCAAAATGTATTTGCTTATAACGTACTGCTTTGAGGAATTAATTTATTTAAGAAGAGATTGTCCTCCCTTTAATATCATTAATTTTGTGGCATAATCATTGTAATGATTTGAGCATAATCATTGCTCTTGCCTCCTTCCCAGAGAGAAAAAGTAAACGGAGTTCCCTTTCTAAGTGGCAGTTATAAATCGATTACAACTAGTGTACATGTTTATAAATCTGCATTAATAATTACTACGTATATCCTTGAGGATTTGGGGTAATAAAGGGAAAGACTGACTAGGTCCTGGCCCTCCTATCACATGACGTACTGGAAAAATAACTTCTCGACACACGTTTAACGTGCTTTTGGATGCGACCTCTGTTTCTTCCATCTCTGTGCCATCACTTATTTTCCCTAAATCCACAAGGATAAACGAAATAATTATTATACTACATATGTATAAAGTTGCACATTAGTTGTAATCTTTATATAACCATTGAGACGTTCGCTGTGGCCATAAGAAAGCGACCTCTGTTTCTTTTTTTCTCTGTGCATCACCATAAAACGTCGACTTTCCATCAACTACACCACGTACATGAATCGTTGAAATTTACTCCTTCCAACCCCACCCTACACATACAATGTTGATTTTTCCCCCACCCACCATAAATGTGCATTGTTGACTTCCACTACTCTCACTATAACATTAACATCTATTATACGCATACTCCCAACCACTGTACGTTGAATTATTCCCTATTACCACAGATATAAGACGTTACTGTTCCAAAACTTAATAAATATTATGTATTTTCAAAACACCAAGTTTATTTATATTTTTTATTTCCTGTTAAAAAATACATTATTTGCTTTATATTAGAATTGTTAATATGACAGTTCATACTCTACAAAAAATTGTTTCATGATGAAAATGTTAAGAATTTCCCTGTGTTTCTCACCTAGTATATAAGGGTCTTTTTCATGATCCTCAATAAATGGAATTGCTGTACATAGCCCAGATTTTGAATTTAAGGAGCTAGAAAAGAGTTTTAGTTTCTATCAGAGAACGCAGACCTTAAGATAAGACCTTAAAGGCTGTCGACCATGCTGGTCTTAATCCCATAAGAACAGTTTTATTTTCTACCGAACATACGATCACGGGAATCCAAATTAAACAGTTATTTTTTGCGGATTTTTCCCAAACGACTGCCTGTGATCAAGAATGATATTGCGCGTTGGAATTGCTTTGCGTGTTCCTAATTAGTTTTCTAGAAATAAATATAAACTATATTTAGTTTGAAGTTTATTATTTTCTCCTATTTTTCAAAACTAGGCGTATACATTCAAAATATCAAAAGCAAACCCAATGCTCAATATGATGACGTTTAAAATGACACCTCATACACAACGTTTTGCCAATAAACAACGAAAAATATGGATTCGAAAATAACATTGTTTTTATGAGATTTAAAAACCCAAATGGCCGGCAGCCTTTGCAGACTCGTTAGTGACCACCTTGATCTCCACAACCTGCTTGGAGTTCACCCAGAAACACGCCAGCGGTGACATCACAGATCCTGAGTCACGCACCAAAGCTCATGACGTCACTTGTGGCCTTGGCAGTAGGAATGCAGTCCACAATAACACGCTAGTGTCTGAACAAAAGCAATAACCCACTGCCTTTTAAGTGAAAGTAGATAAACATGTACACGACGCTGATAGACTATCTCTACGTACACCTCTGTTATGGAAATTTATGGTTACTTAAGATAAAGAGAATACCAGATTGTATGTTTTCACGAAAAAGGTTAATAGGGAAATATGTATGTTTCATTTTGACATTTTGAAATTTATCTTAAACTGTAACAATAAATATCGAATGAAACGGCTATTTTTACAGCGCTTCAGAAAATTTTAAAAAACTCTTTGGTGGAATAAAAATGTTTTACAATATATTTTTCAGAACGTTTCTGTTGTGTAACTATTTTTATAACACTTGGTAGTATGAACTATTTGAAAATAAATTTTTTCAGAATGTTTCTGTTGTAACTATTTTTAAAACACTTGGTGGAATAATAATATTTACAAACTAAAGTATAAAGTATTTTAGAATGCTTCATTAGTTATCAATGAATATGAGTGATAAAAAATTATTCATACTTTTACAATTTTCCAAATTAACACATTCATATTCACTAGAGCAACTTTATAGTTGCACTATGCAGTAATACCTGTATCTAGTTAGTTTAATTTTGAAAACACAAAATTACAATTTTATGGGAAAGTTAATTATTAGTTTGAAATAATATTGGTTAGATAAGAAATATTTATGATTTATATATTTATTTAAGTTTACTTTTATGTGCACCATGCATCCTAATTCTTATTTGAAGCAAATGAAGCAATATTTTTCCGTTAATTCGCTGTAAAAAATCTGCTACTACAGCTGGTTTAAACTGTATTACATTTACATTGGACTAAACGAGCGCTTCACAACGGACCACAATATATAACATTGGTTGAGATATCTATGTATGTGCTTATAAAATCAATGCTAATAATATTTCTATGGATAAAGGTACTATTGTCTTGACCCACCCATTCACGTATAGTGATATTGAGTCACCCATACAGATACAATAGTTATTTATATATTCTAAATGCATAATTTCATAGTTTCTCAACTGACTAACAAATGAATTGTTTTTAATAAAATGTAAATGTTAGTCACATAAGTATGTTGTTTTATATAATGATAGTACTTGAACAGTTTGTAAGCACACTGTATGTTGTTTTATATAATGATAGTACTTGAACAGTTTGTAAGCACACTGTATGTTGTTTTATATAATGATAGTACTTGAACAGTTTGTAAGCACACTGTATGTTGTTTGATATAATGATAGTACTTGAACAGTTTGTAAGCACACTGTATGTTGTTTGATATAATGATAGTACTTGAACAGTTTGTAAGCACACTGCATGTTGTTTTATATAATGATAGTACTTGAACAGTTTGTAAGCACACTGTATGTTGTTTGATATAACGATAGTACTTGAACAGTTTGTAAGCACACTGCATGTTGTTTTAGATAATGATAGTACTTGAACAGTTTGTAAGCACACTGTATGTTGTTTTATATAATGATAGTACTTGAACAGTTTGTAAGCACACTGTATGTTGTTTTATATAATGATAGTACTTGAACAGTTTGTAAGCACACTGTGTGTTGTTTTATATAATGATAGTACTTGAACAGTTTGTAAGCACACTGTATGTTGTTTTATATAATGATAGTACTTGGACAGTTTGTAAGCACACTGTATGTTGTTTTATATAATGATAGTACTTGAACAGTTTGTAAGCACACTGTATGTTGTTTTATATAATGATAGTACTTGAACAGTTTGTAAGCACACTGTATGTTGTTTTATATGATGATAGTACTTGAACAGTTTGTAAGCACACTGTATGTTGTTTGATATAATGATAGTACTTGAACAGTTTGTAAGCACACTGTATGTTGTTTGATATAATGATAGTACTTGAACAGTTTGTAAGCACACTGTATGTTGTTTTATATAATGATAGTACTTGAACAGTTTGTAAGCACACTGTATGTTGTTTGATATAATGATAGTACTTGAACAGTTTGTAAGCATACTGTATGTTGTTTTATATAATGATAGTACTTGAACAGTTTGTAAGCACACTGTATGTTGTTTTATATAATGATAGTACTTGAACAGTTTGTAAGCACACTGTATGTTGTTTTCTATAATGATAGTACTTAAACAGTTTGTAAGCACACTGTATGTTGTTTTCTATAATGATAGTACTTGAACAGTTTGTAAGCACACTGTATGTCGCAAGTATTATTTGATAGGGATGAAGGACAAAAAACTACAAGGAAAACTGCAATAGAAAAAGTATCCAGATTGTCGAAGGCTATGTTTTATTATGATTTATATTTTTAGATTAACTCCTAAAATGTCACTGTACAGTTGCTACTAGTGCATAAGTATTGTTTAGATACCCATTTTGAACAGTTTTGTTTAAAATAAAAACGCATGTTAATCTAAAAAACAAGAAGAATAATGATTTCACTTTTTCCATATTATTATTAAATTACGAATAATAGATCTACAGTTTCTAGGAAATTACTTTCACGGTATTAAGTAATTATGACAAGGTCACTAAAAAAATTTAAAAAAACAAACTACATTGAGTCTAGCAAGTAAATGACATAATATTTTATCACTTTTCTTGTCTGTCTGGTGATTTAGGAAAGTGGAAAGCAAATAACAAGGTAAATAATTGAAACAAGAGAATATCAGCCTTAATTTTCATATAATTTTAAAGATAAAAATTAATAAATGTCATGAAAGGCAACTTTTTTACCTTTTTATACATATTAGAAATAAGACAATTTAGTGCATAACATTTTTCAAAGCTCTGCGATGGTTAACTACACTGGACTATCTACAATATATACACCTGTTCCAAACTGTTACCCATGCTACAATGAGGCATCCTCAGTGATAAGATTAGGCCGATACCTCATCGTAACATGGCGGAAAGTTTGGAACCACCGTGGCTGACATTGACGGCTTTGGAGAGTAAGAAAACATTAATCACACTAGCCGATTAACTTTATGAAGTAGAATTTCCTGCGAATTTACTAAGGGTGATTTCTTGTTCCAGTTTGTATGCGGATTCGTCTTGCTGTGGACCCTAACTCTCATCTCCATGGACCGTCATCGGTGTATTGTGGTCCCACCCTATCGTTCCCGTCTGACTCCTCGATTGGCAGCCCTGCTCACTATAGCCACCTGGGCCTTGGCTGCCTTCCTCTTCCTACCAGTGGCGTTTTGGTTTCACGAGGAACCTTCCCTGCAGATCTGCACTTTGGTGTTTCCGAGAACCCAAACAATTAACGTCTCCATCTGCTTCACCATTACTGCGATCTTCTTCACCTGCCTTCTGCCTATGTCGCTTCTCGTCTACCACTACCAGAGGATCTTCCACAAGCTGCTGAAGACGCGGAGTCGTTGGGTGACGACTGCCAATCTTTCTCACTTGAAAGAAGAAAATCGAGTTGGCGTTTCTAAGAAAATCTCCCTTCAGCAAATAGTTTATCCTGCGCGTCATCCTTCGCTCACCCACCACGAGGAAATGCGACTCAACAAGCACGTCAGGGTGGTTAGAGTCCTGCTCCTGAATGTCCTTGTTGTGCTCATAATGTGGCTTCCCATAACCCTGGTCATGCTCCTCATCTACGTAGACGGCCGGAGAGCTACGGAGGACACGAACTTTTTTCTTCGCTCGCACCATTTGATATGGGCTCTCCTCGTCGCATACCTCAACACTCTCGTCAACCCTGTCCTCTACGGTCTCATGTCAGAGAACTTCCGTGCTTGTCTTTCTCGGATGTGGTTCGGATCACGGAGACGCAAACGGGAGCCCACACTCACCCAAGATGTCTCACGGGCCAACAGAACGTTAAACAATCAAGATATTACACAAAATATTGGAGATAAGAGACCGACACTTTGTTACAACCTGAGCTGGAGTGATAACAGGAGAGTCGTTGAGAGGTCACCTCAATGTCACAGACACTATCACTCTTATCCTGGAAGTGCCATGTCTATAGCAGACGTTCCCAGTACTGCCGCTATCTTGAAACTCTGATACTCTCTTTTTAAAAACAATAAATGTGATAAGGACATATGTGAAGACATCCTTAAACAGGGTAATCAGCCTTCGATCTCATTATAGTTAATGAAAGATTCAGTTAATTACATTGTTATTAGGATTAGACAAATTTAGTTAAGCACATTGTTAACCAACCACCTGTACAACAATGTACTTTTTAAGTTAAATAAAATCAGCTTTGGAATGAGCTGATAGATAGTGTACGATTTATCGTTTAGTCTATTAGTTACTTCCAGAAATGTCAAAACTCTATTGGTTTTGTAAATTTTGGCACAACCTGGGAGCATTGTTTGGAATACAAGTAGAGTCGAAAACTGGCTAGTTTGTAGTGGACTCAGTAAATGTAAAACTTTAAATATATTTGTTTAGACTTTTAGAAATCATCTTATTCTGGTGACATTAACAACGAATAAAAAAATATTGATATTTTTTAAATTGGACCAACGAAAACTGTGGTTTAATTATATATAAAATGGCTTAATATTAGTTATGGATGAAAATAAAGTTTGGTTGTTGTTGTCATGTTGAACCAACGGAGGGTTTACTGAGCATGAATCCCAAGTGTGGGGAGTTTGTTTGATTAATTTACTTTATTTGTATACCTATACAGAAAACGTAGTCAGCAGTTATATGATCCGTTAACATTTATTTCTCGTTTCTACGAGGGTTACTTACAACGAATGCTTGAAATTAGATTGAATTTCCTTTTTTTATGAAATTCGAAAGTAAAAACTAAGTAATAATTACAGGCTAAAACATTTTTATAATAAGGCTAAAACATTTTTATAATAAAACAAAAATAAAACACTCTTTTAAGGAGTGGGATCTATCGATATGTGTTTGTTTTCGATATATTTTAATCAAAGTTGTATGATTGGTTATGTTTACCTACCAATTTTATCTCCTGATTAAAAACTCTCTACAGCTTAAACCAAACTTTGTTTGGTAAATTAACCATAAAACAAATGGTGTCACCATGGCAACATTGAATCAAACAATACAACAACAAAACATCAAAACAAACAAATCACATCAGCTAGAGTTTATAAATAGTCTGATTCTATGATTGTAATCAAAGTGTATCAGTAATTTTATATTGTATGTTAATATAATTAGTTGTTAAACTATTTAGTTAAGAATATGAATGTTTTACTACTACTCAGATGTACGTATCGTACCAAAGAGAATAAATTTGTATAAATTGTATTTTTTTATCACCTAAGTAAATGACTGTAAATAATTGTATCGCTTAAATAAATCATAAGACTGCAATTGGATTGTTAATAAAACATGAAGAGCAATTCAAAAATATTTCATTTGCCTAAAGTCATTATTATTTCTAGCTAACCAACATGAATGAATAATATACATAAAAATAAACTCTCTTCAAAAAAAAGGTTCTTTTCAGAACGAATTGTTGCCAGACTTTGAAGGTGTAATTTTGTGTTTGTCGCTTTATATATTCTAACAAACTAGGCCTATATACAGAGTAATAACTCTGTTTAAGCACCAGTAACCACCTCAAAGCCTCGTACATAGAACACGGAACCTTGTCGCTTTATATATCCTAACAAACTAGGCCTATCTACAAAGTAGTAAACCTATTTAACCACCAGTAACCACCTCAAAGCCTCGTATATAGAACACGGAGCCTTGTCGCTTTATATATCCTAACAAACTAGGCCTATCTACAAAGTAGTAACCCTATTTAACCACCAGTAACCACCTCAAAGCCTCGTATATAGAACACGGAGCCTTGTCGCTTTATATATCCTAACAAACTAGGCCTATCTACAAAGTAGTAACCTTATTTAACCACCAGTAACCACCTCAAAGCCTCGTATATAGAACACGGAGCCTTGTCGCTTTATATATCCTAACAACCTAGGCCTATCTACAAAGTAGTAACCTTATTTAACCACCAGTAACCACCTCAAAGCCTCGTATATAGAACACGGAGCCTTGTCGCTTTATATATCCTAACAAACTAGGCCTATCTACAAAGTAGTAACCTTATTTAACCACCAGTAACCACCTCAAAGCCTCGTATATAGAACACGGAACCTTGTCGCTTTATATACCCTAACAAACTAGGCCTATCTACAAAGTAGTAACCCTGTTTAACTACCAGTAACAACCTCAAAGCCTCGTATATAGAACACGGAACCTTGTCGCTTTATATATCCTAACAAACTAGGCCTATCTACAAAGTAGTAACCCTGTTTAACTACCAGTAACAATCTCAAAGCCTAGTAAATAGAACACGGAACCTTGTCGCTTTATATATCCTAACAAACTAGGCCTATCTACAAAGTAGTAACCCTGTTTAACCACCAGTAACCACCTCAAAGCCTCGTATATAGAACACGGAACCTTGTCGCTTTATATATCCTAACAAACTAGGCCTATCTACAAAGTAGTAACCCTGTTTAACTACCAGTAACAACCTCAAAGCCTGGTATATAGAACATGGAACCTTGTCGCTTTATATATCCTAACAAACTAGGCCTATCTACAAAGTAGTAACCTTATTTAACCACCAGTAACCACCTCAAAGCCTCGTATATAGAACACGGAACCTTGTCGCTTTATATATCCTAACAAACTAGGCCTATCTACAAAGTAGTAACCCTGTTTGACCACCAGTAACCACCTCAAAGCCTCGTATATAGAACACGGAACCTTGTCGCTTTATATATCCTAACAAACTAGGCCTATCTACAAAGTAGTAACCTTATTTAACCACCAGTAACCACCTCAAAGCCTCGTATATAGAACACGGAACCTTGTCGCTTTATATATCCTAACAAACTAGGCCTATCTACAAAGTAGTAACCCTGTTTGACCACCAGTAACCACCTCAAAGCCTCGTATATAGAACACGGAACCTTGTCGCTTTATATATCCTAACAAACTAGGCCTATCTACAAAGTAGTAACCTTATTTAACCACCAGTAACCACCTCAAAGCCTCGTATATAGAACACGGAGCCTTGTCGCTTTATATATCCTAACAAACTAGGCCTATCTACAAAGTAGTAACCTTATTTAACCACCAGTAACAACCTCAAAGCCTCGTATATAGACACGGAACCTTGTCGCTTTATATATCCTAACAAACTAGGCCTATCTACAAAGTAGTAACCCTATTTAACTACCAGTAACAATCTCAAAGCCTAGTAAATAGAACACGGAACCTTGTCGCTTTATATACCCTAACAAACTAGGCCTATATACAGAGTATTAACTCTGTTTAAGCACCAGTAACAACCTCAAAGTCTGGTATATAGAACACGGAGCCTTGTCGCTTTATATACCCTAACAAACTAGGCATATATACAGAGTATTAACTCTGTTTAAGCACCAGTAACCACCTCAAAGCCTCGTATATAGAACACGGAACCTTGTCGCTTTATATACCCCAACAAACTAGGCCTATATACAGAGTATTAACTCTGTTTAAGCACCAGTAGCCACCTCAAAGCCTCGTATATAGAACACGGAACCTTGTCGCTTTATATACCCTAACAAACTAGGCCTATATACAGAGTATTAACTCTGTTTAAGCACTAGTAACCACCTCAAAGCCTCGTATATAGAACACGGAGCCTTGTCGCTTTATATATCCTAACAAACTAGGCCTATATACAGAGTATTAACTCTGTTTAAGCACCAGTAACCACCTCAAATCCTCGTATATAGAACACGGAACCTTGTCGCTTTATATATCCTAACAAACTAGGCCTATCTACAAAGTAGTAACCCTGTTTAACTACCAGTAACAACCTCAAAGCCTGGTATATAGAACACGGAGCCTTGTCGCTTTATATATCCTAACAAACTAGGCCTATATACAGAGTATTAACTCTGTTTAAGCACCAGTAACCACCTCAAAGCCTCGTATATAGAACACGGAAACTTGTCGCTTTATATACCCTAACAAACTAGGCCTATATACAGAGTATTAACTCTGTTTAAGCACCAGTAACCACCTCAAAGCCTCGTATATAGAACACGGAGCCTTGTCGCTTTATATATCCTAACAAACTAGGCCTATATACAGAGTATTAACTCTGTTTAAGCACCAGTAACCACCTCAAAGCCTAGTATATAGAACACGGAACCTTGTCGCTTTATATACCCTAACAAACTAGGCCTATATACAGAGTATTAACTCTGTTTAAGCACCAGTAACCACCTCAAAGCCTCGTATATAGAACACGGAACCTTGTCGCTTTATATATCCTAACAAACTAGGCCTATATACAGAGTATTAACTCTGTTTAAGCACCAGTAACCACCTCAAAGCCTCGTATATAGAACACGGAACCTTGTCGCTTTATATACCCTAACAAACTAGGCCTATATACAGAGTATTAACTCTGTTTAAGCACCAGTAACCACCTCAAAGCCTCGTATATAGAACACGGAGCCTTGTCGCTTTATATATCCTAACAAATTAGGCCTATATACAGAGTATTAACTCTGTTTAAGCACCAGTAACCACCTCAAAGCCTCGTATATAGAACACGGAGCCTTGTCGCTTTATATACCCTAACAAACTAGGCCTATATACAGAGTATTAACTCTGTTTAAGCACCAGTAACCATCTCAAAGCCTCGTATATAGAACACGGAGCCTTGTCGCTTTATATACCCTAACAAACTAGGCCTATCTACAAAGTAGTAACCCTGTTTAACTACCAGTAACAACCTCAAAGCCTCGTATATAGAACATGGAGCCTTGTCGCTTTATATACCCTAACAAACTAGGCCTATATACAGAGTATTAACTCTGTTTAAGCACCAGTAACCACCTCAAAGCCTCGTATATAGAACACGGAGCCTTGTCGCTTTATATACCCTAACAAACTAGGCCTATCTACAAAGTAGTAACCCTGTTTAACTACCAGTAACAACCTCAAAGCCTCGTATATAGAACATGGAGCCTTGTCGCTTTATATACCCTAACAAACTAGGCCTATATACAGAGTATTAACTCTGTTTAAGCACCAGTAACCATCTCAAAGCCTCGTATATAGAACACGGAGCCTTGTCACTTTATATACCCTAACAAACTAGGCCTATATACAGAGTATTAACTCTGTTTAAGCACCAGTAACCACCTCAAAGCCTCGTATATAGAACACGGAACCTTGTCGCTTTATATACCCTAAAAAACTAGGCCTATATACAGAGTATTAACTCTGTTTAAGCACCAGTAACTACCTCAAAGCCTCGTATATAGACACGGAACCTTGTCGCTTTATATACCCTAACAAACTAGGCCTATATACAGAGTATTAACTCTGTTTAAGCACCAGTAACCACCTCAAAGCCTGGTATATAGAACACGGAACCTTGTCGCTTTATATATCCTAACAAACTAGGCCTATCTACAAAGTATTAACTCTATTTAACCACCAGTAACCACCTCAAAGCCTCGTATATAGAACACGGAACCTTGTCGCTTTATATACCCTAACAAACTAGGCCTATATACAGAGTATTAACTCTGTTTAAGCACCAGTAACCACCTCAAAGCCTGGTATATAGAACACGGAACCTTGTCGCTTTATATACCCTAACAAACTAGGCCTATATACAGAGTATTAACTCTGTTTAAGCACCAGTAACCACCTCAAAGCCTGGTATATAGAACACGGAACCTTGTCGCTTTATATACCCTAACAAACTAGGCCTATATACAGAGTATTAACTCTGTTTAACTACCAGTAACCACCTCAAAGCCTCGTATATAGAACACGGAACCTTGTCGCTTTATATATCCTAACAAACTAGGCCTATCTACAAAGTAGTAACCCTATTTAACCACCAGTAACCACCTCAAAGCCTCGTATATAGAACACGGAACCTTGTCGCTTTATATACCCTAACAAACTAGGCCTATATACAGAGTATTAACTCTGTTTAAGCACCAGTAACCACTTCAAAGCCTGGTATATAGAACACGGAACCTTGTCGCTTTATATACCCTAACAAACTAGGCCTATATACAGAGTATTAACTCTGTTTAAGCACCAGTAACCACCTCAAAGCCTCGTATATAGAACACGGAACCTTGTCGCTTTATATATCCTAACAAACTAGGCCTATATACAGAGTATTAACTCTGTTTAAGCACCAGTAACCACCTCAAAGCCTCGTATATAGAACACGGAAACTTGTCGCTTTATATACCCTAACAAACTAGGCCTATATACAGAGTATTAACTCTGTTTAAGCACCAGTAACCACCTCAAAGCCTCGTATATAGAACACGGAGCCTTGTCGCTTTATATATCCTAACAAACTAGGCCTATCTACAAGTAGTAATGCTGTTTGACCACCAGTAACTACCTCAAAGCCTCGTATATAGACACGGAACCTTGTCGCTTTATATACCCTAACAAACTAGGCCTATCTACAAGTAGTAATGCTGTTTGACCACCAGTAACTACCTCAAAGCCTCGTATATAGACACGGAACCTTGTCGCTTTATATACCCTAACAAATTAGGCCTATCTACAAGTAGTAACCCTGTTTGACCACCAGTAACTACCTCAAAGCCTCGTATATAGAACATGGAACCTTGTCCCTTTATATATCCTAACAAACTAGGCCTATCTACAAGTAGTAATGCTGTTTGACCACCAGTAACTACCTCAAAGCCTCGTATATAGACACGGAACCTTGTCGCTTTATATACCCTAGCAAATTAGGCCTATCTACAAGTAGTAACCCTGTTTGACCACCAGTAACTACTTCAAAGCCTCGTATATAGAACATGGAACCTTGTCCCTTTATATATCCTAACAAACTAGGCCTATCTACAAAGTAGTAACCCTGTTTGGCCACCAGTAGCCACCTCAAAGCCTCGTATATAGAAGACGGAACCTTACCGCTTTATATATCCTAACAAACTAGGCCTATCTACAAAGTAGCAACTCCATTTGACCACCAGTAGCCACCTCAAAGCCTCGTATATAGATCAAGGAACCTTGTAAATTTTTTGGCTCATATTTTGTTATAGTACATAACTAAGAAATAAGAATATGATTCTTTTTTTTCAGCGGAAAGCCGAAAAGTTTTCGAAAATGAGGAAAATTAAAAAGAATGTTGTTTTTTTTCATAAATATAGTGATATGTGTACCAAAGTGTGGAATTTTGTTTTAATTATTTATATGGTAAAGGGTTTGAAATAAAACACTACTAAACAAGTTAGCGCCGGAGTTCCCTGGTTTCAGTAAGGTTTTGTTTTGTTACGATAGAACTAGTTCGTAATAATAATAATGGTTTTATGTACAAACATTATTTTACGTAAAAAATGAGAATTTAGGACTAAAAAGTCCTCAGTTACCGTTAACACTTATTTTTTAACAAAGGAATATACCGGGTTATCAACTCAAGGTGGCCACAAATAGAACCTCAAAAACTACTAATTTTACAGCAAACTTTGAATGGGGAACCATGCCTTAATTTTTATGTTCATTACAATTACGAAGTTTAAATATTACAATTCGGTCGCCATTTTCCAATATGGTGGTTAACTTTGAAATTTATTTCAGAAACCTTTATTTTTATGATGGATTTAAATTTTACTGGTGATTCTAAGACTTTTTTACTCTGATATTATTTTGATATAACTATCCATTTTGCCGCTAGAAGTGCTGAAAGTTTCAGAAATTTTTATATCAACAATTTATTAAAGTGGTATGTTTTATCTTTTAAAATAAAAGGGTAACTCAGAGTGAATTATTTTTATCTAATTAAATTATACAAATCTGTTGCAGTTTCACAAATACATTATTTTATTTCAAAAATACTGGAAAACATTGTTAATCAAACAACTGCGTATTGGGTAGGTGCAAGAACAGTACAAGAAGTAGCAATAGGTGATAAATGAATCTATATTTATAAAAGAGGATGTTTGTATATATATATATATATATATATATATATATATATATATATATATATATATATATATATACACAACATATATATATGTTTGAAGTTTATGCGCTGCCAAACCATCCAACCGATCGCCATGAAACTTTAGGATGTTGTCCTGTATACTCCCGAAATGGTTTCTGTAAAATTTGGTGCAGATCCGTCCACAGGGTCCTGCCCCACGGGCTCCTAAAGATCCCATGTTATTCAAATGGAGAATCTGAATTGTTTACAAAAAACATATGACTGTGTGGTTTAATGTAGTTTCACATGCCATGAGCAGATTGAAGTTCTCACAACAACAGTACTGTATATGTTTTGATTTATTGTAGTTCTACATTTCACCTTGAGAGTGTATCACACACTACTTTTACTTGATCAGGTGATCTGTATTTGGTGTTAACCTTTTTTCCTCAGTAATTAAAACATGTGGTGAAACGTGAAAATAAAAAAATAAATAATTATTTGTTTTGCAGTTTACTTTTTATGAAAATGAAAGGCGAGACAACGTCCGCCGGGTTCAGCTAGTACAATACGAAACAATATCACATGATTGTGCTGCTAGGCAATAATCAGCTGTTTCATTGTTGGAACATTTCAGTTTGGTTTTAACTACCTAACTCATTAATTGCTCTGTTACCGGAATCACTAGTGTACTACTTCTACTGTGCTTGCACTTACTCAAAACACAGTCTTTGCGTTAACAAGGTGTTTCAGTATGTTAAATAAAATAATGTATTTGTGAAATCGCAACAGGTTTTTATCATTTAAGTAAATAAAAATAATGCATTCTAAGTTATACTTTTTTATTCTTTTTTTATTCTAAATGGTAAAACTTGCCTATATAATAAATTGTTAATAAAAAAATGTTCTGAAATTTTCAGCGCTCCTTGTGGTTAAACGGATAAGTATATCGAAATAATATCAAGAGTATAAAAGTCTTAGAGTTACCAGAAATCCTAAATCCATCATAAAAAATAGAATTTTCTGTAAGAAATTTCAAAGTTGACCACCATGTTGGAAAATGGTGACAGAATTTTAAAATTTAAACTACGTAATTGTAATGAACATAAAAAATGAGGTAAAGTTCCCCATTTAAAGTTTGCTGTAAAATTAGTACTTTTTGAGATCCCAATTGTGGCTACCTTGAGTAGATCATCACCGTGTATAATGAAGCCTAATTCTAATAAATGAAATTCTACAACTAAACCTGTTACAGTAATATAACTGATGAAATGCACGAAAGAAATGTCACAATTGAGATAACATTAAAATTATCGGTAAATTTTAATTTATCTATTCTCGCACTGATTCACTCTTTCGACCCCCGTCCCAGCTACCCTGCATTAAACGTTTAAATAGTGAGTTTTCGGAACGAAAATATTAAAGCTAAAATATAAAAAAAGACGTCTTTGAAGAGTTATATAAATTCAATCTTAATTATTAATAGCTACACATTTTTCTTAAGTAAATTGTTAAAATCATGTCATTTATTAGAAAAAAGTATCATATAAATAGTAAATAATATTTTTATTCTAATAAATATACGTACAATATTAATAAATAATAACTAGGAAATACATAATACATAATAACTAGCCTTCTTTAATCAGCCACGAGGGCTAGCAAGAATTTAACAATAAATGAAAAGAGTCTATCTGATATATTCAGCATAATGTGTTAGACTTATACAGCTGCTTGATTACCAATTAGTAAAAAGTAATACAAAATAAATACATAACTACCAAATCTGTCATAGGTAAACCTAATATACATTTATAAATAAATAATTATAAAATAAATAGATACAACCAATTTTAGTGTTATTACAAATAAAAGTAATACTTGAAATATAGTTAATTTCAACCATATAAAAACGAAACTCTTTTGGATAATGGAATTAAAATTTATAGGTATGATTAAGCAAGCAATAAGCTTGAATAAATAAATAATAAAATATTAAAAAACAAAAAAAAATAGATAACAAGCAATAAGTACTACTTATAACAATAAATAAATAACAACAAATAGATAATAAGAAATAAATACTATAAATTCATAAGAAATAAATATAAATAAATACATAACAATAAATAAATTATAATAAATAGATAACAAGAACTACTGTTAGGAATAATAACATATAAACCATAGAGCCATCAAAGTTGAGTAGGTAAAAACTCAAGTTGAGATCGTTACATTGTATATTCAACTATTGTAATATTCGACCCAAGAGCATAAAATCTTTTGTTCGAGTAACCAATTCTTTAATTTACGTTTGAAGATAAAAATAAATTTTGATTCTCTCAATTGCTGTTGTAATTCATTACAACATTTTGGCCTAAGAAAAGAGGTTGATCTTTGGAAAATACTTTTAACCAATTTTGGTCTTTTTATCAAACTTGCTGCTTTACTACAAGTTCTGTTGTTGTGTCACGTAAGATCGGTTCAGTTACTACCACCTCTTATGAAAAAAATCTGCAAACCCTTATACACAAAAATATGTTGTACTGGTAGTATATTAAGCCAAAGGAAAAAATAATAAAGGAAAAATAAAAAAAATAAAGGATATGATGAGTCGCGTATACTCTTGTGTGAAATAACTTAAATAAATTTATTCTGCAAAATTCTTACTTTGTTAATTCAATTTTGAAAAGCTCCTCCCCAGCAGTGAATTCCGTAGTGCAGTTTTGATTAATCAAAGCAATGTGAGTCTTGTATGTGTTAAAATGTTATATATCTGTCAAATTTCATCGAAATGGATTCAACTGTTTTGCGAGATTGAGTAGCAAACATCCAGTGATACAAACTTTCAAATTCATATTTGTTTTCGTGTTATTTCATGTTGTACGTGTCTTGGACGGTCACGGAGTTGAACTGTTTGTTTCACATAACCAAATTTCCCTCACAAACATCCGGGACTCGACTCTTTATAGGCCATAAAAACATCCGGAGTGAGCGCCGAGGTATTATAGACAAGTACCTTGTTACAATAAGACATCTCATGTAGTAGGAGTATTTGTGCCAGTATTAGTTAGTGAGGTCTGCTACTACAGCTGGTTACATTTAGGCTACATGGAACCAAGGTGAGTAGAATACCTTAAGGTAGGGATCATTATGACGTCACTGGTGTGGTCGTCCCACCAGCTGTAGAAATACACATTATTTTACGTAACAGAACAAACAAAAGAATTGCTAATTAGAAACTGTTATTGCTGTAGCCAACTGCGGTAAACTATAAATAATATTTTTAATGTCTGGATCTGCAGAAACTGTTTTACCCTTAGCATCTTAAAGTGAGAACATTTAGTATGTACACCAAAAATGTCTCAATTCTAGGTTTTTGCTAACGTAATTTTTTTTGAACCGACATAATTTGGCATTAGAAAGAAAAATAACGGCCTCTAATTATGTTTTATTAATACCATTCCTAATTATATATAATTAAGCTAAAAATATAACCAAATATTTTTATTTTTAGGGTAACAATACATCTTATTATATTTTAATAATCAATTAATTCACTATATTAAATTATACTTAAATTAATTAAACACATAATTGACTGGTGACAAAATGACGATAGTTGTTTTTGATATAAATAGTAAATAACTACGAAGACACTTATGTGACAAATCAGCAGTAAAATCATCGTTACTAAAATATTAGGTTATCGTAACGTGTTACTGGAGTACTCTGCGAGTCGTTATAACACTGTCTCTCAAACACAGTGACGGTTCCTGCTAAAAGTCAGCTGATCACAACAGTGACGTCATTATGATCCCTACCTTGTTATTCTACTTACCTTGTACGGAACTACAATAGCGCTCCACAATCGGACCTCAAAACAGCTGATAAATTGAAACACTAAATTTAACATTGGATGAGAAATATATGTGTGTGTATATGGTTCTGTACAACTTATTCCAAGGCCCCCACTGAAGAATTAAGAAGTGAGATCCCTCCCTCATGGTTGCCTTATGAGTTCACTACGAAGTACTCTTATTTGTACTAATGACGAAGTTTTATTTATAATTAGGGTGTCTAGCTTGTTTATAAACACGAATATAGTTTAATCTGTGTACACTATGTACAGACATTTATATTGGTCTTATATTGGGTACACTGTTTAGGATGAAATGAAACTGCACATTTACGTGGAATCCTAACTGAGTAACTATGTAGTAGTTATTGGCTATATTTAACTAACTGCGAGGCCTGATACGATTTCTGTCCCCAGACAACATCCAAAATGTTCATGACTTCTTTAGTAGTACTATGCCGATGGAAATCGTTGAGCGTTCATTGTATTAATATTAGAGGACTGAGAACAAAACACTCACCTTGTTACTGAACTACACTACAGTAAGTGCAATGTTGTATAATTTAATTCATATTTTTCAGGCTAAGCTCCATTCCCACTTTGGTACTTCAGTCTGCTCCTCAATTTCCATTAGTCCTTACTTCCTGACGCCCAGGACCTAATTAATTATTCATAACGGCTACGACCAATCGCTGGGCCATTGACCGTGTACTCAAACCAATAAGCCTTTGTAATTTGATAGAGTTAAAGAAATACAAAATTTTAGTACTTAGCAAATTTAAATTCCATAAACAATGTTTACATCTTCAGACAAAACACAACTGTAATACACCTAATATATTTCAATGAGAAGACTTCAAGAAAAAAATTCCTTTATTTAATGGAAGTATTAAAATTTTGGTAACTGAGTTTGAATACATTTTTATTCTTACCATTATTCAAAAGATTTAAATTTATAACATTAATACCGGTAATTCTATCTGTCCTAACAAATATCACTAATTCACAGATGGTGGTAATTAGTGGTCTTTTTCTTCAACGAGGAGAATGGTTCTAGATCACTTTTCTAAAAATAAACAAAGTACATTTTTTTGATTATTTGATAGGCCACCCATATTATACATTTAGTCGAAGGTTGCTGATCTTGCGGTTTCGTTTGAGCCAGTATCACCTTACATTCTAGATTACTAAATTTACTAAATTCCCTAACATTAATAAATAAAATGTCAATTAAAGGTGACAGTTTCCTTCCGCGAAAATGCAAAAAAAAAAAAAAAAAAAAAAAAAACAGAAGTTTCCATTTCAACGACTCGGGATCATAACATTGATTGTATCGCAAACTTGAAGTCATTTGATAGGTGAAGTGATTTGAAATTTACTAGTGGACCATAAATAGATTTTTGTAAAAACTACAAATTTCTATTTTATACAGGGAAATATGTCTAAATTTAAACGCCATTCTTGACTAATTTAAATAAAAAATTTCATAATATCAATTTATGTCCACTATACAGCACCTTTAATAATTATACAGTGTTCACTGTAACTCATTGTAATAATAATACGAATAACGCATTTCAAATAGAACAGTATGTTTTAGCCCGCTATCGGTAAGTTAATACGTCTATTGTAGGTCTGTCGACTTCCGAGCGGTGGCTTGGCGGTTTGGGCCTGTCGACTTCCGAGCGGTGGCTTGGCGGTTTGGGCCTGTTGACTTCCGAGCGGTGGCTTGGCGGTTTGGGCCTGTTGACTTTCGAGCGGTGGCTTGGCGGTTTGGGCCTGTTGACTTTCGAGCGGTGGCTTGGCGGTTTGGGCCTGTCGACTTCCGAGCGGTGGCTTGGCGGTTTTGGCCTGTTGACTTCCAAGTGGTGGCTTGGCGATTTGGGCCTGTCGACTTCCAAGTGGTGGCTTGGCGGTTTGAGCCTGTCGACTTCCGAGTGGTGGCTTGGCGGTTTGGGCCTGTCGACTTCCGAGCGGTGGCTTGGCGGTTTGGGCCTGTTGACTTCCGAGCGGTGGCTTGGCGGTTTGGGCCTGTTGACTTTCGAGCGGTGGCTTGGCGGTTTGGGCCTGTCGACTTCCGAGCGGTGGTTTGGCGGTTTGGGCCTGTCGACTTCCGAGCGGTGGCTTGGCGATTTGGGCCTGTCGACTTCCGAGTGGTGGCTTGGCGGTTTGGGCCTGTCGACTTCCGATCAGTGGCTTGGCGGTTTGGGCCTGTCGACTTCCGAGTGGTGCTTGGCGGTTTGGGCCTGTTGACTCCCGAGCGGTGGCTTGGCGGTTTGGGCCTGTTGACTTTCGAGCGGTGAATTGGCGGTTTGGGCCTGTCGACTTCCGAGCGGTGGCTTGGCGGTTTAGGAAACGGATACCTTAAGGATTATTTCTTATCCTTATTCATAGTTTAGGTTACCCTTTAGTACCTACCTCATAGGAGCGGTCGTAGCTAAGAGTCTAAGGCTATAGCTTTCCACGGTATTGGTCCGTGTTCGATTCACGATTAAGACCATGAACAGGTTTTGCCCTTGGTTTGGAAGTCACGTAAAGCCGTTGGTTCCCAGGTCAAGTTTTAGAGAGGGCTTCTTAAACCCCAACTCCGCCTGGACGCCTGATAAAATAAGACGAACGTCAACTCTTTTTTAACTTTTAGTTTTCTATCTAGCCCTAAAACGAAAGAGAAACCAAATCCAGAGTGCCCTAGGCAATGCATTATAATGGCAGAATATTGCAATATTACCTTTTGCAACATTTTCATGTACCATCCTGACATAGTACACCCAAATAAAGACAACTTAGCAACAGATAACTTTATTTAGTACCACAGACTAAATAATTTGCAAACTTGTGATTACCGCTAACCAATTAGTTTCAAACTGTATTCATACCTCTTATACAGTATTTATTTTCAAGATTGGGTGTTTTATAAAAGTGATGCCTGAATAAAAAATGACACTCAGAATGACAAACCATTGACAAACACACAATCGTGAAAAATATATACACTGAGCATTCGAAGAACTACATAACGTACCAGACATGAACGTTTCTGTAACAATGCACAAATTCGTAATCACAAACTACTGTATAGGATTAAAAGGCTGAGTTTAGACAACCTGTGCGGAAAATGGTCCCAGCCGAGTTTTTTGGGATTTAACAACTTAGTTTGTCAAATCCCCAAATGTTCCCTGATATCTAAAACTGCCTAAATCTAAATGCCAAATTTAATTTTACACATACCATCAAAGGGTGTTCTGCCCTAAGACAGGTCCTGCTTCAGCCTTCGGCAAAACATCTCTGTGTTAAACAAGTCTTTTGTTGTCTCATACTTCCCTCCGATCCTGACACTGTCCAACATCTTATATCTTTTTCTTCTCTTTTCTCCAACTTTCCCTTCTACAGCTGTTCTCAACATCACATGTCTGTTTCATCACATGTCCTAACCAATTAATTTTTCTTCTCCTTACAGTTTTTCAGTGTTTCCTTCTCTACGCCACTTTCCTAAGTTTCATTTCCATTCTACCTTCTCATGTCTCCAGCCTTCTCCAAATTCACATCTCCAGCCTTCTCCAAATTCACATCTCCAGTGCCTCCAATCTCTTCCCGTTTTCTTTCCTTCATGTTTCCACTCCATGTAATAAAACACTCCACTTTAATACTCCGATCGTCAGACACTCTACACAGTCAGAAACCAGGCTACTCATTTCAGAAACATGAATATACTATTATAATTACCATTTTCTTTTTCTTTGTTTTTATTTATTTATTTATTTTTTTTTTACGAGAGATATACGACCATTTTACTACAGCGTTCATTTCCCTCAGACCCCTGAGTTGCAGAGGCTTGCAATTTGCAGATCACGTGTGTGAAATTTGCAGGTTAACACATTACAGGCGTCGTTCGCAAATAACACAGATACTGCCTAAATGCGAATACGAAGGCACCAGTACCGCCGCTGTGAAATACATTACACGAAACTAAACATTCAATTTTCCTGATTCAGACAACATTTATAAATAATTTAAGCTAGTTAAGAATTAAATTACGAAATAAGTTAATACTAATGAAAGAACTTGCTACAAAGTCAGTTTGCTACACATGTTTTTCTGATATCATCTATAGAACCATTTTCAAAATAAAATACTGTAAATAAATGGTTCCAAAGAACTGGCACAAACTTTCCCCATAATTAAAACTAAAAAATCAAAACTTTGAAAACAACCAGTTTGATTCCCAAATATGTTTTTTGCCATAACTCAAAAACTATTCAAGTTAGAGACACGCGGATTTTACTGAACTACCCAGAAAGTAAGTTCCGTTTCCATTTATATCCGCTGCAGCGCTGCGATCGCAGTTCCGCGCATGCGTGGCAGACGTTCTGTATCAAGGAGAAGAAACGTGCGCCATTTTGAGATCGCTGTCAGTCTCGTACGCTTTGTTGTGCTTGTTTAAAATGTCGGTGTTGATCGAAAATCCCGCCGCTTGTGAAATCAGATCTGTGATTCGTTTTCTGAATGCTAAGAAAGTGAAACCGATTGACATTTATCGGCAAATTTGCGAGGTTTATGGACAAAATGCGATGAGTGATTCAATGGTGAGAAGATGGGTCCGACAGTTTAATGAAGGACGTAATGAAGTGCATGATGAAGAACGAAGTGGGCGTCCATCTTTGATTACAGAAGAACTGGTTCACACGATTGATGAGAAGGCATCTTACTGATTGATTTCTTACCGCGAGGTCAAACAATCAATGCAGAAGTTTACTGCGAGACACTGAGGAAATTGTGCCGCGCAATACAGAATAAGCGCCGAGGATTTCTGTCCAAAGGTGTTGTTTTTCTTCACGACAATGCACGACCACACACTGCAAATGTGACGAAAAACCTCATACAGGGATTTGGCTGGGACGTGTTTGACCATCCTCCGTACAGCCCTGACCTCGCTCCTAGCGACTTTCATCTGTTCTTACATCTGAAGTCTTTCCTTGGCGGTCAACACTTCAACGATGACGAAGAGCTGAAAGAAAATGTTTCCAAATGGTTGAAGACACAGGCGGCAACCTTCTATGAAGAAGGCATAGAAAAACTTGTGCCACGCTATGACAAATGCCTGCAAAATTTCGGCAGTTATGTAGAAAAGTAGTTTAAGAGTTGTAGATTTTAGTGCAATAAATATTTTTTCTGTATCTGTAGACAAATTATTTTTATTACCAAACGGAACTTACTTTCTGGACGTACCTCGTATTTTAAATTGTAATTGACATATTCCCTGAAAATATATTCAAAATCGTTAGAGCCTTTTAAAGAAAATTCCATTTTTGTATGTTTTCCCATAAAAATAAAAAATAACTAAAATTTCAAAAAAGTGAAAATTTTTCTGAAGATACTGGCTAAATACACATACATACTAAATTTAATAAAAATCTATCCATCCGTTTGGTCTCCAGCGAAGTGCACATACTCACAGACAGTCACACCTACGGACAGATATAAAATTGGTCGGTAGCGTAGGTGGTTTAATCCCAGCTTCATAAGCTAAAGGTTGTCAGTTTGATCCTAATCAGAGTCATAACACATTTTGAGAAGGATCAGCTGATAACCACCGGCTGTTCATTTGTCATTGGGCTATTAATTAATGACACTTTCTAAGGAATAGTTGACCTTAGTTTGTAACAATGACTACATTCGCTCATCTACACTCATCACACTCATTCGAAATCCATATTCGCCCAATATCTTGACGATCGGCGTCTTATGAATAAATAAATAAATAATTAATTTTTTTCGAAAAACCACTTTTTTGGGTTCATGAGACCCTAAAATGAATTTTTGAAGCAAGTTCTAAAAAATCTTTTTTGACGTTCATAATACCTTTTCCATGCAAACGCACATGGGAGAAAGTAAATTGTGTAACATCGTTTTTAATAATAATAATTCTTTAAAACAAAGTGGAAACCTTAAATAAAACTTGTTGGTACTAAATTATAAAATGTGTTTATTAATAAAGTGCTTATTTTTAATGTTTATAAAATACCCTCACAATTTATATGCAATTATAAAAAGTATTATATATCATGATAAAGGAATATTTGTATTCGATTTTTATCAATATATTTTGACAATAAGCGCTATTTTAAAAATTAATAAACAATAAGTCTGTATATGTTAGATAAATAAACTGTGGAAAGAGCAATTACAGATTAAGTATAAATGAAAATATATGAAATGTCTCTACTAATCAGGTAACATTTATATTTACCTATAACAGGTTTTTTAAATACATTTTGATATACTCATATTATCCTGAATTGAATAATGTAAGGGTGCTGAGTAAGAAAGTAGCCTACATTGTAAGTTTAGTAAAAAAATTTTGAAAAATGCGATATTATGAAGTATTTTAGAGTTTGTTTGGACTAATTAAAGTAATTAGATTAAGTAACTTGTTCACCAATCAATTAAACCAATACATTTTATTTAAAAAAGAATGAAAATACTTTAAATTTTTAATTTTTAGAATGTTTAGTGTAACAGAACGAAATTTCTCGAATTAAGTTTTTTGAAATATGGGTTGGTCGACGTATTACTAAAGAGCTCGTTCACCAGATCTAATTCCATATTTTTTCCTTTGGTAGATTATAAAAAGTAAATCCACTTTTTATAATATTCGTTTATGGTCTTCATGAAATGAGACCATAAAACATCGACGAGCTAAGAGAAAGTAAATTGTACATTCTTATCATGTTATTACACCAGACATGTTGTATGTATAAAACGGTCTTAGTTGAATGATGGCAAAACACGTAAACACTTGTACAATAGAAGTCTATAGAGAGCAGCAATGTACAGCTAGGGATGGCAACGTGATATATCGATGAATATGTTTCGATATATTAGTATCGATAATTTCTTTTGACATTATCGGCCATATCGATATTTTTATCCGATATGTCATATCACTAAATATTGACGTTGTTTTCTCACTAAAAACATCACGATTCGAAAAACACATATCAATTCCTCTTATGTGTACAAAACATTAAAATAATAAAGTAGCTTTGTTTAATTATTTTTTTTTTAGTGAGGTTAACGCAGACCAGTGTGTAGTAGAACGGGTAAATGAAGTGTGTGAGTTGGCAACGCTGACTCTAAAATTAAGGCCTATCTAGTGGCCTTACAAACACCATTATTACATTATTCTTTTATATATTTAACATAAAAATTAAAGGTATAATTATTTTTGTTTTTAATTTTTGAATTGATCTACCCCCCCCCCCTCCGAAATTGTTACATTCAGTAGGCTATTCTAAATAGTGACAGCAAAAGATGGGCATATCTTTGGTCATGATATAAGAGTTCGTGAATAATACGGTAGCCGATTTATCGATATTTTTTCTATCGATACTATCGTTCGATCGATATTTGGTTTGCGATATATCGATATGTTCAAAATATTTTCATCTCTATTTACAACACAGCTGGTTTAACAAGGGCCGTGGGGCACAGATACGCAGTATACCTGTGAGTGTACGAATTGTGGGGTGCCAGATGACTAGTGGAAGGATAGCCGCCTGGCTTTATAACCAACCGATTGGTTATTTTTCCTGCTCATCGATTACTTTCTCAAAGTGATAATCGACCAACTTCAAACTGTAATATTAATCACTCTGCAGTTTGACAACTATAAGTCTACTATGTCCATAAATGAGACTCACATTTTGCAGAACGACTTAGTTGCCCTAGCTATCGTTCTTTTAATAAATATATCTTTCTGAGGAACAGTCGACCTTATTAGTAACAATGACTACACTCGTTTATCTACACTCATCACATTCATTCGCCACTTATATTAGCCCATATCTCCACGATCGGCGTCTTACAAATAAATAATGCTTAAGATTTATTATCATGACGTAACAAGCCTATCACGCATTGGTAAAAATACAAGACAAGTGAACGTCACACAACACAAGTGTATTACAACATAACTAGAAATGTTAGAAACATTATGGTAATCGCTTTCAACAAACCACGTTTAAAGAAATGATTTAGAGCTTTACATAATATTTGTACAATTTGCACTTATATTGTAATAAAGTTTTGCTGTATGATATTTACATATATTGAAGCTAAGATAAAACGTCAACTTATAAAATAAACCAATTGAAAACCAGTTTATAATCAGAATTTTCTCACAAAAAATACTATTTTGAGCTAATAATTTAGCGAAATAAATAATTTTTATTCCTAATGAACTCACCACAGTAGTGACAATAGTTTTTTAAATCATCACTAATTTTTAGATCGGAAATAAAATAAATACATCTGATTCACGTCATTAGAGATTACAAGTACTGCACCTCAAATAATATATATTATATATATATATATATATATATGTATATATATATAGTTTTTAACTTAACAGGGTGTGTGCTAACATTTGTTCATCTTAAATACATAAACCTAAGCCTGACCCATAAACGATCTAATCACTCATCTCGAAATATCTGGAAGCACAGACCAGATTTTGTAGATTTGGAGGAAAGTTTTGTATCATGGAGACCCACTATGAAAGGATTTCTCGAAATTTCGTTCCTAAAGGGTAAAAACAAATCCTCAACTTTTATTTTTCTTAAGAGTAACATCGCCATTAAATTAATTTAATGATTTGTTGTAACAGCTGATACAACAAAAATTAACATTACATAAAGCTTAATCTTAGAACTTAGGCTTAAGCGGCCGGTGTCATAACTTGAATCTACAGTTTCCGGTGACAACCGCGTCAAGGTACTATCTACAATATTTACAAGATGACCATCTTGTAAATATTGTAGATAGTACCTTGACGCGGTTGTCACCGGAAACTGTAGATTCTAGTTACATAAAGCTTGTTTATTTATTTTGTTCATTGCGAAATGTTTAAGGTCATTTACGGTAACACTTAAATGATTGATCTACTCTGCATGGCCCTAAAGTAGACTTATAGGGGTTAATAGACTATAAAACGTTGTTATCTGAGAAAACGGCTGCAGCCTATCGATGCGTTGATTTGGAGAGAACTACGGAGGGAGTGTAAGCAAGCGTAGAGAACTACCCTTTATCGAAGCAAGGGATGTCAAATTGTTTATTACTAAAATAGAAGCTTATTAGCTGTATTCTTTAATTATTGAGCGAAAAGCGTTGCAGATTTAGGGAAAGTTTAGGAATAATTTCAATGTGGTGAAAATAATTGAATCGAATCAAACTAATTTATTTTGTTTGTTTCTGTTGTACGTTGCACACTCGCTAGTCTCGCCCACTCCCCTACTTCCTGTCCTCACTACACCTTCTCTCCTGCACATGTCCTCTCCTGATGTTCTGTAATTTAATAGCAATATAAAGGTAGATTTGCCCGAATCCTAAAATAATCTGTAACTAGTTAAATATCCATGCATAAATATATATTTATATATTACACGAATCAAACATTATTCATATATTCTATCGTTTGTAATCTCTTATACTGTTATTTTAACACCAAGTATTTCATAACACGAAACAAAATATATAAATAACACTTTCAACAGATTTGCAACTGTTATATTTGAAATAGTATTTATGTAATTATTGAAATTATAATCATCAATTTGTATAAATGTATTATTTAGCCTTGAATGACAATAAGAGAGTGATTTTCTACTCTCTACTAACGAAAATATAGATGATTTATCACAAGAAAAAAAATACAAAACAATATAGATTATTTCATTTATATAAAAGCTTGTCAGTTGATTTCAACATTGTTAATGAGAAAAATCGGCTGTATAACACAACATTTAAAAGATACACTTGTCTTCATCTGAAGAATTTCGAATATCACTTTCTATTTCGTTCATAAGAAAATATTTAACATAGACAACTCTTATTTTAATTTACTAAATAATATAATTCTAAATAATGTAAAAGTACAAAATCCTTTTTGTGTTGTTTGTTGTATACATTGTAGGTGGAAGGTATACGAAATATTATGTATTATTGCTTTTGATGTAACATTTAACAAGCAAAAATTAATTGTAAAAAGAAGAACAATACGAAATAGTAAATTTAACAGTTCAACCAAAATTAATCTTAAACACTCTATATTTTAAATCCTGTTAAAAAAGACTTTCCGATGAAGATTTAAAAATATTTAACAATTCGCAGCATTGATTAGGCCTATTCATACCCTACAGTAGGAATGCTTTGCAATAAGTGACAAAACGCCTTCAGTTATTTGGTTTACTTCTTGTGTTACAGCAGTGTAGTCAGTGTATCAACAACTTTGAAGGCTTCAGATGCAACGAACAAAAACAGTTGAGAGATAACATTGGAGAAGTTTGGTTTTTTAAGCATTTAAATATAAAACAACAATTTATTAATTCCCTTCTATTTTTGATTTATTTATTTTTGTCTTGTGAAAGACAAGTATTTTTTAAAAGACCTTGAGTTAAAGAAAAACAAAGACAAATTACTAATACGTATACATAAACAGGTAGTCCAAAATATATGACAGCTACTAATCTATACATTTTTTAGTTCAGATGCTATGCGCTAGAAAATATAATGAACCAATTTGAGAGAATACGTGTTTCGGTTACTTTCAAAACTCCTTAGTTACTCTCGAATTTTGTAGTAATAATTGCTTACATTAATTTTATTCGATTAGAAATTTTAGTTTTGGGAAACTAGTTTAAACTACATAGGTTTGGTTGGTACATCAACTTAAATGAATTTTAAATAAATTTACATATAAATAAAGTAAAAGATCAGCAATTAATTTACAATCCTGTATTTAAAATTGTGAATATTTTCAAGGGTATTTTTTTTAATGGTAATTTTTTCCTGTTACTAACCAACCAATAAAAGTAAAAAAAAACGTAAATATAAAATAGTGTATACAGAAATAACGTTAAAATATGTATTTTATTATTTCACAGAAAAATATCATACTATATCTTTTTTCAGGGGAGGGGAGCAACTGACGTAGATGGGATTATCACATAAGTGACAGACCCGCTACCAAAATCATCGGTCTTTTAGCACAACCACAGAGAAGAAAGGAACAGAGGTTGCAACCATTAACGGGGTGAACGTGTGTCGATTAGTTATTTCTGCAGTTTGTCATGTGATGGCAGGGACAGCACCTTGTCAGTCCCTCTCCTTATTCCCCTCAAATCTTCAAGGATAAAAGTAGTAATTATTACTAGAGATGTATAAATATGTACCATCAGTTTTAATAAATTGATACGTGCTATGAAGCGTTATCTGCGGCCATAAGAAAGAGACCTCTGTTTCTTTTTTCTCTGTGGTACCACTTAGGTAATAAGTACAGCTTATAGATTGGAACAACGTCATATTCCTGATGTGCAACATAGTTATTCAAGAAATAACTCATAAATAAAACATTCACTACTTGGGAAGTTGAATAAGATCTATCTCTATTTTGAATCTGCTCATCTTGCAAGATATCCCATATCGTGCTGGTGTAATAAACGTAGAAAACCACACCTGAGATTAACTTTTTAATTAAACTTCGGACATGTTTGATGGCTGGAACCTATTTCTAGTATCAGACATACTATTACTATTGATGGAATGAATCCTAATGCAAGGAATGCATTTTGTTGAGACACTTTCACAAAGATGTAGGAAGATGCAACTACTGTGGAACAAAGTGGGGAACGGTAAATTAGCAGTCATGAGATTGCGGAAATGAACTCAAACCGTGGATCGCATAGTTAAAGATTACCTATAGCGTTATTTTCTGCATGGAGTAGCTGGTGTTCAGTTCAATGGAGATTGGGAGTTAGGATGGTTGCGAAACTTGGGACTTACTGCTGTAACGGGGGATTGGTAGTTCAGCACCAAGGCATATACAAGAACTTTTTAACGTATATTTTATTTCTATGTATTATTTTTAATTAGTTTTTCATTTGTCTCATTTTTTTGGTTACTGGCAAGAACAAGCCGCTTTATATATATTTGATATGAAAATGTGATAAAATGTTAGGTTTACGTTCGTGCTTTTACAAATTGCCTACAGAAAGTGTTGGGCGGATATTTGGGAATAATATGACTCTTAGGTAACCATTTTGAGGAGTGGCTAGCATTGTAGAGTCTAGCTCAAAATGTTAATGACGTAGATTATATACTAGAACATAAAGTTACATGTCCGTTTTCATATTTAACCCTGTCATGTAATGGCGTGGCTACGTGTTATTCATCACGAAAACAAACGCCGATCGTAGGGATATGAGCTTATTAAGAGACGAATGAGTGTGATGAGTGCAGACGAGCAAATGAAGTCATTTTTACAAACTAAGGCCGTCTGTTCCTTACAGAGAGCCATTCATTAATACCTAACAGCCAGGCCAAATAAGGGGCCTACAGATTTACGTGGAATCCGAACCACTTAGTATTGGTCTGGTTTCAGCTGACAAAATTGATTCTATAGTGTTCTTTATAATATGACATCGTTACTAAATAATGATTTTCTTCAGCTTTAAATGATGAGACTTTATAAATAGCATAGACACGGAAATACACTATCATAATTACAAGAAATGTGACTAGCTACACTTTTATTTTAAACGGTTTTAATGAATATAAAATATATACAGAAAAATGATTTGACTTAGAATCTTAAGTTCAGCCTTAATAAATGCACCAGAACCATAGTTCTATTCAGCGTCCAAAATGTACTTAATATTACCTCTAAGGTTTGTCATTTACAAAACGAAAATCTAAATTATTTCAACAGAAATTATGACAATCCACTTCAAGAAAGAGTCTAACGACAACAAAAACAAGTAATTAAAAGTAACATAAATATTTAAGGATCCAACTTAACTATTCAAACAAAATATACTACTGGTTTGAAACAAATAAGTAAGTTTTGAGATTCCACAAGTAACGAACATCTTAAAAAATAACCAACTTTTTTTATTTTCAAATATCTTCAAGAAATGAGGAGAAATGTTATTTTGAAAGGCAATTTAATAACAAATTATAAGGCCAGCGTTATTGAATGGTTGTCCAAAAATATATTTATATTTTTTGGGAAACTTGAAAAAAAATGTCTTAGGCCTATTGTTGATTGGTACATTTTTTTGAAAGCATTGATATTTTTACGTGACAAATTTACCAATCACGAACAGTCCAACGCCAGCAAGTAACAGTCCAACAACAATTCATAATATTACTTCATGTATGGTAAAATCACATTTCACCTCTATTACTAATTCTGTCAAAACATATTTTAAGAACTCTACAGATAGATGTTGAACAGGACGTATTTCCAGCAGTTTGTAAATTGGGAATGAACTATCTCTGAAATGTATTTATTTTATCTTCATTCGTTTTACTTTGCTACAACGAGAAATAGTTCCTTGTTGCCATTAGACAGAATGACCAACGGCGCGGGAAGTAGTTCCTTGTTGCCATTAGACAGAACGACCAACGGCACCGGAAGTAATTCCTTGTTGCCATTAGACAGAACGACCAACGGTGCGGGAAGTAGTTCCTTGTTGCCATTACACAGAACGACCAACGGCGCCAGAAGTAATTCCTTGTTGCCATTAGACAGAACGACCAACGGTGCGGGAAGTAGTTCCTTGTTGCCATTACACAGAACGACCAACGGCGCCGGAAGTAGTTCCTTGTTGCCATTAGACAGAACGACCAACGGCGCAGGAAGTAGTTCCTTGTTGCCATTAGACAAAACGACCAACGGCGTAGGAAGTAGTTCCATGTTGCCATTAGACAGAACGACCAACGGCGCAGAAATTATGTGTACCGGAGTTTGAAAGTCGCTTCCTAAAAAACTAAGAGGCATCAAAAGAAATAGCAGAGAAAAAAAATCATCATTGTTTTCCTCGTTTAATTGTACGTTATGACATGTATATCGTTACTTTTGATTATATGTTTCGATAAATTGTATCATATCTGGAACAAAAAAAAGTACGGGAATGTCAGTTATTACTTTGCATTAACGTTACAATGGTATTACTAAAAATCCCATAAATGTATGGCATTTGTATTTCTAGTACGTGGTAGACAAGAGGGTTTTCTGTAAGTTTTATAAAATTCATAATTTTAACTTTGTAAGAAAAAGAGTTCGTATCAATTTCCTGAAACAACGAATTCTTGGCTTCCAGAGGTCGTAAAATTAACTACTTGGTCGCGTTGTAATCCTTATGAAATATTTACTTCATTTAAAAATGATTTTAAATAGAATTGAATCAGTTTTAAATCACTCCTAATTTTTATAAAACTTATAGAAAACATTCCTGTCAACCAAGTTTTAAAACATAAATGCGATACATTAACGGGTATTTTAGTAACTAAAGTGTAAAGTTGATGCAAAGTGAAAACTAGTAAACTTTCCAGTACAATTTTTCAAACTAGTAAAAAATTATCAAAACTTATAAAATGTAACAATAAATATGTCGTAATGTACAATCAAACAATGAAAACCATGGTGTGATTTGACTGTTTGTAGATCTATTAGTTTCTTAGTAAACTTCACACTCGGGAATACCTAACTACTGCACCGACAGTGTCCCACCCACCCATCAAATGACTTATGGGCCCTCTGAAGAAATTCGTCCTACAGATGTCTTATGGGGAACTGGGCTCACATGATGCGCACTAGCTGCGCACAGGAGTAAGTAAATCCAATATGTGCACACAAGAGTGTCCATCCTGACGACATGGGGTTATGTACGATTCTGTGGACGTACAAAAGTAATATTTTGAGTTAATATGTTATTTGAAATTTTAAACGATAGATTACCGTATAAGTATAGGCAGAAATAACACAAGTAAACGTCACACAACATACTTTATTGAACAGTTTGTGAATACCTCTGGTCTTAGGAATGTAAACGTGGTTTACCGAAATAACACATGTGAACGTCACACAACACACTTTATTGAACAGTTTGTAAATACCTCTGGTCTCACGAATGTAAACGTGGTTTACCGAAATAACACATGTGAACGTCACACAACACACTTTATTGAACAGTTTGTAAATACCTCTGGTCTCACGAATGTAAACGTGGTTTACCGAAATAACACAAGTGAACGTCACACAACACACTTTATTGAACAGTTTGTGAATACCTCTGGTCTCACGAATGTAAACGTGATTTACCGAAATAACACAAGTGAACGTCACACAACACACTTTATTAAACAGTTTGTGAATACATCTCGTCTCAGGAATGTAAACGTGATTTACCGAAATAACAAAAGTGAACGTCACACAACACACTTTATTGAACAGTTTGTGAATACATCTCGTCTCAGGAATGTAAACGTGATTTACCGAAATAACAAAAGTGAACGTCACACAACACACTTTATTGAACAGTTTGTGAATACCTCTCGTCTCAGGAATGTAAACGTGATTTACCGAAATAACACAAGTGAACGTCACACAATACACTTTATTGAACAGTTTGTAAATAACTCTGGTTTGAGGAATGTAAACGTGGTTTAACGAAATAACACAAGTGGACGTCACACAACACACTTTATTGAACAGTTTGTGAACAATACTCTTGGGTATTATTTATTCTAATAAACAGGCGTAACGCAAGTGGTGTGAGTGAGATACTGTATATAAATTTAATATTGTGATTTTATGTTAAACAGTGAATATATTTATTTGCGAGCGCAGCGAGCGGTGGGGTTGGCACGCGAAGCGTGCAGAGGTGTCCCCTAGTCTATTATGAAGTTAGACCCCATCAGAATCAAAACAAACTTTGAAAGGAATCAGCTGACAACCACCAGTTGTTCTAAAGAATAATCATCCTTGGGTCGTAAAAATTAAATATATTTTATTTTACCACACATAACTTCAAAATACATGGAAATAAATTCATAATATTCAGCACTCAGACTGGACCTGAATACTTTTACTATAATAGACTTTGTTTATGATTCCCTAGACAACATTATTCAACCCTAATTTCCTAAAACTGATATTTCAAAGTAGCTTTCAGAAGGAAAATTTCCTTTTTCCTGCTTTTGAAATTTTGTTAATATTAAAAAATGGCTGTTTCAACATTACCACTGTACGCGTAGAAGTAAGTGGGTTGGACATTACTACTCTACGTGTATGGGTGGCTGGGTGGGTCAACAGTACTGTACGTGTAGGAGTGGGTGGGTGAGACATTACTATTGTACGTGAAGGAGTGGGTGGGTGGGACATTACCAATGTGCGTGTATGGGCGGGCGGGTGGGTCATTACCACTGTGCGTGTAGGTGTGGGTAGTTGGGTCATTACCACTGTACGTGTAGGAGTGGGTGGGTGGGACATTACTACTGTACGTGTATGGGTGGGTGGGTTTGTCAATAGTACTGTACGTGTAGGAGTGGGTGGGTGGGACACTACTACTCTACGTGTATGAGTGGGTGGGTGGGTCATTATTACTGTACGTGTAGGTGTGGGTGGTTGGGACATTACCACTGTACGTGTAGGAGTGGGTGGGTGGGACATTACTACTGTACGTGTATGGGTGGGCAGGTGGGTCATTACCACTGTACGTGTAGGTGTGGGTAGTTGGGACATTACCACTGTACGTGTAGGAGTGGGTGAGTGGGACATTACTACTGTACGTGTATGGGTGGGCAAGTGGGTCAGATTAAAAGATACATATAAACCTTCTTCAAGTGACTAATAAGCTTTTTTTCAGATTAGAGACATTTACTGAATTTAAAAAATCCCTTATTAAATAATTGTAAAAAGTGTAAACTTATTTTAGAACTCTGATTTTCGAAGATAGTGTACGATTGATCTATCTTTAAATTTAAAGATGGAATATTAAATGACATAAAATGGTTTTTTGTGTTATCAAAAAAGCATTTCATTTTACACCTAAAGAATAAGTTATAACCATGTAATGTAACAATGTAACTTATATACTTACTTTGGATTAGTTATAAATCGATGCTGTATTTTACTCATACTTTCCCAACTACTATAAGATCATTTGCTTGTATATGTAAAGAAGATACATAAATATGCACAGATACTTGTTGGTGCAGTGCAAAGCTTGTAATGTGGGAAGTGACTAGGCCAGAGGGGTGGGGAGTGTAAACGTTGCATCATATGCAAAGCAATCACAGACTTATGCAAGTCGACGATGTAACGCTAATGGAAGGAGTGTCCCACAAACACACCCCCTTGTGGTAGAGCGGTCAGCGACCGAGTCCACCCAAGGGTCACTCACTCGAACAGACTTCGTCTCCGTCAACCCTCTGGGGCTCTAACAAGAGTACTGTATACGTGAAGATAGCAAAATAAATAAAATGACTGAAAACTTACTATAAACTAGTGGTCTGCTAAGAGAAAGAAACATCAAAGGGACGATTTAAAATAGAACATGGCAACAGTTTTAAGAAAGTTTACTTTTTCGGAAATACAATATGACGTAGAAATAATTGTAATGCAAACAGTATTTTTTGCAAGTTCATCAAAAAATATATTTTAGGACTCCCAAAAACCCAAGAAAATTTACAGGATGTCCCAACAAAGGTATCAAAGGTGCTAAGTTTCGGATTATACATCTGGAAACAATGAAGGCTATAACTTTTTCGAATTCCACTCCGTCCAGTGTTTATACGTCTTTTTATGTTTTTATAACACTTTTTAATAATCAAGAACATATAGACCGACTCATTTAAAATATTGCACTTTTCTTTATATAACCATTACTTAACAGTAAAAATAATTTTTTTTAACCAATGAATTATCATGAGCCATTTAAAAACGGGGATAATTTTTAATGTTTAAAACATTTTTTCCTTTAATGATATTTGGAGTTCATATTTTTAAATGACCATAGTTTAACATTGCCTAGGATATCTAAACTGATATTTTTGTGTTATTTAAAAATAGTAATGCAAAGAAATGTGTAAAGTTTCAAGTCATTCTGTCTATTCGTTCTTGAGTTATTAATTTTGTTGTGAAAAAAAAAAAAAAAACACTGAAAAATGACAGATAGACACTAAACAGAGTGGAATTAGGAAAATATGTATTAATAAGTTTTTGCTTTAAATTAGATGTGGAATCCGATTTGTGAAACCCCTCTGAATGTGTAATAAACTGATCTTGCATTGTTACCTGATAATTATGTAATGTTTTAAAATTGAATTAATTTTTCATTTAATCAGCTGTTAATATGAAGAAAACCAAAGTCTAACGACTGTGGTATAACAATTTTCTTTACATAAGAATAACATAAAAACTAACTTTGAAACCCAATGAGGTAGAGCCCCGAAGACAACCAACACTTTTTTTCTATTTAAGATGCCCAGAACCTGAATACCAAATTTAATTTATTGACCAAATTTAATCAATTGATAAGTGAGTGAGGACGTTGCCAATAAGATACCTACTATATATTTAGAAAAGAAAAACCATAACAACATGTTTTTTTTTTTAAATTATTGATTCATGATCCTTTAAAAAATCAATTTGTAGGTCTATTTATTTTAAATATTTTATGAATAAAAATATAAAAGTACCTCCGAGTATGAATAAACTTACGTTTTAAGAAATTAAGTGTGCAATCGAATAAAAATGGCACAAACTAAATATTTAGGAATTGGATAAAAATATTCAAGTACAAGATAACTCGTGTTTTGGAAAGAAATATTCATGGATAGTATCATTAGATTAGTAAAGTACCACGGTAGATTTTAGTATAGCCAAATTTTGATACGGTAGTCGATACTTTTCAGTTGGAAATTGACGTTTCAGGTGCTATTAAGAAGCAATACAAAATATAAGTGACATCAAGTCACATAAACAACTATTGTGGAAAAGAATAATATTGTAACTCTAAAGATCCCATAGCAGGGCTCCAAAAAGTGAAGTCAAAGATAAAAAAATATCTTATGAAACAGCACTGTGGTGGTCTCGTGATAGTTGAACAAAAATGCTTGTTATTGATAAAAAGTTTTATAACTCTCCATATATGTAAAGAAATGTAAAAATTTGTCAAAACATTCATTTTTAGTAGCTCTGTACGACAAAAGTGATGTTTCCTCCTTAAAAATTATAATGCTTACATTTTTGCTATCTTCGAAACATGTGAGAAAATTACTTCTCACCACTCACAAAACAGAATTACGTTCGTAAACGTATATAAAACATGTAGGACTACGGTTAACATCTTAGTCCCAGCTGTAGTAGTATGAATCTTGTAAATACAATAATTTAGACTACCAGAAAAACTGTGCAGATAAACCATGTTTCCGACAAAATTTTGTCTTTGCTACGTTTATTTGATTATTGCTGATTAATTACTCCGAAAATATTTGTAGTCCCATGTTACAAAAGTTTAGTAAGAATATAAACTTAATGAAGCGTTTCTATTTAAGGTAATAATACAAAGTCCTCTGCTGGACATTTTAAGATTTATTTCAGTACGCCATTGATTTTTTATTACGATTAGTAAAGGGAAATACTCAAAAGTACGTTTTAATTCTTTGTCGAGGTTGGATAAAAAAAGTCGATTCTACTTTCCGGGACAGGTGTGAGGCGTCGATTATGTGTGAGTGCTCTCACGGGTTGTAATCAGCCCTGACTCGAGAAAGCTACCGCCACTTTGAGTCACCAAGTTACCGCCACCGCGCCAGACTGCCTGGCAGCTAATACATACATTCCAATACACATACAGGGACAGGGTGACTTTCACTCCCACTTTATCAGGTGGGTGGAACCTACACTTTCCACTACTTTCCTCGACTTTCTGTTCACTTCTTGTTTCATTCATCTCTGTTTGCCGATAATACTCTTATTCAGCTCCTGGCTGCACGTCAACTTTCCATCCTGACGGCCGTAAGGTTTTGCCCGATTTTCGTAAAAAGTTGAGAGAAAATGAATTTTGTCAACTTAAAGGTAATGGTGGTTGATTAGTCATCCACCAACTAACTCACTCATTACAAACACCACGAAAATCAATAGACAACATCTAATTCTACGATGGCATAATTACTCTTTTTGTCCCGAAGAAAAAAAGAAGCTTTTAGAATTATTTTTGTCATGTCTCGTGACCAATCGTGAAAACGATGCTTTCGAGACAATAACTACTCACTTTTCCTTCTCTTTATATTAGAAACTTTATTGTTTTCAAAGAAAAACTTTCATCTTTTCTAAACCAAAACTCATTATCTCAGGAGAGATCTGATAATTCTCCAGCATCACATTACAACTGAGGCATTCCAATTATAGCTGTATTAAGCTATATAATAGGCTATCTAATTTACTAAAGGCTAAAACAAATATTAATAAATTTAGTAAATTACTGAAAGCTCTGTTGCTGAATACAGAATACTATTCAGTAGATAACTTTATGAATTATAACATGACTTGTCTTTGTATTATATTTTTTTCATAATTATACCGTGCTATATATTTATTTTTGTATTATTGCTGTAAATAGGACGATTATAATGCAATGTTTGTTTTACGACTCCACATTTAATTTAATTGTATACCCACTACAAACACATATGACAGTCCATAGGCCAACCAACGGTATCTTAAAACAGTTATATATAAAGTACTATTAAAGATTGGTGGCTGGGTAGTTGTGCTCTAAATTATATCTTCAAAAATCTATTTACTAAATCCATTCTTACAATTCAAAATTTACATAGTTAACGAGTCATTTACTGGTTCTAACAGCCTTAGTAAATCGATGTCCTTGACACATTATTGACGAAGAAACAATCGAGTCTTAGATTTAAACTACAAATACTCTATTGTCTCGAGCTCACGTGTTGTAATATGGAATGAGGGACTCCGAAGTGATGAGAGACTGTCAATGAAATGAAAAAAACTTTATTAAAGTGGTGATGTTACACATCTATCACCTAACCATAATATTTATTTTATTTTATTTTATTTATTTATAAGACGCCGATCGTCAAGATATGGGCGAATATGGATTTCGAATGAGTGTGATGAGTGTAGATGAGCGAACGTAGTCATTGTTTCAAACTAAGGCTGACTATTCCTTAGAAAGTGTCATTAATTAATAGCCCAATGACAAATGAACAGCCGGTGATTATCAGCTGATCCTTCTCAAAATATCATTAGTAAAAACTAAACATTCTTCTATCTAAGCAAGTTTATCACACCTGTCCCTTGATAATGTTTGACAAGCCCGTCTTTTGATTAGCCTATAAATATTATCGTAAGTTCCATAGATTATATTAGTCCTCCCTCCCACCCTTGGTTCGTATATGACTACTCGATCAAATGTGTAACTTAACGAGGCCTCCCACTAAACATAAATCTTGACGCCTATTTTTTAGGGGTTTGTACATTTTAACTGTAGGAGACAATATTAGAACTGATGTAGATATTTTGTCATGGAATCATCTCTTCCTTCCTACTTAATCAACCTACCATTTATTGAGCATATAAGTCATAACAAATGTAAATATTGATATATCGATCAATGTATCAATGCCAAAATGCAAGTAAAATGAATACAATGCAACACAAAAATCTTGACAAAGATAAAATCACTTCATAAAAGGTACCCACAAAGTGTATATATTTGAAACACCATCCTTACGTTTGCAAAAAAGTTTGCGGATAATTTATTTCAGACGTACATTTTGTGTGTGAAAAGGATTAGAGAGAATTGTGTGAATTTGTTACGGAAAAATTGTATGTAAGAGTCGAGATGAATATTAAATAAAAAATATAATGATAAGATTATGAGAAACGAGAAATGGATAAGTGATATTTGAAAGATGCGTGTTCCAACAGATTCAAAACTGAAAGATGTTTGGGATTTGAGTAACAAAGTACTTTGTTAACGGTTCAATTTGAAGTATTCTACACAACCTAGAAATTAATGATTCTTGAAAACAGTAGTCAAGTTACAAATTTTGGTCATATATACATACATTTTAATGTTGTTTATAGATGAAATATTTACATAATCCTTTATGGATGATAGGCACGCCAAATTAAATTTTGCTTTTCTTTCTGTATGCAATTTTTCTTATTGCAAATAAAACTATTTGAATGGCCAAGAGCTTTGTGAATTTCAAGGGCATTGCAGTTATCTCTAACATCTACTAATTTACCTTAAAATTACTGTCAGTCGTTTTCGAGTTTGTAAAAACTCACTTTACCTCTGCAAATAAACCATTGATGTACCGATACATTTGTAAAGTGTTATCTATTTATGACTTCCTCTTGTAAGTGCGGACAGTAATTCAAGGTCAAGATGTCCGTGACAAGTACTGAGTTATGTTCAGTTAAGAGAATGGGTTGTTGAGAGGACGGAGTCAGTTTGTTAAATAGGAGGCTTGGTACATTCAAACCATATTCATATCTGCTGGCCTTTTGGCATGGTTACAACAGGTTCTTTACTTATTATGAAACCTGTACAGGCAAAGAGGAGCCATTTAGCTAGGACCACAAAACTATACACAGCTTGCTCATTGTATAGGGGAAATATCCGTGTTGATAACCTAACATAGTTTTTGGCCTTTATGCAGGTCCGTGCGTTTGGCGTTACCATATTGAATAGGAGCTATAGAGAAAGCACCATTCGCCCACCGGTGTTAGCCCTCTTTGTTCTGAAATGTTGTGACAACCCCGCTCAGTCCACAAACACTAAATGCGCTACAAAGCGGTCAGTCCACAAAACAGCGTGACATATACACAGGGTCATTAACTCAAGGTGGCCACAGTTGGAATCTGAAAAAGTATTGATTTTATAGCAAACTTTAAATGGGAGAGTTACCCTCATTTGTTATGTTCATTAAAATTACGTAGGTAAAATTTTTTAATTCGGTCGCCATTTTCCAATATGGCAATCGATTTTGAAATTTATTATTGGAATTCCTATTTTTTATATTGAATTTAGGTTTGACTAGTAATTTAAAAAAATTTTTACTCTAGGTATTATTTTGATACACTTAACCGTTACACAGGAGCGCTGAAAGTCTCAAAAAATCCTTAATTCAACAATTTATTAAAGAGGCGTGTTCTGCTATTTACAAAAATAAAGCTTAACTTATAATGCATTATTTTTATTTAAATGAATGTTGAAATGCTCTTGGAGTTTCACAAATACATATTTTATACAAAAATATTACTATCACGTAGTTCAAAGTCGACATTTTCCAATTAGCGGACAGCTTTGAAGCAACTTATAGTAACCCCTATTTTTTATGATTGGTTTAGGATTAACTAGTGATTTTTAGACTTTTTTATCCAAGGCATTATTTTTATATATTTAGCCGTTTTTTTATTGCTAGGACCGCTGAAAGTTGCAGAAATTCTTAGTTTAAAAGTGCTCCTAGTGGCGAAACGGTTAATTTTATCGAAATAATACCATGTATAAAAAAGACTTATAATCACAATTGGAAAATGGTGACTTTGAACTACGTGATTGTAATATTTTTGTATAAAACGTGTGTCTGCAAGAGCTTTCCAACATTCAATTGAATAAAAATAATGCATTATAAGTTAAGCTTTATTTTTGTAAATGGCAGAACATGTCTCTAATAAATTGTTGAAATAAGGATTTCTGAAATTTTCAGCACTCCTACTGGTGAAACGGTTGAGATATCAAAATAATACCAAGAGTAAAAAATTGTTAAAATTACTAGTCTAACCAAAATGCATCATAAACAATAGGAATTCCCATAAGAAAATTCAAAATTGATCGCCATGCTGGAAAATGGTGACCGAATTTAAAAATTTTACCTACGTAATTTTCATGAGCATACAAAATGAGCGTAAGTCCCCCATTTAAAGTTTGCTGTAAAATAAATACTTTTTCAGATCACAATTGTGGCCACCTTGAGTTAACACCCTGTAGAGTGTAGAGCATGGATACGTACAATCGGTGTATAGCTGTGTATTAAAGTCGAGGCACTGTGTTGCTTTTCTGATGTGATTCTCTGTTTAGTTGATATTAGAGCCTAACTACGGAGTAGATGAGACATACTATACATATATAATGCGCAACGATAGCACGTGAATCACATTAAATATAGTTTTGGGGTTTTTACTTAATCGTCCAAACATGTAAAATGTTATTGTAAAAGTAGTTTTTACTACTAAAAGACACACGTATTTACGAATTCAATATGCAAAATAAGTCATGTGGTGTGTAAAAATGAAAAGGTAGTAAAAAATATAGTAATGAATTGGACAGAAAAATATATATCTATCTATCCAGTCAATTTTATAAAATTGATTCGTTGATTCTAGTAATCTTAGAAGAAGAAATAACCGATGTAAAAGAACGTAGAAGAGTGTGTCTTACCGGGATTAACAGATTTACGAATAACTTCCAAAGCACGGAATAGACTCAGGGATTTCGTACACAGGGAATTGAACCCGTGGCGTGCATGGTAAGCAAGTGCCTTAGCTAAAAACCTCACCGAAGGATATAAATAATATAAAAACGGTTGTTTTCGATGAGGAATTAAGTTTCACCTCATTTACTTTATATTAGAATCAAACTTAATCACACTTAATCGAACTGTACAAAATATCATGCCGTAATTTATACTTTAAGTCCTATTATTAATATTTAAAAATTATATATCGTGAATTTTTATTCCCGTTTTGGTTAATGTGTTTATTTACTCTTTTTACTTAATTTAAAACGTCGTTAGGAATTTATCTGTGATTCTCTTGTTGTTCTGTTAAACGTATGAAACTGTAACTTGTATTGAAATAAAAACAACTGTTAAGGTAAGGGCGATGAAACAATTGTACACTAGCTGATTGTTTTAACTATCAGCTGGATCAAGCATTATATACAATATTATACTCAGAAGTTGTAAGAGATCACTGTGTTATTCAATTTAATGTTGTCATGACAACTACTCTCCGTTCACACTTTAGTTGAGACTGTGGGCGCTGGATTGCCCATGCAATTGTAATGGAGCTTCCGCGCTACTAGCCAAGTACAAAACATTCGCAGATTCTGAATTTATATCAGACAAACATACTTCTACGTTAGTTTTAAGTAGTTTTTTGTTAGTAATTTGTGCGTTGTAATAAATTATCAAATATTAAATATATATAAAATAAATCAGTAATGTAGTTTAAATTTACAAAGCTGATTATAACTACAAAAAATATTTACTCAAAAAAATCTTCGTCATTTTCAAATAAAAGAAATCTTACGAGTATTTTATAACGTGTCTATTGTTTTGTTTTGATTTTTTATGCTCATATTTTTTAGTGTTTTCAATTTTAATAAATTAATGACAAATTATGTTGCCTTTATTAAATACAGTTACTGTAATAGATATTAAGTGAGCTTTAATAAATACTCTGCTGTCGATATTAATTAATTTTAAATTCATTTTACATGAATTATGATTCCCACTATCGATGACAGTTACACTGAGAGCGATATAAAACGTCGTTTTTTTATATGTGATGTATTTAGGATAGACAGTAGCACGGCGACCGTCCATAGCCCACACAGTCTCAACTAAAGTGTGAACGGAGAGTAGGTCATGGGCTAGCAGTGCAGTACCAAGCCCCGCCCACTACGTCATTAGCAACTGTGGCCATTGGTTGGTTTTGTTCAACACTAACAAATAAAACTTAGAACTATACTGATTTAAATCATTAAATTGTAACCAATTAACAATTAATAATAACACAATAACACAATTATTAATAAAGTAAATAATAAATAGCAATTAAAGAAACTTGAAGAGTTCATTACAGTTTTTTTTCCTACTGAACTCTTTTGCGGAAGTTGACTACTGTAAAGCGGGACTGGAAGTACAGCAGCTCAGCGGTGGAATGATTCCCCATTGCTGCTTAAACCCCTGCATGTGCTAAATATAATATGAAGGTCTCTTACAGTCCGGGCCAATTATTATGAAATTTTAGATATCGATTTTTCGTGAGGAAAAGATCCTTTCACGGGTAAAATAAAACAAACAGTATTATTGGTACAATATAGTCAAATGTTTTTTTTTTCATTTAGTTAGCATTTAACATAAATTTCAGGACACTGAAACACTCGAGAACAAGCCAGCAGGAAATATGTTTCCTTATCATCTTACACTGGATGTTGTAGGGATTCTGGTCCACGTCCAAGACGTGTTGACCGATGTGACCTTGCAGCTCCAATTACATGTTCTTCTGTGGCATCCTGATTACTCTGTCGCTGTCTCATACTTTGTTACAGAATCAGAAAAAAAAAACACCTCTACTTGATTTCGCCACTTTACGTGCTCAGCAAGATTTATCTCCTCCATTAAGGAAACTGCAATTTTTCAATTTAGATTTGCTATACTTATGTGATTGTTGTCAGGAACACGAATTAGCCTTTACCCATCGGTTTGTACCCTACACTAACCAAAACAGTTTATTACATGTTTTGACAACTTTATCAAACCCAAAAAATTTGTATATATAAACAGTTTAAAAAAATACTAAATGTAGTAGTTTGTCAATATGAAATTAAAAATCATTTTTGAAATGTCTACATAATTTCAGAATTTTCGGGATCGCTAGATGCTAGCAAAATATTTACGTCCTTGGGAAACAAACACAAACTTTTCAAAGGAAACGTTTTTTTGTCGGTAGATTCAAGAATGAATTTTCCTTAAAATACTAACAGTAGACGTTATTTTTCTATTTCCAGTATATTTTAGTTTTTAAATCAATACTAGTTTACGGTTAATCATTGTTATTATGTTTAGGAATATGAATACATACAGATATAAAAACATTTAATCTTCGTAGTTTTTAAAATTAATTATTTTTCCGTTCATCTGTATGTTATATTTCTGAAAAATGTGTATCGGTAAAACAATCACTTATTAAAAGCATACACGATGTCTAATGAAATAATACATAACAATGGTTCTTATGGAAGTTTTATAGAGTAAGTAAATTTTCTTTATACTGAGGTATTTCATTAAATAAACATAATAATCTTTTAGAGAAAGTGTTGAGTAAAAGGTATCAAATAAATATTATACTACATGTTGTGATTTGTGTTTTATAGATATAGTAATTCAATAGTAGTCTGCATTTTTAATTTCAGTAATTGAATGCTTATTTACTACTATTATTAATTTTTTCTCACGATTTATAAATCAACTCATTCCAATCGACTGGTGCAAAAAAGTGTTTCCTATACTTAATTGGTAGTGTTATTCTGTGTTATTATAATGTTTTATTGCAATTTTTTGAGTTTTTATTTAAATGATACTACCTTTTTTATCACTGAGCATTTTTAATTGCCTCTATAAAACTTTACCCTCGCTTATATCTATAATGTTTATGTGAATATATTATTTAATTGTATAGCTTTGATATGGCTCTTGTTCTCGGATTTCTTATAATTCAAGCAGAAGAGTTTAGAATTTTGTAATTTATAAATCTTTAGTACTTACCGCGACTGATTTTTTTTTTTTTTTTTTACCACTACGTGTTTTCATAAATCATGGAAAAATATTGCTGAAGCCACACCTTTTGATATGTATTTATTAGCAATGCAACAATGAATCACTCTTCAGTGAAGCATGCATTAACATAACAATGTCTTTGTCCAGAACTGGTTTACTGAATTAACCTGTAAGTCACCTTGAAGTTCAAGAGTGAAGCAAAGTTATAACTCTACGTCAGTTCAAGTTTGCGATAGTCAGTATAAAATAGAATATTGTAAAATTGTTATATATTAAAAAACGTTCTTTCCTACCCGTGATTTTAAAATTGTAAGATACTGAGGCTTAAAGGTCAGGATTATACCTGAAATTTAAATACCTCTCTACTTATTTAAAATAAAGATAATATTAAAGTTTGGCAGGATCCTAAATAATAAGGCAATCCCAATGACTACTAACAGTTTCCTTTGTTTACACCTTGTTTACACCATTCCTCTGATTAAACTAAATGCTCAGTACGAGATATTTATAATTACAAATTATATTACACAATTACACGTACACATTATTTTATCTCTTGAAATTAAACCACATTTTATGTATAGTAAATTATGTCTATTAATATCTTAATTCAATATCTGTCACTGTTCGGAAACTGTCACTGTAAAGTGCTTATCATTTTACTGTTACTTCCACTTCAGGCTGAATACTAACACTGCCACTAACACTGATTGACTTTAGTCAGCCGAAGAGTGACTTTTTATGAAGTCTCACTGCAATGCAGCAAATTCGAGTAATTTAGAATAGATTAGTTCCTACCACCATTCTGGAAGGTTGTGATAGTGCCAGAAATTATCGTACTATCTGTGGGCTTCTAGATTGGCCTAGAAACCCTAACCAGCTGGCCGCACCCTACCGCAAAGAGAAAGGCATGGCACTTTCAATAATTGACGTGATTCTTAACAATAAAATACAAGAACACCAACAATCTGCTTCCAAATGATAGGACTAGAAATGTCAACTACCAAACATGATTATACTCTAACGTCTATCAATGATCAAATATTGAGGAAACAATGACTCTAAAGGTTTGGAATGTATGGAAAATACCCACATGGCTCTACATTTTACTTTCAATAAGGATAAATGTGCTGAAGATATTGAATCCAAAAGTTGGGAATATAATCAAGAGCAAAACACGACTTTGCTGAGTTTCAATAAAAACGAGGCACCAAGGAGAGCACTAAACTGGCTCTAAAGGACGGGACAATATTGCAGATGCCAAATGTGTCTGATGATACCAATACATTGGTGTCAAAACATCGGATTGTCTGGGTAAGACTTAGTCATGACTCTTCAATGAAGATATATGGAGATAATTGGAGAGACAAAAGTATTACGTAGCTCCAAATTTTAATTACTATAAAAACGGGTTTATAATCAGGTGAAATTATTAAAATGTTTACAGAAATAATTTAATTTCGTTCACTTCTTGTACTGAATGTTGAAATACAACCCTTAATTATGAAAACAATTAAAATTATTATTAAAACAGTACATGATGTCAGAATGTTTAAGGACTATCTCTTTCAGAAAAACGAAGATCAAATATTGAGTTATGGATGACGATAATAGTTGAGAGCATAAGAATTAAAATATACTTAAAGTTAACTTACTCTGAATATGTGAGGTCAACGCTAGACACGAGTATGTGTATGGATTTACATAACTCAGCAAATGTTTTTAAGAGTGTTACAGATTGAAGCATGTGCTGTTGAACTTTTGATAGGTATCTAATAACATTAATTTCAAACACGGTCCCGATGATACTCAACTTAGGGGAGATGATTATGAATATAACTGTTAATATTTTGGCTTAGATAAACAGTACTATGATGAGGTGGGTCTATATTTTGACACTAAAATAAGTCAGCCAATGTAATTTGTGAAATAACTAGATTTTATAGCCGGGTTCGATAATGTACATGGAATAAAAGCGAACGTGAAAAAAATCATTTAAAATCAACTACAATTATAGCTATCCTTTTTTACGTAACTACTATGCATTGAAAATATAACGATGGTAAAGATATTTTTATGTGATGGAGTCTTTTAATATGCTATTAGGGGACACCCAAACACTCCCTCTTCTTGGTCTTCGGCCTGGGATTGTTATTACGTTTATATTAATTAGTAGGTTAGCTGTTCAACTGTAGTATAAGGTTTTTTAAAAGTAACATAACTGTACAAATAACTTATCAACAGACTACACTTAAAGTAAAGAATCTTTACCGTTAATTCACAACCCCAACCTTTATTGTGTCCGTTAATTCACTGCCGCTTTATGAATATTCTATTTCCATAATAACTATTCCCCAATTATTTTCACGCCCACTGTGGTATTCCTTATCCGCTAGGAATCCGATATTGCTGGTCTTATCTTATAGCTTTCCAAGAACTTACTCACGCAGAACGCATTCGGCGGTAAGTCAATCTTTGGATTTACCAGTTTGTGATCAACTTTAGTAGCAACCTAACCTAACCGTAGTTGCGATAAAAAAATTAGTGGTAATGAAGTAACGGAAAAAGTAGTGGTGGTGAATGAACGGAAAAGGTCCAAAATAAATAATAAAAACATGAAGGCTTATAAATCTACCATCTTAATTTGAAAAAAATTTAAGTCTTAAAGATTTTTTAATTATTTTTTTTTATTTTAACTGTAATCTGTTAATACGTTATTAATTCCTCTATACCAATATATTTTTAAAATAACTTTCCATTTCTTCAATCAAGTAACAACTTAATAACTGGCTTTTACAGATGTTGAATACCCACTCAAATATCATTGCATAGAAAAATTAACCAGTAGCTATTTCTAATATAGAGGTAGGCCTACTTTTGACTTGGAACTTGCGGTGTCTTATTTAGAAAAAAAGTTCGTTTAAAATGAAGGGCATTCTGACACAGCCTTCCTTTAGATCTTTTTAAAATATCCTCCATTGGCACTCTCTCCTAGGTTGAAATAAATTACAGTCTACAACAAAATATATAAGAAAATGTTCTATGGTCTTATAATAAATCACAATGTAGAATATGAACCAATTCAAAAGAACTGAAGGGGGTTCCAAACTTTTTCAACATTCTGTTTATTAATGAAAACCCTGTTGTGATATTAGATCTTTCAGACGCAGTGGGGTAGAGCCCAGGGATTTTTTACGGGTATATTTCTGACTTTTTTCTTTTAACCTTTGGGCTTAAAGCTATAAAACGAATATAATCCAGTATCTTCTTCCTAGTTTATAAATAAATAACATTGTATGTATTTATTTATGTTCTATTTATGGGAAATAAATCAAATTTTCATTTCATTTCAGTTTAATAAATTTAGATGGATCAATTCACTTACAAAATTAAGTATATAAATTGCGCCAAGGAAAAAGTTACCATGAATCATATTGTTAAATGGTTTGCTGCAGTTAATTGTGGAGTAGGTACTTCATGCTTGGAGATCGTAAGGACAATGATCAATGGATCACTGGTTGTGATGGACGGTGATCGCGGCCTTCTCATTGTAGATAATTGAATCCATGATCTACAATAGTATAATGAGGAATGACCTTGGAATGATGTAGGCTGACTAAACGACATCCATAAGCAGTATTAACGTTCGATCCATAAATTATAGTTTAATGCAGTCAAGAGGAAAGTGATAGAGCACAGACCGTTCCAAGAATCTAACGGGGAAGTACGGGACCTTGGACAGATAACTCGGCAGCCTCACTGTATTACAATCGGAACCTACTTAACTAATCTGCAATGGAACCTTTTTTTGGATTTGAACTTCTGTAAATTAATGGCTGGGGATACTTAAAATGTAAGACAACTCTAGAATAGCTAAAACATTTATAAAATAAAGTTCCTTTTTGATATTATATAAAAATGTATTGTTTGATATAATAATTGTGCTGTAAATAAATAAGTTAAAATGTATATTAATTTTGATCAGACTAAAATTGATATTAGTTGACAATAAACAAGAAATTTCAATTTTAACTTTAGGTAATTAAATTGATGAAACGAAAAACTACTGAGCCCTATCTGATACCTTGGTTATACATAGAAAATAATAGTCATAATAATAACAATAGATAGTTTACTTAAATACAACAATGCTCGAAAATTATAATTTTCATCCATAATAGACAGTAAAACTAAAGTAAAAATAGAATGGTTTTAAATTATATTTTCTGTCAGTAAACGTACGTTTATACATTTCTAGTACCAGTTACCAAAATAATCGAAAAAGTTTGAAGAATTATGATCCAGTCAAATTTTTTAAAACATAAAAATATTATCATATTAAACAAGAACTCATAGGATTATAGAATGGACCAAGAAAGTTGTACATTGGAGCTTTTACCGTTTAGTCCATATAGGTTTTACTCTTTATTCTCCTTATATGAACGAGTGAAGAGAATGTCTTCATTTCGATCGAAGAATCGATTAGCACTTAGGTCTTTTGCTAGCCTAGTGGTTGCACGTCTGCATATAATCCAGAGGATCACGGGTTGAAATCCCGAAGGTCCACTTAAATTTGATATAAGGGTTTGGACCGTTGTCCCTCAACAACGTTTGAATATCATGTTCAAAATGCCACTGGCGTAGACACTAACAAATAAAAAAATGCAGAGAGTTGCAGTGCCAACATGCAGTGTTTTGTATGGAAGAAAGCTTCACTCTGAAGGTGTACAGCATTTATAATTTATTATTTACATGAAGCAATAAACTGGATGATACTCTCTGGGATCATTGTGAAGATGTTTCATTTGTGCATGATCCATGCAAAACTTATTTTGTAAATGTATTACTACAAGTGTATTCATAAGACACAAACAGGAGAATAAACGCATATGTACATTATATGTAATATATTAATGTGGCTGTCATCGACGAGGACACTACTAGAGAAGTCTGGGGTGTCCTTATTGGATGGTGGTCAGGGTTCAGATGTTGTGTAGGGAAGATAACCGAGTGTCAGTTAGCTGAAATCAGAACAACACTACTTGGTTCGTATTCACGTAAAGCTGTAGGTCCCATAGTTGCCCTGGCTGTTTTCTATTAATGAATAGCTCTTTCTGAGGAACATTCGACCTTAGTAACAATGACTGCACTCGTTCATCTACACTCACACTCATTCGTCCATCATATTCGCCCATATCTTGACGATCGGCGTCTTATGAATGAACAATGAATGTTAAGAGCAATGAATAAAAGAACATTACGTACCGGTGTTAGATGACTGTTCTTGCAAAAAGTTTAGGTATTGTTAGATCTCGAAGATACACCAGTAAAATCAATTCTTGAACTAGTATCAAATTTATTTATAGATTATTACGCGTATTGAACTTAAGTCAGTTTAAGAAAAACTAGGTATTGACGTAGGTATGTGGCAAAAACACAATCATTCTCAGTATTTATAAATTTGAAGTTGCTGAAAATATTAAAAATATTATTTAAGTAATTAATATCAGAGGAGATAAAAATATATAAAATTATTATCGTTGTATTGTTCAGTTAATAAAATGATTACAAAAGTAACGACTACAAAGGCTACAGAAAGCTGCTGCATTGTTATTATTGTTTAGCCTTCACATCTTTAAGTCAACGGTGTTATCAGTTCCATTTCACTTTTCCTGGTGATTACTCGGTAATGTTTATGGTACTTCAACAACGTTAATATGAATCATAAAACTGTTTCTTTCCTTAAAAGTCTGACTAATCGAGTTATTTTTGAATCTGTAAGAAGTTAATACTGTAACTTATTTATTCATGCCGCTTAAAGCTATACGTGAGTTCAATAAATATTTCTGATTTTCTAGTCACTGTTAAAAAAGGCAACATACTCATTGATAATCACAACAACAACAAAATAGATCTTCGGTTAGGTCATGTTTCGGTAGCTTAGGTACTTTTGTGAGGTTAGGCTAGCCATAATAAACAATTTTAATTGTATTTTGTCCCAATATAGTATTTTTTTAAGATTGCTGAAATATAACAGTACTGTATGTCAAAGAACACAATCTTTGGATTCAGACATGTAGGACTTACTATAAAGCACATTTAACTATCAATTAATTGTCAGTATACCTGACACTAAACTCGAGGGCTGAATTGATGTTTTAATCAATTAATAGCTCTGAGTCTGCTATCATCTGTGCTGCGATTAGTTTGACCTTTGCAACGCCAAACAATGCTTGTGTAATTCCCCGAGTCATACACAATTGGCAAACATCCCTCGACTGACAGAGCGGTTATGCATCACAATCACGTGACCTCCGCCGCCCAGGCACATGATGACTCAGCAGTCAACTCTTTTTGTTTCACTGTCAGTTAAAGATGTGTACGTGTTAATTCAGACTTTTTTTCTTTCCGGCTATGTGTGAGCAATCATAAAGTTTGCTATGGGAATGAAATACAACAAAATTAATTTTTTATTGAAGTGATACGTTAAGATACTTCACTTTATTCAACGAGTGAAGTACCAACCGTAGGCTCAGTGGTGATTCGAGCCTTGGACCTGCCCTCCGCAGTCCGAAGCCTTAGCCACTGAGCCACCACGCCGGCATTCCAATAAAGTGTGGTTGCAATTTTCCCCTCCTTCTAATTAAACTTGCCCCTTGAACCCTAGTAGGACACAATGGTGTGTGACACACCCCATAAAAATATCATTTTCATTTTACTCTATTATTTATTGAGAGGGGACTTATTCCTTACATGTAAATTCAGTTAGTATCACTGCCTGCAGGTACCATAGACTGTCAGTGTTAGTACTGCCATTGATTTTACTATACATAGATAGTATACGTTTATATAGTAAAATCAATGGTACTGCTTTCTGTGAGTCACCAAACAACTTTATATTCTGTTTTTCTAGTGTGTTTTATGTTACACTTTTGTATTCTAGCGTTTATAGTTTTTGTACCTTTTCTTATTGTCTTTTTAAGATACCAAACTATGAAAATAATAATAATTTAAGCTTTTACTTAAAGAAAGGGGACTACATTCTACCCACAAACATAGAAATTATGCAGAAATGTCTAGAACATTTTCGTAGTATAGTAATTTATATTTGATGAACCTTGTCTCCATGGCTAAGATTTAAGTGTAGTTTTGGTTTGTTTTAGTATTTAGTAACAGATATCACTTGTATATACTAGTTTAAAATTGTTTTCATTCCAATATTTTAATTTATTCATATTTTTTTGAACGATGTTATTACTAGATACATGTTTGGTCACAATACGTGTCTTCTAGATAGAATTAAGATTAAAAGTGAAGCAAAATAATATAAAAATGATTAAAATGTGTTTAATTCAATTGTTTGACATAACAGAGAAGCTAATTTCTTATTTAAGACGTAAAATGCCCCAAAAAGTACATAATTACTATAAAATAATTATGCAGTTTATATAAATGGGGCGTGATTTCACAAAAATTAAGTGTGTATAGCCAGGGTTAATTGATATGATGAATTGGAGGTATTAGAATAGCTAAACACATGGATGTATATGTAGGCTACACTTATCTTAAACAAATGGCTGCAGTCTGTCTCTTTGTCTTTGTTGTTAAGTATTCTAGACGTAGTAATGCATATTAAAATCTAAGTCCTACGAACGTGATCAACGCGCATTTTTTTTTTTTTTTTTTTTAGTTCAAAACTTTACTCACTAGTTGACATAGGCTTGCAGGCCTGTGTATGAACTTTATACAATGAGGGAAGTACCGACCGTTAGCTCTGATTATCTCTGAAGCACCACACCAACTCCATGATTATCTCTGAACCACCACAAAACTACATGATTATCTCTGAACCACCACACCAACTACATGATTATCTCTGAACCACCACACCAACTACATGATTATCTCTGAACCACCACACCAACTACATGATTATCTCTGAACCACCACACCAACTACATGATTATCTCTGAACCACCACACCAACTATATGATTATCTCTGAACCACCACACCAACTACATGATTATCTCTGAACCACCACACCAACTACATGATTATCTCTGAACCACCACACCAACTATATGATTATCTCTGAACCACCACACCAACTATATGATTATCTCTGAACCACCACACCAACTACATGATTATCTCTGAACCACCACACCAACTACATGATTATCTCTGAACAACCACACCAACTACATGATTATCTCTGAACCACCACACCAACTACATGATTATCTCTGAACCACCACACCAACTATATGATTATCTCTGAACCACCACACCAACTACATGATTATCTCTGAACTACCACACCAACTACATGATTATCTCTGAACCACCACACCAACTACATGATTATCTCTGAACCACCACACCAACTACATGATTATCTCTGAACCACCATACCAACTATATGATTATCTCTGAACCACCACACTAACTCCATGATTATCTCTGAACCACCACACCAACTACATGATTATCTCTGAACAACCACAACAACTCCATGATTATCTCTGAACCACCACACTAACTCCATGATTATCTCTGAACCACGACACCAACTACATGATTATCTCTGAACCACCACACTAACTACATGATTATCTCTGAACCACCACACCAACTACATGATTATCTCTGAACCACCACACTAACTCCATGATTATCTCTTTTGTTATCATTAAATCTTTCGTCCAGTAGTCATCTTGAGTGGATTAGATTTTGTGCGTTAGATATGTCAATGTAAAAAATGTATGTATCCCGGGTATACTGTAATAAATAACGGTCGGTAGTGTAGTTGGTTAAAGCTCAGCCTGAGTTAAACCAACTACACTAACAGTTAGTTCGATCCCTAATAGAGTCAACAAAAATTTGAAAAGAGTCAGCCAATAACCACCGGCCGTTAATTTCTTATTGGAATGTGTGCTAAGAAATATTCAGTCTTTGATCATAAAACACTCATGAAACTCACTCGATATATGAATGTGCTCATATCTTGACGATCAGAATCTTAAAACTCAATATCAAAAAAGAAAAATATTACAAAATTTTTTTACTAAAGTTAGCAGTACTGAGATATTGATAAGAGTAGTACTAAGAGAACATGAACAACCTCTGGTGGCTGAGAGAAGGGTCAGTGGAATATCCCACCGCTCGATTTGGCCTGTCTGACCTTGACAGCGGTCAAGTTCAAACCAGTCTTGCTCAACAAGAGTGCATACTGAATAAGATTCATCTGAACTGAAGAAATATTGATTGAATATATGGCTGATTGTGCTTTATCTTTCCTTCAATGCAGCATTTCCAGAGATAACGCTATGAAGTAAGCTAAGTATGCGCATTGTGTAAGTATATGAGCTACAAGAAGTTTAAAGTTGTGTTAAACGTTTGTACCTACAGTCTGTATACGGTAGGGTGGCGCACGGACCCGCCAGCTACCTGTGTCTGTCCTTTCCTCCCCCCGGCACTCGCGGCTGTTTCCATAATGAGTCACCAACTAGCCCCTCTAATAGAATTATTAACTTTTTTTACTTTCTCATAATATCTCAATTTTAATAGAATATTTGTAAAGTACTAACAAAACTAAGAAAAGTGATATAAAACACGATGTGCTTTGATTATAAATAACGAAATGGTCGAAAGTTATTTTTTAGCCGGAATACTGTATGATTTGTTAAATGTTTTATATTTCTCATAACTCCCTAATCTTGATACAATATTATTTTAAGAGTTCTTTGAAAAAAGGTAGAATAATTTAAAACTATGTTATCGCATACTATTTAATCAGATTGCAGTTAATGTTTTACCATTCGTTATATTTTATTACTAGTTCTAATGACATTAAAATGTTTTAAAGCATACATTGAAATGTTACAGTACCCGCTATTCATCAATCATCGCAACCTTATTGTCATGACTAATAAAGAAGTAGTAATATCTTATTATACTCTACTTATATTAAAAAAAAACGTTTAAAGTCTCTGTAAATTTGAAGATAATTATTTTGTTTTACTGTATACTATTATCATATTTTTATACCCTTTTTGTAATCATATATATTACGTCCAATAAAATTTTCTAGGTAAATAGATTTTATTTTTTATTTTACCTGATTACTCTAGAGGTGACACTCCCAGATCGTTATTTAAATTAAATTAAAAATTAACTGCAATCTTAAAATATTGTATATTGGTTTTAGCGCGATTTTGTTTTATTTCAGTGTCACACGGAAACAACATGGAAGATAAATGGAAAATGCTCAACTTCTGGACACTAAATACTTTGGCTTGAAGAAGATTACTGGGAGTAATAAAAAATAATGTTGATTTATTAAACAAATAAACTGTAAAGTATGTAGTGTTGCCTATTTAATGATGATATTTTGGCTGATTAAATAGTATGCGATAACATAGTTTTAAATTATTCTACCTTTTTTCAAAGAACTCTTAAAATAATATTGTATCAAGATTAGGGAATTATGAGAAATATAAAACATTTAACAAATCATACAGTATTCCGGCTAAAAAATAACTTTCGACCATTTCGTTATTTATAATCAAAGCACATCGTGTTTTATATCACTTTTCTTAGTTTTGTTAGTACTTTACAAATATTCTATTAAAATTGAGATATTATGAGAAAGTAAAAAAAGTTAATAATTCTATTAGAGGGGCTAGTTGGTGACTCATTATGGAAACAGCCGCGAGTGCCGGGGGGAGGAAAGGACAGACACAGGTAGCTGGCGGGTCCGTGCGCCACCCTACCGTATACAGACTGTAATGTTCGGAATTGCATTAGGAGCGATCATCAACAAGGGTGGTTTACCCTTGTTGACAGACTATTTACCCAATAACAGACAGAGAAGTATGGCGCTGTAGAATGAAAAGTGGGCACCATACAATACTGTCCCTTGAAACTTTGATGTTTACTTCCCTGAAAATAGAAAAGGTTTATATTTTATACGTTAAAAAGAAAACTCAAACTTTAGCCTCTGACTCCATTTAAAATGTATACCCCCATCGAACCAGTTTCAGATGTCATAACTTATCCCAGTCTAAAATTAAAATCATTTAGGGGGTAGTTATATTAATTGGCTATATTCCTAGAAGATGAATTTCTATATGTTATATGTTCTGAATTACCCTAGTTAAAAACTTAAATTGAAACTATCTTTCCCATGGACAGCATCAATCATGGCTGACAAATTAATACAGGCTTATTTATGTAATTTTTTACCAAAATAATAGTAGGCTAAAATAAATTTCCAAATGACAAAAATAAACAAAATATCAACACAAAATAAATAAATAAAGTCTTTACTTTGCAAGCGTTCTTGAAAGATAAAATATTCTGATTTGCAAGGCAACTCTTGTCATAGCATACAGGTAAATAAACATTATTCTAAATTAAAAATAAATAAAATTATATGTCAATCTCTTAGATATGACTTTTAAATAAGCAATAACTAAGACTTTTCAAAGCAGGGGGCAAAGCATTATATATTTCCGGTCCAAAGTACCTAAAAGCTTTTCTGCCAATTTCTAGACGGACCTTTGGCAAATGAAGTAGGCCTGTGGAGTGCATGTCCTGTCGAGTACTTCGGGTGTTTATCTCATGCCTGAAAATAAGCGTTTGCCTACGATATTTAGGCTTGCCAGTCTGAAGAACTTTGTAGATAAGTTGAACAGCCTGCAAGCCACAGCAACCTTTAATTGATAGGACCTTAGAGCTTAACCTAAATTCACTAATGCACTAAATTCTATGTCAAAATTTGCATAAATAAACAAACTTGCAAATAAACATTCATAAACTTTTGTATACAAAAAAAATGCTCATTTTATATATGTTTGTATCAAAACGTTTTAAGGATTGTTACTTGCCAAATTTTATACAAATCAGCCTGCTCCTTATTGTCAATTTGCCTTATTCGGACATATTAAATTCATCAATAGAAATAAAAAGATTGTTTCATGTAGAGAAGAGTTTTATTCATTTATAGGTTAGTTACATTTCTTTGTGTTTAACTAAGTTTGATCTTCCTTAAATACAAACACGATCTACGCTATGCGCAAGTAAGAAGAACGTTGTCTTTTTCTAACCTATTGCTTCCCTAAGTCAAACAGAGAGAAAATTATACTTGATGAAAAAGCTGAAGAAAAATGAAATTTCATAAGAGATGATGCAATGGCAAAATCAATGTAAGTACGATGTATAAGTGATAGTCATCTGGAATACTTAAAACAGCCAAGACAGCTAAAGAAACGAAACAAGTTTTAAATAAAGTATTTCAAAGAAAAGGAATAACAATCCAACTATTGTTGAGAAAGGAATTATGATCTATGAAATTTTAAGAAGGTAAACTTGAAGATCACTTTGTTAAATTTGATGAAATAATCAGGAGATTGAAAGAGTCTGGAGCCGATATAGAAAACCAAGATATTATATGTCATATGTTGCTAACATTACCAAAAATATTTGACTATGTAGTAACTGCCTTTGGAACAATACTGGAGAATCTTACTTTAGACGTGGTGTAAACAAGATAATTGGATAAAGAGTTAAATCAATGTCAAAAAAATTCCAGAAAATTAGAATACGGCTTTTGGAACTCACTTTCCATTTAAATGTCATCATTGCCGCAAGATAGGACTCAAGATGAAGGATTGTTGGAGACTGAGGGGAACAAACGACTCAAACCGAGGTAAACGACAGTCAGTATGACGGAGAAAATTTCAGGTAAATTCTGTGTTATCTAATAAAAATGATAAATCTTTTCTAGTGACGTCTGTTACATCTTTCATGACTGATAATAATACAATAATGTTTTAATTTGTGATTCAGGTGCATCAGAACACTTGTTGAGGGAAGAATATTGGAATATAATAACGCGATACTGAGAATGTGGACGACATTCAAAATGCGACTGGTAGAGAATTACTTTACTTCTAACCAGAGTGTGCAGGGGCCGACATCCACAGGGAGTAGATTTCATTCTGGCTCAAGCTTGTTAAGTCCATACCTGCAGGGCCGACATCCACAGGGAGTAGTTTTCATTCTGGCTCAAGCTTGTTAAGTCCATACCTGCAGGGCCGACATGGGAGATTTCCAATTGCACCGGGGTCAGGGATCGGCCCCAAACTGATGTGTCCAGATGCACCGGAGCCCCTTTTGGGGGGTGTTCCAATTGCACCAGAGGCCCTTGTTTATGACATGAGCCGGGAAAGTCCAACCAGGCCGGATTCCTAGTACAGTAACCCCAAGCTGACCGTGCCAAATTCCACACCCTTTGTTATGACATGAGTCATGAGTCGGTTAGGTTAGGTTAGGTTAGGTTAGGTTAGGTTAGGTTAGGTTAGGTTAGGTTAGGTTAGGTTAGGTTAGATGTTAGTGTTGCCACGGATAAACACAAAATTAAACATTAAATACATAGTTACCATATTTATTAGTTAGAACCTGCTATGGTCTACCATTAGTATGTGCCACGAAACATCGGCAAGTGTTTGATAGAATATTCCATTGCGAAATTGTTAAACACTTATAAACTATGTTTGAAGAAATGTAGTGGGGTGGGGAAGGAAGGGGCCTTCCAATTGCACCGGCTCCGGCGGTCGAAGGAATTTGCAGCGGGGATAAGTGAGGTGGGTAGATTTTGACCACCGGTGCATCTGGACACTTTTCGGACGGAGGAATGTTTTGACCCGTGGAAATTCCTTTGACCGCCGGTGCAACTGGATATCAGCCGGGCCGACATCCACAGGGAGTAGTTTTCATTCTGGCTCAAGCTTGTTAAGTCCATACCTGCAGGGCCGACATCCACAGGGAGTAGTTTTCATTCTGGCTCAAGCTTGTTAAGTCCATACCTGCAGGGCCGACATCCACAGGGAGTAGTTTTCATTCTGGCTCAAGCTTGTTAAGTCGATACCTGCCGGGGCCGACATCCACAGGGAGTAGATTTCATTCTGGCTCAAGCTTGTTAAGTCGATACCTGCCGGGGCCGACATCCACAGGGAGTAGTGTTCATTCTGGCTCAAGCTTGTTAAGTCGATACCTGCCGGGGCCGACATCCACAGGGAGTAGATTTCATTCTGGCTCAAGCTGTTAAGTTCATACCTGCAGGGGACGACATCCACAGGGAGTAGTGTTCATTCTGGCTCAAGCTTGTTAAGTCGATACCTGCCGGGGACGACATCCACAGGGAGTAGTGTTCATTCTGGCTCAAGCTTGTTAAGTCGATACCTGCCGGGGACGACATCCACAGGGAGTAGTGTTCATTCTGGCTCAAGCTGTTAAGTTCATACCTGCAGGGGACGACATCCACAGGGAGTAGATTTCATTCTGGCTCAAGCTGTTAAGTCCATACCTGCAGGGACCGACATCCACAGGGAGTAGATTTCATTCTGGCTCAAGCTTGTTAAGTCGATACCTGCCGGGACCGACATCCACAGGGAGTAGATTTCATTCTGGCTCAAGCTGTTAAGTCCATACCTGCAGGGGCTGACATCCACAGGGAGTAGATTTCATTCTGGCTCAAGCTGTTAAGTCCATACCTGCAGGGGCTGACATCCACAGGGAGTAGATTTCATTCTGGCTCAAGCTTGTTAAGTCCATACCTGCAGTAGAACATTTAATCATTGAAATTTGTTTAAATTTGCTGCTTCTGAAGCATTATATATCACATTTTAATTTTCTATATTCCCTTAAAAATTAAATAGGGTCAAATTTAAATACAACAAACAAGCATAACTGACAATTAATTGAATATATTAAGTACAATTTAATGTTAGACCATAATCTGGTGAAGAAAAATTAAAAAAATTTGTTTATCCTATCAGATATCTAGAAATTCCTCAAAACTTTTTTCTTCAAACTGGGACGGGAAGTCAGAAGGGAAGGAAGCTTGAACCTCGCTTTTTGGTGTGGAATGAAATCCCCGATTTCATACATGGTGTCGAATGTATTTTCTCAGTGCCGTTATATTTTGCCAAAAGAGGATTGCTGCTAGCTTTTGTTACAAACTTTTAGATTTTGTTACTCAGAACTACCACTGCGAATGTACAAACACAGTATACATTGTGAATCGTCTGTAGATGACCAAGAAACAAACAACGAGTTAAAATAATTTTAAACATTTCAATATTTCCAATAAAATCTTTTATTACCTTGAAGACAAAATACCTTATGAAATTAGAAGATTTTACCAGACATTTTGAGAATTTTAAAAATTGTTTCAATTTGAATAACTCTTCAATAAGAATTCAAACAAGAAACGAATAAGCAACAACGTTAAGACATATTGATGACAGCGTTGTTTTAAATAAATGAAACTACTTTGTAAATGAACATTTTAAGACGATTTCAATCAACAGAAAAATGTAACTTTGCAAGGAACGTTTTTCGGTATATTTTATAGAAGCCCCAGGGATTATAAGGCTGATCTCACAGCTGATGTCTAGTTGCACCGGCGGTCATATCTAGGTCTCTTCAGGTAGAACGCTTAAGCCTTCCCTAGACACAACACTTCCATCCCGTCATTTTATTTAGCAATGATAGAAAACTTAAAAAAAAGTTCACTTCAATGCAACAATGACATTCACTGATGTATGATTGGCGGACATGGTAGTTGTCGGTAGCAAAGTAGAATTCGCTCAGAGTTATTTGTGAACAAGATTGAAATTCAATAGTGCAACTTTCTAAAACAAAGATAGTTTTTTAAATGATTACCAAACCAAAAGTACCAAAACAAAGAATTACCAAACCAAACCAAAGTATAGCCGTGTGTAGTACTTTTAAGAGAGGTTTACGACCGATTTTAATTGTTTCTCGTAACACGTAGGTTACTCAGAACTCAGAACTCAGAAAATCTTTATTTTAAACAGATACATCTGCATAATTGCGTCATAATATATACATTTTTCACACTTTTAAAAAGATTACAACTATATTTACACTGGTTTAAAAATAAAATACAAGATTGCAACAAAAGCATATGAAAATTCTTAATTACATTATGTAGACCCAAATTACCAACTCTTAAAGGTGGCCGTCTACCTAACTAACTATAACCAATCAGATGTTTTGCAGGACAAAAATTCCCCCACACGTAGGATTTCTCAATGAGCAAACATTTTACCCCTCTCTCGAACCTTTTAAGGTCACGTTCGGATTTGAGGACCTCAGGTAGTGCATTAAAATTCTGAATTCCTCTATACTTTAAATGCTTAAAAAAAAACTGGTTCTATGAGGGGGGACACCTTTACAAAGGTAACACAACTGAGTATATACAGACAGAGGAAAGTTAATATTTTGTTTAGTTTGAACACTTCTCGACATGATGATCTCTAAGGTAGTTTAAAAACCAGCCTGACAGATTTTTTTTGAGTTTAAATACAACATTAGGCCGAAAACATTCACTACCCCAGATTTCAACAGCGTATGATAGGTATGGAAATATGATTCCATAATATGCTGTGAGCAGTACTCTTGAATCGGCAAAAGAAGATATGTTCCTGAGTACGAAACTCCCAGAGCTAAGCTTTTTACAAAAATAATCAATATGATCTGAAAACTTGAGTTGATTATCTATTATTAGACCGAGAATCTTTGTTGTTTCACTCTCGTCAATCACTTCATCCCCAATCATGAAGGGAGATTGGGTGTGGTGGTTTGAGAAGTTTATCTTAAAGTTTATTATGCTTGTCTTCGAGGTGTTGATAGATAGGTTACTATCGTCAAACCATTGAATGATTTTGCTACTTTCAATAAGGGCCAACACCTCAAGTTCAGAATGGTTTGCAGATTTTAAAGACAAGGAGGTGTCGTCAGCATTAAGACTTACCTTATTGGAAGCATTGGATATGCTTCCAGGTAAATCATTTATGAAAAGTAGAAATAGGACTGGGCCTAAAATGGACCCTTGAGGGCCTTTTAATACATTTGATATGCCCGAACTAGCCGAACGCCACACGTGGCGTTCTGTATAAGAAATTTGAACAGACTGCGTTCTCTCGCTCAGGTATGAAGAGATCCATGAGTGATCCACACCCCTAACGCCCGATGTATAGAGTTTATGCAGTAGAATACCATGATCGATGGTATCGAACGCATTTGAGAGATCATACAAAATTCCAACAGCCTTCTCACGGGAATCGAGTGCCTGGACCAAAAAGGAAGTTATATGATGCATTGCGTCTACTATGGTTTTCCCTCGTGTAAAGCCAAATTGACTAGTCGAAAATATATTATTCTTAACACAGAACGAAATTAGCCTCTCTAGAAATAACTTTTCTAAAACCTTAGAAAATGTCGAGATCAAAGATATTGGTCTATAATTTTCGCATTCTGTCATGCTGCCTTTTTTATGAATAGGTTTAACTACTTCATGCTTCAGGGCGTCAGGAAATTTACCACCTTGGAATGAAAGATTTACTAAATAGGTCAAGGGCTGTGATATAAGGTCGCAGACTTCCTTTAAGAGCTTAGACGACATTCCATCCCACCCAGAAGACGGCTTGGTTTTTAGGGACAGTATTACATTTGTGATTTCTGTATCTGAAAAGAGAGGCAAATATAAAGAGCTCTTGGGCAATTTTAGGTGGGAGTAGTCCGATTTACTGTTGTCGTTTACTGATTTGCAGGTTGCAGCACCAAAGCCGACAAAAGAATAAAATAAATTAAACGAGTTAGCCACAATGCGAGGATCATTGACCAGAGTTCCGTCATCGTCAATCAAGGCAGTGTTTTCTTTTACAGAGTTCTTTGAAGGCATGCCATCCCGTATTATTCCCCAAATTGTTTTAGATTTATTTGATGATTTAGAAATTTGATTCAAGATTCTGTTAGATTTAGATCTACGAATTTCTTTTCTGTAAGAATTTTCCGTTTTTCTAAACTCCACTCTTAGAGGATGGTTAGCGTTATTTAGGGATTTAAAAGTTAAACTATCATTTCTTTAGTTTATTATAATAATCTCGACTATAAAACTTATCACTGTAATTGACTCTAACATATTAGACAAAGTTTAATTTATTAACAAATGTATCTAGCAATAACATAATTTCTAAAAAAACTAGTGTTAATATTGAAGGAACAGGAAGAGAAGATTTAAAAATCATTAACAAATGCAGTTTCAAACCATGGTTTTAATAAATAATAAAAGAGGTGTCAACAATATAAATCAAAACACTTTTTACAGTATGCAAATTAATGGGAGGTCATTGAAAAATATTGAATAAATATTTATCTCGAAATCACAGAACAATTTTAATATCACAGTCCAACGGTGCTACTGGACACTGGTCCACAGGGCTCCAAATGACCAACGGTGTACTGGACACTGTTCCACAGGACTCCAAATGACTACCGGTGCAACTGGACACTGTTCCAAAGGGCTCCAAATGACCACCGGTGCAACTGGACCCTGTTTCAAAGGGCTCTAAATGACCCTCGGTGCAACTAGACACTATTCCAAAGGGCTCCAATTTACCACCGATGCAATTGGACATTAGGACTAATCACTGACCGCCAGTGCAACTGGGCACTGTTACACAGGGCTCCAAATGACCGACGGTGCAACTGAACACTGACCTGGTGCAACTGGACAATGTTCCAAAGGGCTCCAAATGACCAACGGTGCAACAGGACATAGTAATTAGGACTAATCACTGACCACCGGTGCAACTGGACACTGTTACATAGGGCTCCAAATGACCCCTGGTGCAACTGGACACTGTTCCAAAGGGCTCCAAATAACCAACGGTGCAACTGGACACTGTTCCAAAGGGCTCTAAATGACCACCGGTGCAACTGGACACTATTCCACAGGGCTCCAAATGATCACCGGTCGAATTGGACATAGTAATACGATTAATCCCTGACCGCCAGTGCAACTGGACACTGTTCCAAAGGGCTCTAAATGACCACCGGTGCAACTGGACACTATTTTACAGGGCTCCAAATGATCACCGGTCGAATTGGACATAGTAATACGATTAATCCCTGACCGCCAGTGCAACTGGACACTGTTCCAAAGGGCTCTAAATGACCACCGGTGCAACTGGACTTTATTCCACAGGGCTCCAAATGATCACTGGTCGAATTGGACATAGTAATACGATTAATCCCTGACCGCCAGTGCAACTGGACACTGTTCCAAAGGGCTCTAAATGACCACCGGTGCAACTGGACATTATTCCACAGGGCTCCAAATGATCACCGGTCGAATTGGACATAGTAATACGATTAATCCCTGACCGCCAGTGCAACTGGATACTGTTCCAAAGGGCTCTAAATGACCATCAGTGCAATTGGACATAGTAATTAGGCACTAGTCCCTGACCACCGGTGCAACTGGACACTGTTACACAGGGCTCTAAATGACTATCGGTGCAATTGGACATAGTAATTAGTACTAATCCCTGACCACAGGTGCAACTGGACACTGCTCTAAAGGGCTCTAAATGACCATCGGTGCAATTGACCATAGTAATTACAACGAATCCCTGACCGCCGGTGCAACTGGACGTATTGATGTATTGATGAGTTTCCACACACTGATAGTTGATAGTGCTGATGTATTGACAAAATCCCGAGTACTGATGGTTGATAGTACTGATATATTGATGAGGTTTCACGTACTGCTAGTACATCGCACTGATGTATTGACAAAGACCCGCGTACTGATAGTTAATAGTACTAATGTATTGATGAGGTTCCACGTACTGATTTTTGATAGCACTGATGTATTGACAAAGTCACACGTACTGATAGTTGATAGTATTGATGAGGTTCCATGCATTAATAGTACTGATGTATTGGTGATGTGCCACGTACTGATAGGGGATAGAACTGTTATATTGATGAGGTCCTACGTACTGATAGTTGATAGTACTGGTTTAGTGATGAGGTCCCACGTATTGATAGTTGACAGTACTGATGTGTTGACAAAGTCCCACTTTCTGATAGTTTATATAACTGATGTAGTGATGAAGTTCCTCGTACTGATAGTTGATAGTACCGATATATAGATGAGGATCCACGCATTGATAATTGATAGTTCTGATGTAGTGATGAGGTCCAACGTATTGATAGTTGATAGTACCGATTTATAGATGAGGATCCACGCATTGATAATTGATAGTACTGATGTAGTGATCAGGTCCAACGTACTGATAGTTGATAGTACCGATTTATAGATGAGGATCCACGCATTGATAGTTGATAGTACTGATGTATTGATAAGGTTCCACGCACTAGTAGTTGATAGTACTGATGTAGTGATGAGGTCCTACGTACTGATAGTTGATAACACTGATATACTGATGCAGTCCCACGTATTGATAGTTGATAGTACTGATGTTTTGATAGTTTTCTCTCAGCCATTGGGGTTACTAATTTTTGCAGATTTGTGGAGAACAACCAACGTTTTCTAGAATTTCAATCCAAATTAAAATCTAATTCTAAACGGACGGCTCATCCCATTTTTGTTTGTTTTTTCAAGAGATAATCAAAATACAGACCAACAGTCACTACGTGTATTCTTCTTAACTCATGTGGACGATAATGCCCATATAAAACATAGGGATATATTAAAGCAACTATTAGAATATACTTTATTTCCATTTATTGATAATTATCTTAATAGGCTTGTGATTAAATTAGGACATCAAATTGAAAATTATGAATAATTACGTCAATCATAAATTATATATTGTTACAAGTATTAATTATTTGCAAGTTGTAGCCCATATGTATGTCAGAAGTTTTTTTCTAGTATTTATTGTATTTATTTTTGAAACAATTTTAGTGAGTTGTGCATTTTGAGAATGACAATGAACTTGGACTCTATCCACAAAATATAAATTATACTTAATATTTTACTGTCTCAATGTTATAACTTGTTTTCAGGAAAAAAATAAAACTAATAAATTAGAATTTGTTGTATACAGAGTAAAATAAATTTAAATCTATTTGTATGGATATTGTTCACTAATTAAAGCTTTCAAGTTGCAAATTAACTATCCATATTTATATTTTTCAACTAAAAATATAATAATATAATATAATAATATTTTTCATAGAAATTTTATATACATAGTGAAACTTGAATATCAGTTAGTAAATATATTTTTCACAGACAAACAAACAAGCACTGTTTATTTTCAACTTTGATTCTTCTAATTAAGTAGGCAGTAATTTTTTAATAAGTTATTTTATTTATTTGTTTATTACGAGTTGAATAGTTTCACTTCAATACATTTATTTATTATAATAACATATTCAAAATTGAACATTATATAGTATTTAAAATATATTTTAATTGTGTATCTTTTCTGTGTTACACACTTTGAATTGCTGCTTCACGCAGAGGACTGAGCGTAGTTTATCCCACCCTTTTTTTTAACATTACCTGTATCAAAATTAAAGATTACAACAATTCCTCTTTGCTATGCATTATGATGTAGATATAAATAGTCTCAAATAAATTAACCTAATTATAATTAAAACATTGATTCAAAAATATAACTAAATACCAGTCATCTTAATTAAACACATTCAATATGAATTTCTTTCAAAATGTTCAAGATGTTTAACATGACTTTAAGTTTTACAATTCTTACGTAATAATTGTTTTCATTTCTCTTGGTTTATCTTTAAAAACCAAATTTTCATTTAGTAGGATCCTACTAAAATGTTTGAAAAATGTTCGTCAAATAAATTCTTTGGTAATATTTACAAAAGAGAATAAACTACTGTAAATTGTAAAATAGTTGGTAATGTCAGTATGTTTATGTCATAAAATGAATGTACTTATTAATAAGATAGTCAAGTCTACTCTTAAATTAAATCGTAAATAGATAAATGATAAAAATAGACTACAACAATTATCATTAATCTTGTGCAAAGTTAGACGTCCTTGGGATTTAGCCATAGGGAAAGTACTAAAATACTCTCATTTCTTGGAGCAGCTTTTCCTCATTTGATGTACTCAATCTGTGTAGTATTTCAATTTAGAGACTAAAAATTCAAAGAGCTAATCAGGTGTTATTATTTTATAAAGTAATAAAAACAAGTTTACATCAAAATCAATTTGTAATTTTTTTAAATTCTGTGCAATTCATGGGAACCTTATAGTATTTCTATTAAAAACTACATCAAGTATATATGCCAGTGGCCTTGACCGGAGAGTTTCGACGTTATCGCAAGATAACGGAGTCAAGTGACGTCGAGCGTGGCTGTCCCTTGGATGGGTGACTGTCAGCGATCCCGTCCTTGAACACAGCCCACCTGCCCGGTCATTGATGGTGGTTCGGAAGTCACCCTTAAGCCGGTGGTCCTCAAGTTAAGTGTTAGAGAAGGCTTCTTAACCCTAACTTCGCCTGGTAAAATGAGACATCCTTTAACTTTATCCTTTAAACTTTGTGGAAATTACCCAAGAAACACAATCAAGAGCTTAGTACATAGATGAGAGGTCAGTAGCTTATTAGTATTAATGTTGATTACAATAAAATAAGAAAACACTTACATAAATATTCGTTGGAGTTTGAACTGAGACCTAATTAATTATATTTATATTTGTACAAACTTGCTTTGGATATTAAATATTTTAATCAAAATGCTGTCTAGATTCATTATTCATTCAAAATTCACTAAACAAATTATATTACACAAATCCTACCGAAAAAAGTAGGCCTATGGATTAGTATGGTGGTTGCCTATAAATATGTCTTCGGATTATCAGTTTAATCAATATATGGGCGTTATGAGTTGCAAATGGGTGTGATGAGTACATGGACGTGAGTGTTTTCTTTGTTACTAAACTAGGACGACTGATTGTTGGAGGGGGCCATTTATTAATAAGCCGTAGCTAGATAAATAAGTATAACATTATTGTGGAATCCGAACCCTACAGTATAGATGTTCGACTAACGGACAAGCCTGATGCTCGGTTGACTTTCCGTACAAC